>CM062288.1:27132338-27655034 GCA_031216915.1 Pictodentalium vernedei | reverse complement strand
CCACATTGGAACGAGCTTGACAAGCTCGTTCCAACGAGGGGTCATAACCTATGTTTTTGAGACAAAAAATGAAAAAAATAATGAAAATTACCTGGCGATTTTTGAGAATAGCGCTGGCCAGTTTTGGCCGTTACGTTAGGTAAAGAGTTAAGCAAAACGTGCCAGCAGGACTCTATTCCTAATGCTCTGCATACTTAAATATGATTGCAATGACAGTGGATCTCATGAAAATGATAGTGCTAAAGAAGCTGTCCGAAGTTTGTCTCAGTTGATGTTATTCAATGTAATTGGATTTCGCTGTAAGCAAAAAGAGTCTTCCAGACATGAAACTGTTACAGAATAACCTCCACCCATATACCTTGCCATAATGCTCTACACACTGACAAGAAAAAAGAAATTGGTTGATAGACAACATAAGCTGGGGTTCTGTATATCATATGATAGAGTTAACCAAATCTCTACAAACCTGGCCAACGCGGTGTGCAAACAGTTCGAGGATGATGGTGTTGTTACCCTCTTTGGACATGCTGGCTGATGTTTTTACTTCCCTGCAATCGACAATACTGACAATAATAACCCTTCATTGACCACAGCTCAAGATTCTTTCCATTGAACTGCAATACCTAACAAATCATGTTACAACTGAAAATGCTGACGAAAAAGAGATAGAACCATCCCAGACCCCGATTGTCAAACAACTATAAATTCAGCAAAAAGCTTCAAAATGCCAAAAAGTTACATGTGATAAAACTGGTCGCTCTCAGTAATGTGGACATGACTGTTCCCTCAGTTGATGGCGATGTAAGACCTATGGACAGACGTTTGTGATGGCTATTGATGCATGGTTAGTTAAAATGTTTAATGCAGTTGAATGTGGGTCGCTTGTGGACAATGAGCAGCTGCACTGGTCAGAATTCCACTAGCTGATGCTCACATCAGACCTCATGTGATAATGGAGCTGTTGCCACTTTTCAGGGAAAGTGCTACTTCTGCAGCAATGATAATGCATGCATTGATGCCGATACAGTGACCAGTGATTGCTGTCGATCAGCCACTTTTCAGTTTAGCAAAGCAAATTCAATGAAAGTTTCCAAATTGTATGGGCGAGTCGCAGTTAAGTTACTACACTCAGATGAATGTACGTTCAGATGGCGTTTAAGTCAGTTATAGGTCAACAGCTCAGTGAAAATGGATGGGCAGATATATTTCTAAAATCAAAATTGGACACTTCCAGTAGATGAATGTACGCTGAGATGGCGTTTAAGTCAGTTATAGGTCAATGGCTCAGTGAAAATGGATGGGCAGATATATTTCTAAAACCGGAATTGGCCACTTCCGGTAGATGTGAGTCTCTTATTGCTGGAAAGAAGTTCAAGTAGTCGAGGTATGCTCACCAGGTTACAACATCTGTGGTACATGTACTCCAACAGAGAGCTTACACAGCTAGTGCACCAGCATCAGGTCTGAAGGAGATGCAATACCAAGACCCTGGGAGAATGTAGATGTTGGGATTGATTTATTTAATTACAATGGGAAAGACTACCTTAAAGATTATTATTCAAACTTTCTAGAACTAGCTTTATTGAGAAGCACATCAGCCAATTCTGTCATTACTACATAAAATCTATCTTTTCCAAGCCTGAAAATAAGCAATCTGTCATTTGCAGAATGACAGAATGAAGTCCCCAGAAGGTGAATTTGCTCATGCTATCCCATACAGTGAGCCAATTTATTCTCTGGATACCTCTTTCTGTTTAGGCTTGAGACACTGATTCCGATTGACATTCACAGAGGGTAAACTAAGTAATGCTACCCTGATGTGCAGGGTAGCATCACCAAATTCACACTCTGGGGTCCTCATTCTGTAGATGACAGTCTGCTTATTTTCTGGCTTGTTTTCCAGACATGTAAGGTCGGACAATGGTCTACAATTCTGTTGTTCAGAATTTAGACACATTGCGAAGGAATATGAGTTTGAACATATTCCTTCAAGTCCCTACCATCTACAAGGAAATGGTAAAGCTGAAATTGGGAGTCAAGTTTCTTAAAAGACTCCTTAAAAAACCACAAAAAAACAATCAGGACCCTTACTTAGCCTTATAGCATTACCGAACAGCTCCACTTGACAGTGGAAAATCTCCAGCCGAATTGTTTATGGGTAGGAAAGTCTGAACAAACTTACCACAAATAAATGTCACACAGGATTCAAGTTTTAAACCATAGAAAGAAGCAAAGGGAAAAACAAAAAAAATTATATTTTGATAGAGACTCAAAAGAGCTACCCAAATTGTCCACAGGTGATGCAGTACATATCAAATTAGGTTCTTCCTGGGATACAAAGACCCAGGTGTTATGAAAGGTCTTCAATAGATCATACAAAATGTTATCTGAAAAGGGACAAATATTGACAAGAGATCGAGTGTATTTGTTGAAGACTTCTCTGAGCAATGCACTTCATCAGCTGCTTTAGACGAGTCAGATGATGAGGTGTATTTCCCACAAACTTTAACAGATCAAAAAACCAAAACTACTACCACCTAAACCAGTCACAAAGGCCAATACCTCCCCATTCTAGGCATGTTACACCACACAAAAATACTTCAAACACAATACAGCTTAAGACGGTCCAGCCATCAGAGTAAACTGGTGCTCAAACGACTAGTGAATTCCAAAGTCGACTTGTCAATACCCAAAAGTCAAGTCGACTTCGACTAGTCATTGGTGATAACTTGTCTCCTTATAACAGTGTTGGTGTTCCGGTAGACTGCTGAAGGTCCAAATTTGGCTTCACTTGGGCATTCATATACAGCAACTTACTGGAACATTATTCTTTTAAAATGCTTCTAATTATGCTAAGAGTGAAATTATATGGTCTTATTTAATTTGCCTTGTTGCGATTTATGGGAGAGTGCCTATAGGCACTCTCCCAAAAATTGCAACAAGGCAAATTAATAACATATCCTGATAGCTCAAAATAATTCAGCACTCTACTAGTACCAGTTAAAACAAACTACTGTCACTACTATTAGATGGCAATAGATGTATACACTGATTGCCCAATATTGCTGTTCAAACTGTCTGACAGTGGCACAGAAAGGATACTAATTACCTATAAGCTTGAACTCCTCCGATTAGTCGACTGCACAATTGAGAGTCGGCTATTGGTTTGCCCAGAGTCGACATCGACTAGTCGACTAATCGTTTGAGTACTAGAGTAAACCAGTGAAAAGACTCGACTTGCAGTACATTCTGGAAAACTATCTTTTTGTTAAAAGGGGAGATATTGTGATTTGTAAAGCCCAAATGGCTACAGGCAAAATATGAGGCTATAATTGTACTTCATCAATAAAGGTGATATCTGATATATGGCTTAATCTATGAACGCAGAGCACATCTGGAACTTCCCGGGCTGGAAGCTATATGGACCGATCATCAATAAAGCTGATATATGGCTTAATCTATGAATGCAGGGCACATCTGGAACTTCTCAGGCTGGAAGCTATATGGATCGAAATAAGGAGTAAGAATAATAAAATTTTGCTTGGTGTATTTTATCGGCCGTCTTCGGCTAGGGAGTTAAACTGGGATCTCATTGACGAATCAATATCAACAGCCAGAAACGACTTGTCAACGAAGTGCATTATAGTAGATTTCAATGCTAACTGTTTACCAACAACCCACCCAAAAATTAGATGACTTGAAAGAGCTCACAGTATTGTGCAGGTGGTCAAGGAACCCACACGAATTACTGAGAGTTCAAGTAGCCTAATTGACCTTATATTTAACTCTTGTCCAGATTTTCTGTCAAATGTAGGAGTGATTCCTCCATTTTGTAGCGACCTCCATGCCATGTATCTGCAACTGAGAACTATAAGGTCCTATCTTACTCCATACAGGAGGCTTGTTTGGGACTATAAGAACATGGATACCACTGGTTTATCACAAACAACGGAAAAAATTATAAGTTATATTACAGAAACAGTTAAACATTTTACTCCTTCAAAAACAATATTAGTACGCCCAAATGATAAGCAGGCCTGGCCGTTTGAGGAGAGCTATTGCTCCGGCTCTCCTTGGCTCCCCTCAAATCACATTGGGGACGGCCATAATTGCCCTCAAACTGTAATGGCTCTCCTCAAACTTTCAATTCCCTTATTAAAAACTGTGTATAATTAAAATAAGTGTGGAATAGCTCCCCTGAAACAGATTTAGGGAAGCCGTAGAGGCTCCCCTGGATTTTTCAAAAGGCCAGGCCTAGATAAGCGTGGATGAACACATTTGTTAGAAAACAAATCCGTATTCGTAATAGAGCTCACAACAAAGCGAAGTGAACGAATAACCCATAACACTGACAAGAGTTTCATAGGATCCGAAATTATACCATTACTTGCGTAAGGGAAGCGGAAAGGAAATATGATATCAAGTTAGAATCATCTGTTTCTACAAGGAAGCCGACTTCAAAGCAGTGGTGGAGGAATTTGAAAAATTTTTCTAAACAACAAGGATGTGCTAGTGAAATTTTCCCTCCACTGCTTGAAGATGATGAGGTTATCAGCGACCTGGTTGCTATAGCAACCGTTTTCAACAATTACTTTACAAGCCTGTGTTCATCACCCGATGAAGGGGATCTACCCTCCTTAGTACAGGGAGATGCGTCCATCGGTGAAGTAGAAACAGATTCCACCAAAGTCGAGATGTTGCTATCCAAATTAGATATATCGAAGGCCTGTGGTCCCGACCAAGTAAGCAATATAATTCTGAAACGGTTTTCAAATCAGCACAGCTTTTCAATAAATCGCTTTCGTCTAGGATTTTCACCTATAAATGGAAACTCACAAATGTAATACCAATACATAAAAAAATGTCTCCAAATGACAAAAGAAATTACCGACCCGTCTCATTAACAAGCTCTATAAGCAAAGTCTTTGAACGGATAGTTTACAATCGCATTTACACGTTTCTTGTGGCCAACAATCGTTTAACCAATTTACAGTCAGGCTTCAGACCAGAAGACAGTATGGTCTATCATATCTTTGAAATAACACCTGGTGTGTATATTGATAATTACATAAAATCAGCACTTGATGAAGGAAAAGAAGTTAGATTTGTATTCTGTGATATGAGTGAGGCATTTGACAGGGTCTGGCATGCAGGGTTAATACACAAATTAAACTCAGTTCGGGTACCGGGTGGTCTATTGTCATGGATTGAAAACTATTTGTGTGATCGTTCTCAATGAGTTGTGATAAACAGCAGTATGTCGGACAATAAAACTATCATCGCTGGTGTTCCCCAGGGTTCTGTACTGGGTACACTCTTGTTCAACATATACATACATGACCTAGTTGACAATATTCAGTCAAATATAAGATTATATGCGGACGATACTTCTTTATTCCTAATTGTTGATGATGCCTCTACTGCCGCACATATATTAAATAATGACCTCCTGAATATTGCTTCATGAGCCATGACTTGGAAGGTTAACTTTAATCCAGAGAAAACGGTAACTCTTAGTTTTTCAAGATAAAATAACCCATTAGACAAACCAACTCTACAGATGCAGGATATTCCCATAAAAGAAGTCGAAACTCATAAACACCTCGGTCTGAATTTCCAGAACTCGGGTTCATGGAATATACATGTAGATTGTATTATCAACAAAGTTAGCCCAATGGTGAACTGTCTTCGCAGTCTAAAACACAGATTGTCCAGATCAGAAAACACAGATTGTCCAGATCAGCATTGGAAATTTTGTACAGTAATTTCATTTTACCCTTTTTTGACTATGCTGACATAATCTGGGATAACTGTGCAAACACTAAACTAGATTTACTGGAAGACTTACAATTGGATGCTCTTTGTACAATAGGCAGCATGCCAAGAGATACCAGTCATGATCGCATCTATGCTGAAATGGGATTCATAATGCTACGAGAATGTAGAAGAAGGCACAAAATAGTCACCCAATACAGAATAATATCTGGAAATGCACCACCCTATCTGACGACTTTAATTCCGCACCTAGTGTCCAAAGTAACAACTTACCCATTTTGCTCCTCCAGTAATTTTCATGAAATACATAGCCAAACTAAACTCTATGCTGAATCGTTTTTGTCTTCGGCTGTGAAGCTTTGGAATGAATTGGAAATGGATATACTGTCGTGTGCGTCTACAGACTTCCTAAAGAGACTATTGAAAAGAAATGATCCATTCATTCCAAAGTTTTACTCTGTAGGTTGTAGAAGGGGCCAGACACTCCACTGTAAACTTAGAAATAGATGTAGTGATCTGAATGGTCACAAATATGAACGATTCTTAGTGAATGCTCAAAATGTTCATGCGAACATCCCAACAAAGATTCAGAGCACTATATCCTGTTTTGTCCCAACTACAGTACACAGTGGCATACACTGTTCAATAGTATGGGGTATATAAAAAACGATATTGAAATATTTTTGAAGGGCACTGATAGAATGCCTGACACAGAGTTTTGTAAGATATTTAAAGCTGTTCAAAGTTTTATTGAGGAAACAGGTAGATTTTCTTGAGAATGCATCTACCATGTAGACCAATAGACTCTCATATCTTTGAAATAACACCTGGTGTGTATTTTGCCAATTTTAGCCTTAGAGTTGGAATCAGCAGTCTACACACCATGAAGATCAAACATCACATTTCTTACCAGGGTGCACTTGTATTGCACTTTTGGATAAGTAATATTCTAACACTTCGAAGACCAATACTTCGCTTGTGTGTGGGACTACCTGACGCATTAAGAAAGTAAATACTCATAAACATTTTTGCATTACATTCGCTAGGCATTTCACTGTGACACCACTCATGCACTGTATATACTCATGCACCATTGATTGTACAATACAATAAGTATTTATATGTAACGGTGAGGTATTCATATAGGCATTAGCCTGCTTACCGAACATTTTCAAGCGAATCAAATATTGTTTAAAAAAAAAGATATATGGCAGATGGATGGTTGATCGACTCACATATTTTCATGATAATACAAGTGGTTCTCATGTCCTAGATACATGTGTAATGCCATAGGATAGACTATTGAAAAGATGCTGCCAAAGTTGACAGACTTAAAAACACACCTTAAAATTTGTAATGTTGCGTAAAAATTCAGTTTGGAATCAAGCAACCTCCTGCTGCAAGAATCGATTTTCTCTGGTTTTAAAGCATTAACATTTTTAAAAGTATTGTTAAACCCTTTTCAAGTTGTGAGTACAATAGATGCAAATTCACTAGTCAAAAAAACAAACCTCAAATAAATTTATATATTTACTTAATTATAACACTTGGGGGGCCTTAACTCCAATTTTGGTGAGTTTCTTGTTTTATGGTCACATGTAGAACACATGTCCCAACAAACAGGCTTTTGGTGATCTTGCAGATGGAAATTATAGTACCTTGCCAGTGCTTTGGGTTTTTTTTTGCTAAGGTACAACTCCTTACATGCTGCTGGTAGATATTCCTGCCAAGGACAGGATTTCTCTTGCCACTGATATAAGCATAATTTGGTCACAAAAATCAAATTCCCCGGGTGTAAAATGAATTGACTTTTTGACCAAAGATTTCTTGAGTTAAATATGGATAAATTTTTTATCAAATCTAGTCTTAGTTGCTCCAAAGAAGCCATGTCCAGATCTGATAAAAAAATTTTTTAAAATACTCAGCGCGTCAAGAGTTGATGATACTTTCAACATCCAGAATTTACTTTCAAATTAAGTTTTGGCTGTCTGTAACAGGCATTAGGCAGCGAACAGGGCTGGGAGGAGTTAAAATTTCCCTTAACAAGTTAACGTGTTAAATATTTCAGCGTTAACGTGCTAAATGACGTTAAATGTTAAAATGAACAAAATTGTAGTACAACAGACCAATTCCGGCCCTTTTTGCCGATTTGATCTTGAATATGATTGAACTTACGTACACTATTAACCCTTTTAACTCAGTGGTATCTCCCATGCCAGTCAATGGCAGCAATTAGACGAGTTCATATTCATTATTTGGTGTAGACCAATCAATATTTTCAACGTGCAGCCTTGGGGCTGCACGCTGAAAATACTGATTGGTCTACCTCACATATTTACTGAACAGACATCCAAAAATATAATGACGTTATGACGTGTCATGTTCAAAGGGTTAATATAGTTCTCTCGGGTCAAGTCTTACTTTCAGTGATGTTTTCATGCAAGAAGACGATCGCTGCAGCCACATCCTTAGAATTGCGAAAATGGTAGAAATTGACTCCACTTTCACAATTGATGACATTAATCGTCGTCACACACAGCAAATGGCGCGAAATTCGACGTCATCGGCATGCGCGATTCGGCTTGGGAAAACCCAAGATAATGATGCAATGCTACATACAGATGTTTATTGACGTTGTTAGTTTCTGCGTCGCTCATGTCGTCTTGCTCATGTAATTGTGAGGCTATAATATAAGGAACTACACACGACATGACTATGAAAGGGTTGACAATGCGACACAGTTTCAATTAACTGAGTGAGACGAAAAAATAGATGACCTATACATTAGATGAGTCACGATGAGTACAAAATCATTCCTGATGCACCCTAACAAACTTCAAAATTAAACATTAATAACTTAGTTAACCTTTTACCCAACGCAGACGATATCAAAATTTATTATTTTAAATATCATTTTTAAATTTTTTTCAAAATATTTAAACAAAACCATACCATGTGACCCCTCGGAACGAGCTCGACGAGCTCGTTCCAACGAGGGGTCACATGATATGGTTTTGTTGAAATCTTTTTTAAAATAATATTTTTTCAACTGCTGAATTTGCATATTACGTGGGCGGATGCAGGCGATTTGTTAGGTAAAGGGTTAAAAATGTTTAACTTTGTTAAAATAATTTAACACGTTAACGTTTGAAACGTTAATTGCTCCCAGCTCTGACAACGAAGACTTCACAAGACACTACGGCCGAGTCAAAGTATTACCTTAATATAAAGGAGCAAAGGAAGAAGTTGAATTCTCCACTTTTCGAACACTTTCAGAATTTATATAAGAATTTTGCAACAATGAAAGTTGTCCTTACGAGAACCATTTGAGAGAATCAATTTTGATTCTTGCAGAGTCGCAGGAAATTTAAGACCTGCAGAAATTTCAAATCAATTGTGATCAAAATTTGTAAATAAAGCTTACCTTTTTACTTGATGACACATGCCTGTACTTCTTTTGAAAGGCTTCATATATTTCTTTGGATTTACCAGGCCAGGATTCTTCTAGAGGATTTTATCCCATTTTCTTCTTTATAACTATAGGAGTTGTTTGATATGATTGCTATAACTCAAAAAAGTAAGAACAAAACTACCTGGAAAGTTCAATTTAATTCACTTTGAACAATTAGTTTCCAAGACTGATTCAGTTTAGAGGGTGTAACATCTCTGCCCAATTAATTATCAGATTGTTTGTTTGTTTGTTTGTTGGTGGTTAACGTCACATATTTATGCACCATGGCTAATCGTGACACAACATGGAGATGAAGTCAAGTGTAGTCAATCATTGATCTGCATGTTGCCCATTTTAGAGGACTTTCACCCCAAGCATTGGTGACTGGGTCCTATTTTACTAGTAAAGCGGAACTGGTTTACCACAGTAAACAAGTGCTGCTTACTTCCTGGGGTTCCCACAGGGAAATTATCAGATTAAACAGATTAAATGCTGTAATGAATGTACTGAGGCCAAATAGATCTATAAACAAAGGAAAACTGGGGATAGTCAGGGGAATTTCTCAACAGATTACAAGATTTTTTATTTAATTAACAGATTACTCTGTAACCTATACAGTGCTGAAAATGAACAAAATTGACGGGTGCAGTTTGAAGCTCAAATGAATTCAGAGACGGGAGAAAATTGCTCCCTTAAAATGTTAGTATATGAATTTTCGATGGAATACTGTCACCAAACACCATAAACATTAACCCTTTGAACTCACGTGGTATCTTCCATGCCAGTTCAATGACAGCAATTAGAAGAGTCCATATTCATTATTTGGGGTACACCAATAAATATTTTCAACATGCAGCCCCGAGGCTACACATTGAAAATATTGATTGCTCTACCCCACACATTTACTGAACAGCCTTCCTATTTAATGACATTGTGACGTATCATGTTCCTGGCCAGAAAAGCGTCCGATCGGGTTCAAGGGGCTAAATGTATAAGCAAATGCGGAATTATGGTAGTAACTTGCCACTGGCTGCAGAGCTCTGCTTTCTCAAAACAACACACATTTATATGCCCTCACGGTATATTAGTTCTCCACAATACTTTTCAACGAGTGCATCTTTTAGCTCCCGCAAAAAAGAAAACACGGGTGCTGACGGGAGCAGTTGCACTCGCACCCGTCTCCTTTCCAGGACTGCCTATATTCAATTAACAGGTCAAATTTGTACTGGAGATATGGTAAATGGTTTTGTGTAAAGAAATTATATTCAATTAGCAGGGTTATTCAGTTAGAGATATCTGATTAAGTGGGCTCCACTGTACTGTTAAACCCTTTTGAGATTGTGAGAGCAACCAATGCATACTGAATTTATATATTAATTACTCAAGATTAATACTTTAGTAAGGTTTAGATCTAATACTGGAGAGTTTCTTATTTCACCAGTCAGCACCCATGTTTTCTATTTTACGGGAGCTAAAAAATGCACTTGTTGAAAAATATTGTGGAGCACTAATATACTGCGAGGGCATATAAATGTATGTTGTTTTGAGAGCAGCACTATGCAGCCAGTGGCAAGTTATGGTCATATTTCAGCAATTCCATATCCATTTAGTCCCTTGAACCTGATCGGCCTCTTTTCTGGCCAGGAACATGATACGTCATAACGTCATTAAATAGAATGGCTGTTCAGTAAATGTGTGGGGTAGAGCAAGAACAGAGGCTGCATGTTGAAAATATTCATTGGTCTACCCCATATAATGAATACAGACTTCTAATTGCTGCCACTGAACTGGCATGGAAGATACCACTAGAGTTCAAAGGGTTATGGTTTCTGGCGTTTGGTGACAGTATTCCCTCAATGAAAGTGTCAATGACACTGTAGCTCAACTTGTTAAGACATGTAGATGTATAGTATGTGACACAGCAATGACAAACATCTAAGTAATGACCTGATAACAAAGGTACATATAAAGTATTTGTAACGGTCTGTACATAAATACTGACTGTAGCCTGCAACAAATGTATAGGTAAAGTATTGTAAAGGTGGCCGACAGTCAGATGCTAAACTAGAAAAGAAATCTTTGAGTCCCAGAGTTGGTCTGACTGAACCCCAAAATATTTTTCATAGCACAGTGATAACAAAGGCACCCAAAAACACTTGTTCCTGTCCCAAGGTGATAACAAAGGTACCCAAGAAGTTTGTGAAGATCGGTTCATAAATACGGCCTCTAGCCCGAGCCGTATAAAAGTTGTGTACAAAAAACTGATTGAAACTAATTTCGGTACAAAATGGCCACACACTGGCAGCCATCTTGAATTTTAGACCGCACCTAGAAACACTTGTTCTCGTCCCAAGGTGATAACAAAGGTACCCAAGAAGTTTCATGAAAATCAGTTCATAAATAGAGCCTCTAGCCCTAGCCATATTGACATGTGCACTTACTGTATATAAGAAGAACTGAATAAATCAAAGTTCATATAATTTGCATAATTTCTGCATGAGAAAAAAACCTGTATTATATGTGATGTCTTCCATGTTACTAAACATTCAATCAAAAGTTTATTCAAATCAGAACCTTCGTATAGAAGTTCTGTACCAAAAACTGATTGTACCTAATTTCGGAACAAAATCGCAATGGGCAGCCATCTTGAATTTTGGACCGCACCCAAAAAAAATTGTTCTCGTCCCAAGGTGATAACAAAGGTACCCAAGAAGTTTCATCAAGATCGGTTCATAAATACAGCCTCCAGCCCTAGCCGTCTTGACATGTGCACCTATAGTGTATAAGTAGCACTGAATGAATCAAAATTCATCTAATTTGCATAATTTCTGCACGAGAAAAAAACTGTATTATATGTGATGTATTCCATGTTACTGAACATTCGAACAAAAATTTATTCAAATCAGAACTTTCATACAGAAGTTCTGTACAAAAAACTGATTGCACTAATTTTGATACAAAATGGCTGCTAGTGGCAATCTTGAATTTTGGACTGCACACAAAAACACTCGTTCTTGTCCCACGGTGATAACAAAGATTCCCAAGAAGTTTCAAAAAGATCGGTTCATAAATTCGGCCTCTAGCCTGAGCTGTATAGAAGTTGTGTACAAAAAACTGATTGGTCCTAATTTCAGTACAAAATGGCCACTGGCAGCCATCTTGAATTTTGGATTGCACCCAGAAACACTCGTTCTCGTCCCAAGGTGATAACAAAGGTACTCAAGAAGTTTTGTGAAGATCGGTTCACAAATACAGCCTCTAGCCCAAGCCGTATTGACATGTGCACTTACAGTGTACAAGTAACACTGAATAAATCAAAGTTCATCTAATTTGCATAATTTCTGCACGAGAAAAAAACCTGTATTATATGTAATGTATTCCATGTTACTAAACATTCATACAAAAATTTATTCAAATCAGAACTTTCATACAGATGTTCTGTACAAAAAACTGATTGCACTAACTAAAGTACAAAATGGCTGCTGGTGGCCATCTTGAATTTCAGTCCGCACCCAAAAACACCCGTTCTCGTCCCACGGTGATAACAAAGGTACTCAAGAAGTCTCCTAAAGATCGGTTCATAAATATGGCCTCCAGCCCGAGCCGTAATGAATTGTTGATGGACAGACAGACAGACGGATGACAGACGACTGGCCATGGCATAACCTTCAATTTGACTTATGTCAAAGCTGAGCTAAAAATTTGACTTACATCAAAGTTGAGCTAAAAATTCATATACTAACATTGTTAGGGTGCAATTTACCCCCGTGCCTGAATTCACGGGAGCTTAAAACTGCATCCATCAAATTTTTTCATTACCAGCACTGTTTCACATGCACATGTTGAACATGTTCCAATTTTCATGCTTCTGGTGGTACTGCATCTGGAAATTACACAGTACCTTGACAATGTTTGTTTTGTTTGTTGTGGTTCAACGACAGCCTAGGTCACTTTGAGCTAGAACCTTGGTATCAGTTTCAACTGAAGTCTTGGCTGTACACTGGGACCAGCAGTGAGTGCTCCTAGGGTGATTATGTTGTCCTTCTGAGCCCAAAGTCGCCTACAATAATAGTGGGGCAAATACAAGTCGCCCTCTAAAAACTGGCCAAAATGAGGAAAGACTGAACTGAGTGATCGAAGATTTACATAAAAACGATTATTTTCAAGAATCTAATGTGCTCAATTGAGTGTGATAAATGGGCATTTTCATTTGTAAAATAAGCGACCATTTATTTTAAATCACAGGAGAATCAATTGTCCATTGTCACTTTTTGCAGATTTTTTATTTTTTTTTTTTGTTCCGTTTCAATCGGAGCTTAAAGTGTCGAAACAAAAATAGGTGACTTATGCGACTCAACAAAATAACCCAGTTTGAAAGTAGGTTACGTCGTTTAGGATGCTACTGAAAATGTCTGCACAATGGACATATTTTCTAACACTATTTTTATTTTGTTTTGCTGAGGACCGTCTATTCCCAGAAAAACACGAATGGAATTGAAACATGTAAAAAAAAAAAGCTTTAGTCATGAGAAGAAAAGCTTTGTACAGGGTGCAAATGAATTATCTTGAAAAAGGCTCTTCCAAGCAACCATTTTATAAACATCTGTTCATGTTCACACTTTCCGAGTTAGGAAATTATTAGCTTAGTAGACTTAGGTGAAAAACAACCACAGAAGGGAGCTGGGGGGATTGACTCGAAGAAGACGGGAGGGGTCACAAAGAAGAGGGAAGCAGTGGGGGATTGTCAATCAATAATTACTTTGTGATTTTTTAACCTGGCATAGAATGCATCATAGACAACTGGACCTGGATTAATCGGGCATTAATGGAGGTCCATGAGCTGAAAATATAAAGGGGCAGGAGGGGGTGTTACATAAATATTCTTCATTTTTCCCACTTGCCTATGAAATCTCCTTGACTCATTTTTTCTGGAGGGAGACATGAAGTTTTCCTAAATTCCCCCTTAGGCTGGTCCCTGGATGTACATAAAGGCATTAGGCAGCCACAGCTTAACTAGACACAACTGCTGAGTCCATGCATTAACTTATTACAAAGGAATAAAGATGGAAGACAAATTCTCTGGGCTTTTAGAACACTTTCTGAATCTATATTACAAGAATAAGGCCTACAAAAATAAAAAATCTGTTTCTCAGGCCCTCCCGCATCGTCCTTTTGGCTGCCGCATGCTCTCTTTTTATAACCAATTTAAACTTTAAAAAAATAAAAATTAAATGGTTTATGTCTGATATTTTACCCAAGTTAAAAATATTGATGAATTTGTCCTTTGAGTGCAAGAAGGCTTTGCAATGCTTTAGCATTGCAAAGCCTTCTTGCACCCAAGGGATGAAATACACCACCACCCATGCTATTCTGAAGATTATGAGGCCTAAAACTTGAACCATGAACATAAACTTTTGATGGCAAAAAAGAAATTACTGAAATAAAAAATAAAATAAAAAAACGCTCGCCCGCATCCAATTTCACAAATAATGGCCTGAGAAACAGAAGATCTACTTTGTGTGGCCTAAAATGAACATTTTACAAGAATGAAATCTGCTCATGTAAGAATCATCAGAGAGAATCAATTTTGATTCTTGCAGAAATTTTAAGACCTGCAGAAATTTCAAATCAAACCAAAATTTGTAAATAAGACTTACCTTTGTTCTTGATATGTGCCGAAACATTTCTTGAAAGACTTCACATACCTCTTTTGGATAAACTAGGCCAGGATTCTTTTGGAGTAATTTTTCCATTTCTTTCTTTTTTACAGATAACAGCCAGTTCAAGTTGTTTAACACAATCAATTGAGCCCAAAAAAGGAAAGGAGAAACAGCTACCTGGAAAGACATATCAATATGATTTACTTGGGATTTTCTAGGAAATTTATTTATTTCTTTATCTATTGGTGTTTACGGCCACATACTTATGCACAATAGCTAATCGTGACCATGACTGTTTTACGAGTGGAGGAAGACGGAGTACCCGGAGAGAACCACCGAGCATCCACGAGCAACTGTCAGCTCCTCAATATTCTAACTCTGTTCAAGCTCTGCTCATGCAGGGTTACAGTGGTTGAAGACATGTGCACCATCGACGTGCAGTACGCCTTAGTACACAGCGTCATCAAGCTCCCATGCAGGCAACCGAGATAAAGTGCCCTGCCCAAGGACACAATGAACTTCTGAACTGCTGAACTTGCATATTACGCGGGCGGATGCAGGCGATTCGTTGGGTAAAGGGTTAACAGTGGAAATGCGTGTAAACTTTGTTTTTTTCTTTTTGAAGCTTACATGTAGGAAGTCAAATAGAATTCTAAATCAGTTTCAACAGATATAATTTTTATACTTTATCCAGCTCAATCAGTGTAACTTGACCGTCACTCAATTACCATGTAAATTTCGTGAACGTGATTAACTGCATGCTACTTAAATTTTCATAAACAGAGGACGTAAAGTTAATCATCTTCACGCGACTTCACGAAGGCGAATGGAACTGGATTTTGCTATTCATGACATTACTGTGTGTTGCCTTCCGAAGGGATATATGCAGTTGGACATGTCTCGACGACTGTTCTGTATATTGAGTTTCAGGAAAATGCAGCAAAAACTGTAGAAGTAGTCCGCTCCATAAGTATTTTGCAAAATCCAATATGGCTGCCAGTTGGGCATCTTGAATCCGATTTGGAAAAAATATATATCATGCACTGTTCTTCATCAAGTTAATCAGTTTATATTAAGTTTCAAGAAAATGGTGCAAAAACTGTAGAAGTAGTTCACTCTGCAAGTATTTTGCAAAATCCAATATGGATTCCAATCGGCCGTCTTGAATCCAATCTGGAAAAAAATGATGTCACACACTTCCCCTCATCACGTTGATCCTTTTTATGAAGTTTCATGAAAATGCGACTAAAACTATGGAAGTGGTTCACTCCAAAAGTTTACATGTGCAACAGACCGACGACGGACCAACCGACCAACTGATGGACAAGATGACTCCTATATACCCCTTAAACTTTTTGTTTTGTGTGGGTATAAAAACACACAGCCATATAATATTTTGGTTGTGTTCATTTGTACAAGTGATAACACACTAAAAAAAAACTTGTCACTCAGTCAAATTAGCTTGAGGTATGTACATTATTATACATTATGATAATGATTAATAAAAAAAACGTAACATCAGTTGTATGACTCCAATTTCAGTGCAACTCATGGGTTTTTTTTTTTCACACCCAAAACAGAGTTGTGTCCTCGGTTACCCACCAGTCTCTATTGCCAACTGCAACTTTTTTTGACGGAAATGGAAGAAAATCAATAGCAACCATCTAGATGTCACCTAAAACAAACATACTAAGTTTCAAAGCGATCTGATCATATATGTGTCCTGTTGGGTGTGCCAAACAGAAATATTGATGAATATAATTAAACTGAGTTCAATGATTGTTGTCAACAGCGTTTTTGGACGGAAATGGAAGAACTTCAATAGCTCCCATCCAGATGTCCCCCCAAACAAGCACCCCAAGTTTAAAAATAGGCCGATGAAATCGTTAGGTGTGTACCCATACGCGCAACTAGTAGAAAGCTGTATGATGGAGGGCCACCACAGATGCCGACATTATGCACACCATACATGGTATGGGTACATATAGAAATGGATTGGAGGAGTGTCTAATTTGATGGATAAAGGGTTAATATCTCCGCATCAAATTATCAGATTTACATAAAAACTATACAGCACAGCACATCAGTAACCTGAATAAATATATATAGTAACATGACAATCTGATTGATATATTTTTTGAGTTATCTCATGCCAAAGGGATTGGAGGAATTTTAAATTTGAAGGACAAAGGGTTAATATCTCAGGATCAAATTATCAGATTTACACCCAAAACTATACAGCTCGGCACATCAGTAATCTGAACACAAATATAAAGTAACTTGACAATCCAGGCAATATTTTTTGAGTTATCGAATGTCAAAGGGATTGGAGGAATTTGAATATCTGAATATTGTGATAATTTTATAGTTGTAAGACATCACTTGGTTGTGATTTGGCCAGTCAAACACGCTAAGATGATGAAATCAAAAAACCCTGTATACTTGTTATCAACAGCATGTCCAACATGTGCATGTCAGTGTTGTGGAAAAGAAAACATGCACAGTAGCGTTTTTTACCAACAAGTAAAAATCATTGTGTTGTACGCTCTTTGAACAATGCTGCATTCAAAAATGAAAGTGTCAATGACACTGTAGCTTAACTTGACTGTGTGTAGTGTTTGACGAAAAGATAATATTCAATGTTTATGAAAGGATTATGAAATAAGACAAGAATTGTGATAATTGAGAATATGTTAATTTCTGCTCCCTTTCTGCTACATGTATGTTTTCAATAAGAATAATTTGAAGTGTAGACTGTACAAAAGAAAACGAGGCCTGGGTTAATGTGGCCCTCACAATTAATGTATGTCAACCAAGTTACCAAGTTACAGTAATCCTACCAAGTTACAATGAAATCCCTTCATGTTTTATTTATTTATTGAGGTTTTAACGACACTTTCAACAGCCAGGGTCACCTCGTGTCGGACAGTTTTATGAGTGGCGGAAGCCAGAATACCTGGAGAGAACCATCAAGCAACAGTGAGCAACTGTCAGGCTCCCCAACATACTAACTCCACACAAGTGCACCACCAGGGGGTGGATCAATACACGTCTGCCTATTAAAAAATTGCCCTTGTGAAGAAGGCCATATTGGATACGCAAGAATGCTGGTTATCGAAAGGAACCATCCTCTAGTCATGCTCAATCAACCATAAAAAGCAGTATCTGTTGGATCTATATCTTTCAAGTTATCGCGGGGACAATCAAAAGTCCCTGAAAATCAAGATGGCTGGCATGGTGGCCATATTGGATATGCCAGAGTGTTGGTTATCGAAAGGAACCATCCTCTAGTCATGACAAATCAACCATGAAGAAACAGTATCTGTTGGATATTTTGTTTTCAAAGTATCGCATGGACAAACAAAAGCTAATGTACGGATGGAATGACGAATGGACGGACACTGCCATACCATAATACGGCCCGCAGGTGGGATTTTAACCAAGGACCTCACAGCTTGCAGCTCTATCTACAGAGCCACCGCACTCCCCAAATTCCTTCATAAATATACCCCATAAACTTTGCTAAAGTTACTACCAAGTTACAATGGAATTCCTTCATAAAAACAAGACCAATACCGGGTCTGGACCTGCATCGCTGCATGCAATTGAATCAGCAAACAGGAAGTGGCTCCACAGCAGATCTGAAAATTGCATACACGCTACAACTGATCATTATCAGGCTTCAGATGAAATATAAAATCAATCCCTTGCATAGAAGCCGAGAAAAGTTTGACGAAAAATTTCAATGTTTAGTAGGTACAGTAAAATTTCAAAGTATCGGCAAACAGGAAGTGGCTGCACGGCAGATCTAAAAATTGCTTATACGATACAACACATCATTATGAAGCTGCAGACCAAATATAAAATCAATCCCTTGCATAGAAGCCGAGAAAACCTTGACGGAAAATTTCAATGTTCAGTGGGTACTGTAAAATTTCAAAGTATCGGCAAACAGGAAGTGGCTGCACAGCAGACCTGAAAATTGCATACATGATACAACTCATCATTATGAAGCAGCAGACCAAATATAAAATCAATCCCTTGCATAGAAGCCAAGAAAACCTTGACGGAAAATTTCAATGTTCAGTGGGTACAGTAAAATTTCAAAGTATCGGCAAACAGGAAGTGGCTGCACGGCAGATCTAAAAATTGCTTACACGATACAACTCATCATTATGAAGCAGCAGACCAAATATAAAATCATTCCCTTTCATAGAAGCCAAGAAAACTTAGACGGAAAAAGTGTTTTGGACGGACTGATGGACGGACGGATTGACGGACAGACGGACTGACGGGCGGAGTCAAGCGGTTACTAGACCTGCTCTGCCGCTGGCGACGCAGGTAACAACCTGTAGACAGTGCTAAACGAATCTAGGTCACGTGACCAGGTGGCGGTAACGGCTGGCCGATCGTGACAAAAATAGGAAAGTCTCATCCAGACATCATACCGAGTTATCCTTCCAAGTTACAATGAAATCGCTTCATAAATATGAACTGTAGACTGTGCCTGTGTAGCTGTCACAGTTGCCCGATCACGGCTAAAATAGGACATTCTCATCTAGACATTATACAGAGTCAACCTACCAATTTACAGTTGAAATTGCTTCATAAATACGACCTGTAGACTGTGCTAAAGGTTTTCGGACTGTGGTAAAGGAATGTAGACAACGTGTCCGTGGCCATCACAGCTGACTGAACCCCAACCAAAATGAGGCTTTCTCATCGAGCAGGGTGTTTTTTGTTTTTAAAAATTTGATTAGCAGTTTCCATCTTGGTTTCAAAACGTGATAATAAATGGTGAATTTTAGGCCAATAGGATTGAATGAAAGTGTCAATGACAATGTAGCTCAACTTGTCAAGACAAAGACATGTACATGTATAGTATGTGACACAGCAATGACAAACATCTAGGTAATGACCTGATAACAAAGGTACATATAAAGTATTGTAATGGTCTGTACATAAATACTGACCGTAGCCTGTAACAAATGTATAGGTAAAGTATTGTAAAGGTGGGTGACAGTCAGATGCTAAACTAGAAAAGAAATCTTTGAGTTCCAGAGTGGGTCTGACTGAACCCCAAAATATTTGTTCTCATAGCACAGTGACAACAAAGGCACCCCAAAACACACTCATTCCTGTCCCAAGGTGAAAACAAAGGTATCCAAGAAGTTTCGTGAAGATCAGTTCACAAATATGAGCTGTGTAGAAGTTGTGACAAAAAACTGATTGGACCTAATTTCAGTACAAAATGGCCACTGGCAGCCATCTTGAATTTTGGACCGCGCCCAGAAACACTCGTTCTCGTCCCAAGGTGATAACAAAGGTACTCAAGAAGTTTTGTGAAGATCGGTTCATAAATACAGCCTCTAGCCCGAGCCGTATTGACATGTGCACTTACAGAGTATAAGTAGCACTGAATAAATCAAAGTTCATCTAATTTGCATAATTTCTGCACGAGAAAAAAACCTGTACTATATGTGATGTATTCCATGTTACTAAACATTCATACAAAAATTTATTAAAATCAGAACTTTCCTACAGAAGTTCTGTACAAAAGACTGATTGCACTAATTTTGGTACAAAATGGCTGCTGGTGGCCATCTTGAATTTTGGACCACACCCAAAAACACTCATTCTCACCCCACGGTAATAACAAAGGTACCCAAGAAGTTTCGTAATGATAGGTTCATAAATACGGCATCTAGCCTGAGCCGTATAGAAGTTGTGTACAAAAAGCTGATTAGACCTAATTTCGATACAAAATGGCCACTGGCAGCCATCTTAAATTTTGGACCGCACCCAGAAACACTCGTTCTCGTCCCAAGGTGATAACAAAGGTACCCAAGACGTTTCGTGAAGATCGGTTCATAAATACAGACTCTAGCCCGAGCCGTATTGACATGTGTACTTACTGTGTGCAAGCAGCACTGAAAAAATCAAAGTTCATCTAATTTGCATAATTTCTGCACGAGAAAAAAACCCGTATTATATGTGATGTATCCCATGGTACTAAACATTCACACAAAAAATTATTCAAATCAGCACTTTCATAAGGAAGTTCTGTGCAAAAATCTGATTGCACCAAATTTCGTACAAAATGGCTGCCATGGGCCATCTTGAATTTTGGACCGGACTCCAAAACACTCGTACTCATCCCACGGTGATAATAAAGGTACCCAAGAAGTTTCGTAAAGATCGGTTCATAAATACGGCCTCTAGCCCGAGCCGTATTGGCATTTGCACTTACAGTGCTGAAATTAACACCAAAAAACATCAAAGTTAGTCTAATTTACATAATTTACGCACGAGAAAAAAACCCGTATTATATGTGATGTATCCCATGGTACTAAACATTCATACAAAAAATTATTCAAATCAGAGCTTTCGTATGGAAGTTCTGTACAAAAAACAGATTTCTGCATCGTCGGTACAAAATGGCAGCTGGCAGCCATCTTGAATTTCGGACCGCACCCAAAAACACTCGTTCTCGTCCCACAGTCATAACAAAGGTACCCAAGAAGTTTCGTAAAGAACAGTTTATAAATACGGCCTCTAGCCCGAGCCATAGCAGCTTGGCACTTACAGCTCTGAAAGTAACACTAAATAGTCAGTCTAATTTGCATAATTTACGCACGAGAAAAAAACCCGTATTATATGTGATGTATCCCATGGTACTAAACATTTATACAAAACTTTATTCAAATCAGAACTTTCATACAGAAGTTCTGTACAAAAAACTGATTTTTGCATCATCGGTACAAAATCGCCACTGGCAGCCATCTTGAATTTCGGACCACACCTAAAAACACTCGTTCCCGTCCCAGGGTCATAACAAAGGTACACAAGAAGTTTCGTAAAGATCGGTTCATAAATATGACCTCTAGCCCGAGCCATAGCCAATTGTTGACGTACGGACAGACGGACAGACGGACGACGGGCCATGACAATAGCTCAAATTTGACTTCGTCAAAGTTGAGCTAAAAATGATCAGCGTTTGGACATTTTTGTATAGCATTTTGCAAATATATTTGTTGAAAGTGTGTGTTTCTGAAGGCTACGTGCCCTCCACATAGCACTCCGCAAAGGACTGGAGGTCAGGTGTCATAAGTAAAAGATGAGTAATATATTTTTTCACTACGCATATTGCAGGATCGGCGTGCACAGACCAGCTCAATAGCTCCCGGGCCCGGGCCCGAGCAATATGGTTGCAGTAGGCCTCAATGCCACCCTCTATCCAGAATCTTACTTCTGGGACTTGGTTGGGACAATCATGCCACTATTGATCCACCGGTGGACCCCTGAGGTAGTCTGCTGGCTGTGGCCATCCTTTTTCTTCCTCCCCTTCCTCACCTTGTCTCCTGGACAGGTGGCTCTCGGTGCCTTTGTGGTCCATGTGTCTTCTCTGCTTCCTACAGTATGGTGGCACTCTTCCTTGGCATGTTTGACCTGGACCATAGCCTACCAATTCCATACATGATAGGTGTAATGGCTTTTATGCCTCAATATACATGTGCTACCCAATGCGCTCAGGGCACGCAAAAACCTTTGGCTCCCCAGTGCAACACCCACCCACCCCCCCCCCCCCCCCCACCCCTCCACCCACCCCTTATTTAGTGTTGTTTGAGATGTTTCTTGATATCTACCAATTTCTGTGAGGGGACGTTACAGCCTTTTGGGGAAAGAGATTCGTACTCGTCATCAGTAATTCATAATTCTGTTTTGAACTGTGCAAATACCATTCGGAGCTTTCTGGGAATAGATGCCTCAACTGTGACTCAGGAAGCAGAAGAATAATCTGTGTAATTGACTATTAAAAAGTATGTCCGTTGTGTATGGATTTAAAGCTGTAATTTTTCGGCATATCATGGAAGCGAGGTGAATTTCTACAAGCAAACTGATCCATTTTAAACTGTATTCTTCTACATGTACTTTGCCAATACATATCGAGTGGATAATTGAATTAACAAGAGCACACATATCTCTGAAGCAATACAATGTCCAGTAACGGACTAATGAGCATTAATAATTATACAAATGTTATAACCTAGATGTGATCAGCATGAATTCCGTTGAATCATTTCCAAAAAAAGTCCAGAAAACTGATATTTTGGCACTTTTCCATATTTCCAAGGGCCTTAACTCACACAAGAATAATGCAATCAGCATGAAACTTAAACTTGATCTGTAAGTCATCATTCTATAGTAGGTTACCAAGAATGAAATCATTCGGCTGAAGCATTTCCAAAAAAAGTCTGGAAAACTAAAGTATGACTGACAGGCTGACTAACGGATGGACAAAGTGCAAATGAAACTTGATCTGTAAGTCATCGTTCTATAGTAGGTTACCAAAAATGAAATCATTCCGTTGAAGCGTTTCCAAAAAACAGTCAGGAAAACTGATATTTTGGTGCTTTTCCATATTTCCAAGGGCCATAACTCACAAAAGAATAAGGCAATCAGCATGAAACTCAAAGTTGATCTGTAAGTCATCGTTCTATAGTAGGTTACCGAAAATGAAATCATTCCGTTGGAGCGTTTCCAAAAAAACAGTCTAGAAAACTGATATTTTGGAGCTTTTCCATATTTCCAAGGGCCATAACTCAAACAAGAATAATGCAATCAGCATGAAACTCAAACTTGATCTGTAAGTCATCGTTCTATAGTAGGTTACCAATGAAAGTGTCAATGACACTGTAGCTCAACTTGTTAAGACATGTACATGTATAGTATGTGACACAGCAATGACAAACATCTAGGTTATGACCTGATAACAAAGGTACATATAATGTATTGTAACAGCCTGTACATAAATACTGACCGTAGCCTGTAACAAATGTATAGGTAAAGTATTGTAAAGGTGGGTGACAGTCAGATGCTAAACTAGAAACGAAATCTTGGGAGTCCCAGAGTGGGTCTGACTAAACCCCAAAATATTTATTCTCATAGCACAACACCCCAAAACACACTCATTCCTGTCCCAAGGTGTAAACAAAGGTACCCAAGAAGTTTCGTGAAGATCAGTTCATAAATATGAGCTGTATAGAAGTTGTGACAAAAAACTGATTGGACCTAATTTCGGTACAAAATGGCCACTGACAGCCATCTTGAATTTTGGACCGCACCCAGAAACACTCGTCCTCGTCCCAAGGTGATAACAAAGGGACCCAAGAAGTTTCCTGAAGATCAGTTGATAAATACAGCCTCTAGCCCGAGCCGTATTGACATGTTCACTTACAGTGTATAAGTAGCACTAAATAAATCAAAATTCATCTAATGTGCATAATTTCTGCACGAGAAAAAAACCCATACTGTATGTGATGTATTCCATTTTACGCAACATTCATACAAAAATTTATTCAAATCAGAACTTTCATACAGAAGTTCTGTACAAAAGACTGATTGCACTAATTTTGGTACAAAATGGCTGCTGGTGGCCATGTTGAATTTTGGACCACACCCAAAAACACCAGTTCTCATCCCACGGTGATAACAAAGGTACCCAAGACGTTTCATAAAGATCGGTTCATAAATTATGGCCTCTAGCCTGAGACGTATAGAAGTCGTGTACAAAAAACTGATAGACCTAATTTCGGTACAAAATGGCCACTGGCAGCCATCTTGAATTTCGGACCGCACCCAGAAACACCCGTTCTCGTCCCAAGGTGATAGCAGAGGTACCCAAGAAGTTTTGTGAAGATCGGTTGATACATACAGCCTCTAGCCTGAGCCGTATTGACATGTGTACTTACTGTGCGTAAGTAGCACTGAAAAATTCAAAGTTCATCTAATTTGCATAATTTCTGCACGAGAAAAAAACCTGTATTATATGTGATGTATCCCATGGTACTAAACATTCACACAAAAAATTATTCAAATCAGAGCTTTCATGTGGAAGTTGTGTGCAAAAATCTGATTGCCCCTATTTTTTAACAAAATGGCTGCCAGCGGCCATCTTGAATTTTGGACTGCACCCAAAAACACTCGTTCTCGTCTCACTGTGATACCAAAGGTACCCAAGAAGTTTCGTAAAGATCGGTTCATAAATGCGGCCTCTAGCCCAAGCCGTATTGGCATTTGCACTGACAGTGCTGAAAGTAACACTAAATACATCAAAGTTAGTCTAATTTGCATAATTTACATACGAGAAAAAAACCCGTATTATATGTGATGTATCCCATGGTACTAAACATTCATACAAAAAATTATTCAAATCAGCGCTTTCGTATGGAAGTTCTGTGCAAAAAACAGATTTCTGCATCGTCGGTACAAATTGGCAGCTGGCAGCCATCTTGAATTTCGGACGGACCCAAAAACACTCGATCTCGTCCCACGGTCATCACAAAGGTACCCAAGAAGTTTCGTAAAGATTGGTTCATAAATACGCCCTCTAGCCCGAGCCGTATTGAATTGTTGATGGACAGACGGACAGACGGACAGACGGCCAGACAGACGACGGACGACTGTCCATGGCATAAGCTCAAATTTGGCTAAGTTGAGCTAAAAATGAAATCATTCCGTTGAAGCGTTTCCCAAAAAAAAAAACTCCGGAAAAACTAATATTTTGGTGCTTTTCCATATTTCCAAGGGCCGTAACTCACACAAGAATAATGCAATCAGCATGAAACTCCAACTTGATCTGCAAGTCATCGTTCTATAGTTGTTTACCAATGAAAGTGTCAATGACACTGTAGCTTAACTTGTGTGTTCTGTTTGATGAAAAGGATAATGTTCAATGTTTATGAAAGGATTATGAAATAAGACAAGAATTGTGATAATTGGGAATATGTTCATTTCTGTTCCCTGTATGCTATGTTTCTGATAAAAATAATATGAGGTGTAAACTGTACTAAAGAGCTGAGGGGTGGGTTAATATGACCTCACAGTTAATGTATGTGGCCCTCACAGTTAACGTATATCAACAAAAGTTATCAAGTTACAGTGAAATTATTCCAAAACAAGTCATCCTATCAAGTTACATTAAAATCCCTTCATAAATATGGCCTGTAGACTGTGCTAAAGGTTTTCGGGCTTCGGGCCCCAGTAGCCGTCAGTTTCCCAATTGCGTCCAAAGGGGACGTTCTCATCTAGACATTATATGAAGTCAACCTACCAAGTTACAATGAAATCCCTTAATAAATATGACCTGTAGACTGTGCTAAAGGATTTTGGGCTTTGGGCTCTGGCAGCCATCATGGTTGAATGATCGCAATCAAAAGGGGACATTCTCATCTGGGCATCATCTGGAGTGATCCTACAAAGTTACAATGAAATCCCTTCATAAATATGACCTGTAGACTGTGCTCAAGGTTTTTGGGCTTCGGGCCCCTGAAGCCGTCACAGTTGACCAATCACGACCAAAAGGGGATGTCATCATCTAGGCATTATATATATGACCAATAGACTATGCTAAAGGTTTTGGGTTCGGGCAGCCTTAAAGGCTGAATGATCGCGACCAAAAGGGGACGTTCTCATCTAGACATTATTTAGAGTCATCATACCAAGGTACAATGAAATCCCTTCATAAATATCACCAGTAGACTGCTAAAGATTTTCAGGCTTTGGGCCCCTGTAGCCAACACAGTTGCCTAATGGTGTCCAAAAGGGGCTGTTCTCATCTAGACATTACATGAAGTCAACCTACCAAGTTACTATGAAATCACTTCATAAATATGATCTGAAGACTGTGCTAAAGGTTTTCGGGCTTTAGGCTTGGGCAGCCATCATGGTTGAATGATCGCAACCAAAAGGGGACATTCTCATCTGGAGAGATCCTATGAAGTTACAATGAAATCCCTTCATAAATATGACCTGTAGACTGTGCTCAAGATTTTTGGGCTTCAGGCACCTGTAGCCATCACAGTTGACCAACCACGACCAAAAGGGGATGTCATCATCTAGGCATTATATGGAGTCAACCTAACAAGTTACAATGAAATCCTTCCATAAATACGACTTACAGACATGCTAAAGGTTTTTGGGCTCGGGCAGCCATCAAGGCTGAATGATCGTGACCAAACGGGGACGTTCTCATCTGGACACTATTTGGAGTCATCCTACCAAGCTACAATGAAATCCCTTCATAAATATGACCTGTAGACTGTGCTAAAGGTTTTTGGGCTTTGGGCTCGGGCAGCCAACATGGTTGAATGATCGCAACCAAAGGGGACAATCTCATCTGGGCATCATCTGGAGTGATCCTGCGAAGTTACAATGAAATCCCTTCAAAAATATGACCTGTAGACTGTGCTCAAGGTTTTCGGGCTATGGGCACCAGTAGCCATCACAGTTGACCAATCACGACCAAAAGGGGATGTCATCATCTAGACATTATATGGAGTCAACCTAACAGGTTACAATGAAATCCTTCTATAAATATAACCTTTTGCCTATGCTAAAGGTTTTTGGGCTCAGGCACCCATCAATGATCACGACGTTCTCATCTAGACATTATTTGGAGTCATCCTACCAAGTCACAATGAAATCCCTTCATAAATATGACCTGTAGACTGTGCTAAAGATTTTTGGGCTTTGGGCACCTTTAGCCGTCAAAGTTGCCCAATCATGTCCAAAAGGGGATGTTCTCATCTAGACATTATATGAAGTCAACCTACCAAGTTACAATGAAATCCCTTCATAAATATGACCTGTAGACTGTGCTTAAGGTTTTTGGGCTTCGGGCAGCCATCATGGTTGAATGATCACAACCAAAGGGGACAATCTCATCTGGGCATCATCTGGAGTGATCCTACGAAGTTACAATGAAATCCCTTCATAAATATGACCTGTAGACTGTGTTCATGGTTTTCGGGCTTTGGGCACTTGTAGCCATCACAGCTGACCAATCACGACCAAAAGGGGATGTCATCATCTAGGCATTATATGGAGTCAATAGGTTACAATGAAATCCTTCCATAAATATGACCTTTTACCTATGCTAAAGGTTTTTGGGCTCGGGCAACCATCAAGGCTGAATGATCGCGATCAAAATGGGACGTTCTCATCTAGACATTATTTGGAGTCATCCTACCAAGTTACAATGAAATCCCCTCATAAATATGAAATGTAGACTGTGCTAAAGGTTTTCGAGCTTCGGGCACCTTTAACCGTCACAGTTGCCCAATCACGTCCAAAAGGGGACTTTCTCATCTAGGCATTGTATGAAGTCAACCCACCAAGTTACAATGAAATTCCTCAATAAATATGACCTGAAGACTGTGCTAAAGGTTTTCGGGTTTTGGGCTCGGGCAGTCGTCACGGTTGGCAGATCATGCCCAAATGGGGACATTCTCATCTAGATATCATAAGGAGTCATCCTACCAAGTTACAATGAAATCCCTCCACATTAAACATGTCCTGCAGACTGTGCTAAAGTTTTTGGGTTTCGGGCTTGAGCAGCCAGCACGGTTGATAGATCATGCCCAAAAGGGGACGTTCTCGTCTAGGCATTATACAGAGGCATCCTACCAAGTTACAATGAAATCCCTTCATAAATACAACCTGTAGACTGTGCTAATGGTTTTCGGGTTTTGGGCTCGCGCAGCCATACCAGTTGCCCGATCGCGACCAAAAGGGGACGTTCTCATCTAGACATGACCCCAAACCTGCATATGAAATTTCGTGACAATCAGACAAGAACTGCGGGGTGTAGCCCGTGCTAAAGGAAAATGTGAACAGACGTCACAGACTCACAGACTCACAGACTAACAGACTCACAGACTTCTGCACGCGTGATGGCAATAGCTTATCTTGACTATGTCAAGTTAAGCTAAAAATGACATCATTCCGTTGAAGCGTTTCCAAAAAAACTCCGGAAAACTAAAGTGTGACTGACAGACAGACAGACTGACGGATGGACAGAGTGCAAACCTATAGTCTCCTCCGGCGATGGGACTAAAAATGAATGTTTGAACCAAATAAAGAAATATAATATTCTTTTTCGTACATTTTCTTCACCAGGAATCATTAATTAAGTGAAGGTGGATGCCAATAGCTGATGTACTTTTCGCTTCTGCACTCCTACCACGCAGCAAATTCAAATTGAAATGAATGAAACGAGAAAAAAACCCAAATATATTTATAGTAAAGGACTCTTTTATTAAATATGATTCACTTGTATGCATATTTTGTTGGTTTATTCGTTATGATCCGAGCTTCGAAGGCCTATGGTTTGACACTGAACATCTGGAAAAGGAAAAAAATTTTACTGCAAAATTTTCCGGGATTTTTGTCTAAAACTGATTCCCTTCAAAATGTGCTTCACATATCCAAGAACAAAGCTGGGGCATCAAAATTTTTCAAAACACAGCAACAGAGCTGCATGAGGTAAATTTCTAAACTGTTGACTTGTTTACACTGTAAATTACTTTCGATTTCCGGTCAACGTCATCGGACAGAAAAAGCATCGATATACAATGCCGCCTAAATAGGGATGGGCAGTATACGGAAAATACCGAACTGTATCGGTATTGCTATCATATGAAAAAAACAAACCGAGGGTGGAAGAAATTACCGAAAAATTTGGTACTGTGAAACTCCCCCATAAATGGGTAATTTGCGCAGTGCCAATTGCAGTTTTGCTTGCCTGGACAGAAATGTCCAAAGCAAGAAGTCGATGGGCACAGTTTTTCAAGGGTTCAACATGATGGATAAATGAAAGTGTCAGTGACACTGTAGCTTAACTGGTAGAGTGCTGGAAGCCCATATTTGGGCTTTATTCTGAAGTGCCGGTACCACAATTTAAAGGCTTTATATTTTATATTCTGTGGATGTGATTCATATTATCCTTGAAGAGATATGATTTTATCTGTTAGGATTTGCTTTGTTACAATTTATGGGAGAGTGCCTATTAATTGTAACAAGGCAGAGATGCACAGAAATTTTAAGGACCAAAAATAACTTAGCACTCTACCAGTTAACTGGTAGAGTGCTAAGTTTTTTGAGGTGTTAAAATTTTGTTCACATGTTATTGCCTTGCTACAATTTATGGGAGAGTGCCTACAGGCTCTCTCCCATAAATGGTAGCAGGGCAATTCCATCCAGACTAAATAATATCACATCAAGAATTAATTGAAGCACATCCGCAGAATATCAAGCCTTTTAGCCGTGGTACCTGCACTTCAGGATAAAGTCCAAAAATGGGCTTCCAGCACTCTACCAGTTAACTTGTCTGTGTGTTGTGTTTGATAAAAAGGATAATGTTCAATATTTATGAAAGGATTATAAAATAAGACAAGAACTGTGATAATTGGGAATATGTTAATTTCTGTTCCCTGCATGCTATGTTTTTAATAAAAATAATATGAGGTGTAGACTGTACTAAAGAGCTGAGGGGTGGGTTAATATGACCTCACAGTTAATGTATGCGGCCCTCACAGTTAACGTATGTCAACGAAAGTTACCAAGTTACAGTGAAATTATTCCAAAACGAGTCATCCTATCAAGTTTCATTGAAATCCCTTCATAAATATGGCCTGCAGACTGTGTTAAAAGTTTTCGGCTTCAGGCCTGTGTAGCCATGATGGTTGACCAATTGCAACTAAAAGAAGATGTCCTCATCTCGGCATTATACTGAGTCATTCAACTAAGTTACGATGAAATCCCTTCACAAATACGACCTGTGGTCTGTACTAAAGTTTTTGGGGTTTTGGGCTCGGGCAGCCATGATGGTTGAATGATCGCAACTAAAAGGGAATGCTGTCATCTGGGCATCATCTGGAGTGATCCTATAAAGATACAATGAAATCCCTTTATAAATATGTCCTGTAGACTGTGCTCAAGGTTTTCGGGCTTCGGGCACCTGTAGCCGTCAAAGTTGACCAATCACGACCAAAAGGGGATGTCATCATCTAGACATTATATGGAGTCAACCTATCAAGTCACAATGAAATCCTTCCATAAATACGACCTATAGACTATGCTAAAGGTTTTGGGGTTTTGGGCTCGGGCAGCCATCAAGGCTGAATGATCGCGATGAAATAGGGATGTTCTCATCCAGACATTATTTGGAGTCATCCTACCAAGTTAAAATGAAATCCCTTCATAAATACAACCTGTAGACTGTGCTAAAGGTTTTCAGGCTTCCGGTCCCTGTAGCCATCTCAGTTGCCCAATCGCGTCCAAAAGGGGACATTCTCATCTAGACATTATATGAAGTCAGTCTACCAAGTTACAATGAAATCCCTCCATAAATATGACCTGCAGACTGTGCTAAAGTTTCTCAGGTTTTGGGCTCGGGCAGCCATCATGGTTGAATGATCACAACCAAAAGGGGACGTTCTCATCTGGAGTGTTCCTACAAATTTACGATGAAATCCCTTCATAAATATGACCTGTAGACTCGGCTTCGGACCCCTGTAGCCGTCACAGTTGACCAATTATGACCAAAAGGCATGTCATCATCTAGGCATTATCTGGAGTCAAACTAACAAGTTACAATGAAATCCTTCCATAAATACTACCTATAGACATATGCTAAAGGTTTTTGGGTTTTGGGCTTGGGCAGCCATAAAGGCTGAATGATCGTGACCAAAAGGGGATATTCTTCTCATCTAGATATTATTTGGAGTCACCCTACCAAGTTACAATGAAATCCCTTCATAAATATTACCTGCAGACTGTGCTAAAGGTTTTCGAGCTTCGAACCCCTGCAGTCGTCACAGTTGCCCAATCGCATCCAAAAGGGGAAGTTCTCATCTAGACATTATATGAAGTCAACCTACCAAGTTACAATGAAATCCCTCGATAAATATTACCTCCAGGCTGTGCTAAAGGTTTTCGGGTTTTGGTCTCAGTCCTCACAGTTGACAGATTGCAATCAAATGGGGAAGTTCTCATCTAGACATCATATGGAGTCATCCTACCAAGTTACTGAAATCCCTCCATATTAAATATGACCTGCAGGCTGTGCTAAAAATTTTGGGGTTTCAGGCTTGGGCAGCCTTAACAGTTAGCAGATCATGACCAAAAGGGGAGGTTCTCATCTAGACATTATACAGAGGCATCCTACCAAGTTGCAATGAAATCCCTTCATAAATATGACCTGTAGACTGTGCTAATGGTTTTCGGGTTTTGGACTCATGCAGCCATACCGGTTGAGCAATCACGACCAAAAGGGGACGTTCTCATCTAGACATGGCCCCCAAACCTGCATATGAAATTTCGTGACAATCAGACAAGAACTACGGATTGTAGCCTGTACTAAAGGAAAATGTAAACAGACTCACAGACTTCTGCACATGTGATCTTGACTTTGTCAAGTTAAGCTAAAAACAATTCGGTACACAATCAAAATCTTTAATATAATATTCTGCATTTTCTTTCATGAACCATCACTTACCTGATATCAGTAACAGACGAGTGACGTACCGTCGCTTGTCACTGGTTGTCCCAAGAAGGGGAAGAAAGTTCATTACAGATCATACATAACACTTTCACTGAGTTTTAGTAATCGGCGAGGGCCGATGTTTAATGATCAAGTGCCAATGGTGAACCGATGAGCGCTTATCGGCCGAGTGCCGATGTTACGAAGATTAATCGTCTCATCTCTAAAGGGTGCCACCAATCTTTCTGAATCATTGCAATTGGAAGGGTGGGGGGTTGGTGCTAAATAAAATAAACATGTACGCTGCACAGTTCGTGCTACTTTTCACATGGAGGGAGGGGGGGGGGGTGGGTGGGGGAGGGGGCTGAATAAATGAAAGTGTCAACGACACTGTAGCTTAACTTGTCTGTGTGTTGTGTTTGATGAAAAGGATATAATGTTCAATGTTTATGAAAGGATTATGAAATATGACAAGAATTGTGATAATTGGGAATATGTTAATTTCTGTTCCCGGTATGCCATGTTTTCAATCAAAATAATACGAGTGGCAGACTGTACTAAAGAATTGAGGGGTGGGTTAATGTTCCCCTCACAGTTAATGTATGCAGTCCTCACAGTTATTGTATATCAACGAAAGTTACCAATTCACAGTGAAATTATTCCAGTTACCAATTCAGAGTGAAATTATTCCAAAAACGAGTCATCCTCTCAAGTTACAATGAAATCCCTTCATAAATACGTCCTGTAGACTGTGCTAAAGGTTTTTGGGCTTCGAGCCTGTGTAGCCATCATGGTTGACAGATCGCAACCAAAAGGGGAATCCTCACCTAGACATCATACTGAGTCATCCTGCCAAGTTACAATGAAATTCCTTCATAAATATGATCATTAGTCTGTGCTAGAGTTTTTCGGATTTTGGGCTCGGGCAGCCATCATGGATGAATGATCGTGACCAAAAGGGGACATTCTTATCTGGGCATTATCTGGAGTCATACTGCCAAGTGACCATAAGTCTGTGCTAAAGTTTTTCTGGTTTTGGGCTCGGGCAGCCATCATGGTTGAATGATCGCGACCAAAAGGGGACAATCTCATCTAGGCATTATATGGAGTCACCCTACCGAGTTACAATGAAATCCCTTCATAAATATGACCTGTAGACTGTGCTAAAGATTTTCGGGCTTCAGGTCTGTGCAGCCATCACGGTTGACAGATCGCAACCAAAAGGGGACATCTTCATCTAGACATCATACTGACATCATACTGAGTCATCCTACCAAGTTACAATGAAATTCCTTCATAAATATGATCATTAGTCTGTGCTAGAGTTTTTCGGATTTTGGGCTCGGGCAGCCATCATGGATGAATGATCGTGACCAAAAGGGGACATTCTTATCTGGGCATTATCTGGAGTCATACTGCCAAGTCACAATGAAAGCCCTTCATAAATATGACCTGTAGACTGTGCTAAAGGTTTTGGGGCTTCAGACCCCTATAGCCATCATAGTTGACCAATCGCAACCAAAAGGGGACGTTATCATCTAGACGTTATACGGAATCAACCTACCAAGATACAATGAAATCTCTCCATAAATACAACCTGTAGACTGTGTTAAAGGTTTTTGGGTTTTGGGTTCGGGCAGCTGTCACGGCTGAATGATCACGACCAAAAGGGGACGTTCTCATCTTGACATTATCTGGAGTCATCCTACCAAGTTGTAATGAAATCCCTTCATAAATATGACCTATAAACTGTGCTAAAGGTTTTCGTGCTTTGGGCCCCTATAGCCATCACAGTGGACCAATCGCGACCAAAAGGGAATATTCTCATCTAGACATTATATGGAATCAACCTACCAAGTTACAATGAAATCCCTCCATAATTACGACCTGTAGACTGTGCTAAAGGTATTCGGGTCTTGGGCTTGGGCAGTCATCACGGTTCACAGATTGCGACCAAATCGGGAAGTTCTCATCTCGACATCATACAGAGTCATCCTACAAAGTTACAATGAAATCCTTCCATATTAAATATGACCTGCAGACTGTGCTAAAAGTTGTTTGGTTTCAGGCTTGGGCAGCCATCGCGGTTGACAGATCAGGACCAAAAGGGGACGTTCTCATCTAGATATTATACGGAGGCATCCTACCAAGTTACAATGAAATTCCTTCATAAATGCGACCTGCAGACTGTGCTAATGGTTTTTTGGATTTGAGCTCGGACAGCAATCACAAGGGGAAGATCTCATCTAGAGATCACAATCAAAAGGGGAAGATCTCATCTAGACATGACCTCAAACTTGTATATAAAATTTTGTGACGATCAGATAAGAACAACGGGGTGTAGCCTATGCTAAAGGAAAATGTGAACAGACTCACAGACTAACAGACTTTCGCACGTGTGATGACAATAGAGGAATACCTGAATACATAACCACGCCCCCCCCCTCCCCCCCCCCCCCCCCAGATGTGGAACGATAAGTTTTCACAATTGGCAATTGCTATATTTCACAACGATGAATACACTTTAAAAAGCTGTTAACTTATTCAGGATCCCTCCCACCATAGGTACTCGACACAAGCGAAGAAATGTAAACTTGAGGCTCTGAAGAGCCTGTAATTGCTCACCTGGCAGAACTACATATAAAAATGTGATTTCCCATAGAGTTTCCATGGAAACTATGAGCTGCAATTGTAGCAAGTTTGCAAAATAGTCAACATTACATGAGGAACATTGGTAGAGGAAAGGGTGTTCCAGTCATCAATCATGTGAAGTTTCAAAAAATTTGGCCTTTTTGTTTCAGAGGAGAAGATTTTTCAAAATCGACCAATCAGATTCCAAAAATGACTCTGGAAGCTATGTTTTTCATCCAACAGGAATAAAACAAGAGTTGTTTGTAGAGGACCTCTAATAGACCATTCCTGCCAAGTTTGGTTCACATCACCTCAATAGTTCCAGAGAAGGTGAAAAATGTGATTTCCCATAGGGTTTCTATGCTAACTATAAGCTGCAATTGTGGCCACGTTTGCAACCCAATCAACATTAAATGAGGATCATTGGTAGAGGGTGTCCCAGGCATCAATCATGTGAAGTTCCAAAACATTTGGCCTTGTGGTTTCAGAGGAGAAGATTTTTAAAAATCCACCAACCAAAATCAAACAATGCCTCTGGCGGCCAAGTTTTTCATCATTGGACAGAATTTTGGGATCGATTCTGATGTACCCCCATAATGGTATATAAGTATTAATGTTAATAATTATATACCATTATGGGGGCAAGTCAACACCAATCCAAAAATGCTTTTGGATATCTTCTTTTTTTCATTTCTCAGCTTGTGCCGAGTACCTTTGCCCCCACCCTCCCCAAAATATGAAGCAGGCGCCAGGGTAAACTGAAATAATGGTGAGTTCTTCTCAACAGTTCCTCCTGTATAAATTTACTGTTTTCAATTTTTGAATCTACATGGATTCTCGCCGGTTTTATTGCGCGAATCTTTGTGCGAATCGATTCTCGGATTCTCGTCGAAATTTTAGCCCTGGCGGCCATGCGAGTTGGGATTGTTTTGACAGCTGTTATCAAGACAACTATTCATTAATAATTATTAATCAGTAGAAGTATAAAATAAAGACAAAACATACTATTTCTTTGTGTTGTTTTATTTTTATACAGAGACTAATGGTCAGGGCTCAAAATACCTTTTTTCTATGCGTAGCAAAATGCTACACATTTCCGAAAAATCACGACATCGATGCCGTAGCTGCGACGGGTGGTGCAATCTCACAAAATTCTAAGTTCATCAAGGGCCATAACTCCAAGAAAAATATTTGGAACAACACATGCATTGAACAGTGGCTAGACATCAATAAGATACACTTACATGCCAAATATAAAGTCATTCCATCCAGTATTTCAAAAGTTATTGAGTTTTGAAACTCGTTGGTCACAGACAGACCGACCGACAGACCGACCGACCGACCGACAGACTGTCAGACATTGCCACTTATAGAGCTGCTAGTCGCAGCTAAAAATGAATAGTATTTTGTTTAAATTGCACAGCAGTTCTTGTATACCGGAGTTATGCCATACTGTTTTGTATTGAACTCTTCTGAGCAGATAGAATAATGTCCATCCATTTCTGTGCTTTTTCAAATGAGCTGCAACACATGAAGCACTAGCTATGTTTTTCAACTGAATTGCCTTTAACAACTTCATGGACTTAAATATTTCCAAATGCGTAACATCTCTTAATTTGATGGGCTTAAAGTTATTTTGACTGGGTATTTTATGCAAAATGCAGAAACAATGCAGGATGAATTTAAACCAATAAACTTCACATTACACATGAAGTTGCTAATGCGAGACAGAGAGTTAATCTTATATCAGGAGTAAAGCATCAGTGAACTAGCTTGCAAAGTTTGTTGCAAATTTTCATTTTTTTTACATTTTGCAATACAAGATATTCAACTGCAGCCTATTAGGCTGAAGTTGAATTTTTTGTATCGCAAAATGCTATACATAATTGAAAATTGTGAAGCTTTTAGCATGTTTTGCATAGCAAATAGCGATGCGAAACCACTTATTTTGCACCCTGCTAATGGTATGCATGTATATTATTAGTCATGAAATTAACACTCAACACGTACTGGTTCATGTATAAATTATTCACGAGTGATTTTTATTATGGGTGTGTTTAGGTAATAATTGACAAGTGAGAGTGCATGTTGTCAAGCTTGTTGATCTTTAGCAAAGTGAATTTGTGAAAATAAAAACAACACCATTTTTGCTTCGGAATGAATTTTATTTTAATAAAATACAACTTCACCTCATTTTAACATATGAAGACGAGCAAAAACCATTTCTTGAACGTTAGGTGGAAAAGGAAATCGGCACCGTCTTCTAGGTAATGACAACACATTTCTACTCACCTAATTTTGTTTCAAATTCACTTGCGAACCGACGGACTCTTAAAGGTTTCGAAATTGGGGGAGTGGGCTTGAACACGCAGAGGGCACCTTGTTTTAGACATGTCAAAGTTTTTTCAGGAAAAATAGTGAAATATTTGTACGTTCCTGTGATATTTGGTATTCAGTCATACCGCGGTATTTTTAAAATACCGAACTTTGGTATCGAAAATTTAATACCATGAAGACCTACTTTTTGATGGACCAGGGTATTTTCAGGAGTTTTTTCATCTCGTCAAACTCAATGAAAAAATGCTAAGGCCACACAAAGTAGATCTTCTGTCTCTTGGGTCATTATTTGTGAAATTGCATGCGGGGCGAGCGGTTTTTTATTTTATTTTTTATTTTAGTAATTACTTCTTTGCCATCAAAAGTTCATGTTCTTGGTTCAAGTTTTAGGCCTCATAATCTACAGAATAGCATGGGTGGTGGTGTATTTCATCCCTTGAGTGCAAGAAGGCTTTGCAATGCTAAAGCATTGCAAAGCCTTCTTGCACTCAAGGGACAAATTCATCATTTTTTTAACTTGGGTAAAATATCAGACATAAACCATTTAATTTTAATTTTTTTCAAGTTTAAATTGGTTATAAAAAGAGAGCATGCGGCAGCCAAAAGGACCATGCGGGAGGGCCTGAGAAACTGATTTTTTATTTTTTTAGGCTTAATCAAATTCACTAAATCACTAATCAATTCCCAGTTATGACAAGCAAAATGCTAATCAAAATTTTCAAATTAAATCGATCCCTGCTCATAAACACAGAATATGCGCAGGACCAATCAGTTTTGTTTGTCTTGATGTAGCAAAAAATGCCTGAAGCAAGAGGTCAATGGGCACAATTCTTCACGCGTTCAGACCGCCAAACTTGCGACAGTGATGAGCCAATCAAAATCGGCAATCGGAACCAGCCGGTTATGGGGCATCAGCCGATTATGACAACTGGCAGCTAAAAACCTGCAGTTTCCAGTTATTCTATATTTAACACTAGACTATTAACTAGAGGTACTGTGAGCAAGCTCACAAAGTGATACCCCCCCCGCACCTGAAATTTGTAAGTTAGATTATCACCCCTTGGAAATGTCAGAACGGAATTATATTGCTTCGTGCACATCTGCATATGGAGTTCTTCCATTGTGTAAAGTTTCATGAAAATTCTTCAAACGGTTTAGGAGTTTCGCTTACAAGGATGGACAGATGGACGGATGGACAGAGTGATTCCTATGTACCCCCTAAACTTTGTTTGCGGGGGGTATAAATATAAACAAATGTAGATGCGAAACTGTGAGATGACCAAGCCTGAAAATAAGCAGACTGCCATCTGCAAAATGAGGTCCCTAGAGTGTTAATTTGGTGATTCTACCCTGCACAGCAGGGTAGCATTACAAATTTACCCTCTGTGAACCTCAGTCTGAATCAAGGTCTCAAGCCAAAACACAAAGGTGTACCTAGAGGATAAATTGGCCCACTGTGTGGGATAGCATCAGCAAATTCACCCTCTGGGGACCTCATTTTGCAAATGACAGGTCGCTTATATTCAGGCTTGGAGATGACTGTTTAATGTATTATTCATACTTTTTTCTCTTTTTCTTCTTAGTGGGAGTTGGAGACTGTTCAGCTCCTGACTCTGAATCTTGAACAAGTCTAAAAATATAAACAGAAACTAGAAATAGTTACAGAAGAAAGTTACTGATTCTCACAATGTCATGTTTTAATTTTCAACAATATTTCGCGAGAATTTACAAATAATACCGGTGTAGCAGGATATCTCCCCCCCCCCCTCCCCGGGAAGGGGGGAGGGGGGATATCCTAGGTTATCTTCGCCCACCCCCACCCTGGATATCTTCCCTCCCAGAGACCAGCCGAGCCGGGCGACTTGAGAGAAAAAGTCACCTGAAGTTTCCTCATTTCGCCTTGTTTCCTGCTGGGAGCGAAAACGAAGTCGCCCTACTTTCTGGTAGCAAATCTGCATTTGTTCATCGCCGCTTTCAAAGTTGGCACCTTCAGTAAAAGTTGTTTCCAATTTACTCTTTTGAAAGGCTGTAAGTCGTTCTCGATAATAACGTGTCGATTTGCTTGTAACTGACCAAAGCAGTGTTTTGTTTTTACTGCAATTAGCTTCCATTTATATAATTTTCGGATGCTTGGGTTCATGGAGATGAAGTGTATTTGTCTGGTTCGATGAATAGTGCTTGTGTGTGTGTGCTTGTTGTTGTAATAACAAGTGACAACAACAAATGCAGTTCACCATCGGTGGGTATCTTTCTTTTTAACTCCGCAGTCTGTCGGAATGGGAGATTAAAGCTTTGAAAATGTGGGACAACTTGTTTCATGATGTACCGGTATGGGCAAAAGGAGAATTGTAAAAACAACAAACGGTATATAATGAGTCTGCTTCTAACAGATTTCATTTTCAACAAAGATGTCTCTTTCATCTTGGTTAGTAGGCGCAAACGCCTCTCCAAAATCATCTTCAAAATGAAAGGTAGCTGTTGAGAATGATCTTCAATCATCGCCTTCCAAAAAATTTTGCAAAAAGTTGAATCAAAATTTGTTTGACTGGTACATTCAGGACAGCGACAGTAAATGGCACTGTACACTATGTCGCACAGTAAATAATGACAATGCATATTCCCATGGTCATGAATCGCCAGCAAAAATAACAAACCATTCAAGACATGCTGCATGTAAGTACCAAATAATTTTTTTTATTAATAACAAGGATTTCGTATCAGCCCATTACCAAGTCTTGAAGTTGTAGAACTGAAAAAAATGCCTTCAAAGCAGAGGTTATGATCCATCATTGTAACGAATCAATTTACGAATGCCTTCCAATAAGGGGTCATGAGCTAAGTTTTCGGCAAACCCCCCCCCCCCCCCAAAAAAAAAACAGGTTTTGGTTCCCAGGCAATTGCTTTTCCAAATTCAGTGAGGGAGGGCGGTTTTTATTTTTATTTTACCACACCAAGTATACCCTATTCACATAGGCTCATAGCCTAACATTGACAATACACATACTGGACTTTTGGAATTTTATTTTATGACAGACTTGATACATTTCTGTTTGAAAAAGAATAAACTCAGTCATGGTTAAGTGACGGCGCAGGGGACGTTTTAAGGCTGGAACCACAAACCAGCAATCCACCAGAAGTACTGCAATACTGGCGTCTTAAACTTCGCTTGATATAAAAGGTTTGTTCTGTTGTTATGACTTGTCAGCTTAACGATACAGTAAAACCTGTCTTGAGAGACCACTTGTCTTGAGAGACCACATCTACCAGGCATCGATTGGTTTTACTCTATAATGAACCTGCTATGGGAGACCACCTGTCTTGAGAGACCACTGTGACCTGGTACCAACTTGTATTTTTATGCCATAATGGACCTGTCTTGAGAGACCGCCCCTTTGAAGACTGAAACCATGACAAAAACTTTTTATCTGTTCTGGAATTGGAAAATCCATTGTGGTTATACTAACATAATTAAAAGTATTAAAACCTCTTAATTGGGTTTCAATTGCTAACTCATTACAGATTGAGATGTTTTTATAAGACCCCTGTAAAAGATTAGGATTATTGCTGAATAAACAATTTTATACATACCTGAAATGTGACAGATAGGAATAAAAATAAATTTGGGTTGAAAATCTTTTTGTAACAAATTGAAATGAAGATTTTCAACACTAATTTATTTTTATAATTTTTCTAACAGTCCATTTCAATTTGTTACAAAAACTTCATAAAAAGAACAACTACAAATTACAAAAATACATTCTTCTCCATTTCTGAATTTTGTGGTTGGTTATTCACTGACTTGAGAAAACCTGAAACCTGTTATGAGACACCACCTGTCTTGAGAGACCACTTTTGTGTGGCCCAAAGGGCGGTCTCTCAAGACAGGTTCTACTGTACTGAAATGGTGTCTAGTCTGATGTTTATAAAGCCTTAAAAAAAAAAAAAAAAAAAAAAAAAAAAAAAAAAAAAAAAAAAAAAAAAAGTTCATGATATCGAAGTCCGAGATCACTAAAAATTATTATGGAACAAAGCAAATTAAATATGGTGAGACATATTGGGGTTGGGGTGTGTGTGTGTGTGTGTGTGTGTGGGGGGGGGGGGGGGGGGTCACATTAGGTGTGAAGCACTTTAGCAATTTCCAATGCATGAAAAAAAGAGAGTTCTTCGATCGTTAAGTTGATTACCTCCCTTACATTAGTTACCTTTCAACAGTTCCAAAATACACTTTTTAATATGCTTCTGGTGAGCTGTTTATACGTCCCAATGCCGCTTCGAACCGTGTTGGTTCACTGTCGGATGAAGGACTTTACTAACAGCTGTGAGGGTCGGGCCGGAGGAGGAGGTGCCGCACCTAGGCAGACTAGGCCCAAGTTTGCCGGAGTGTATTGTCAACCAATTTTTAAACTTTAATCCTAAAAGATGTGACTAGGGTCCAGTCCAGGGTGGGGGGAGGGGGGCAATGTGGGAAGTTACAGAACAAGTTCAGTTGTGCATCAACATATTAACGTAATCGTACCTGGTGTGTTATAGCAAGTCAGGAGGGTTTTTACTGTTCGTTTTACCTCAGATTCAATAGCACCAACAATGCTTACGTAGGACAACAATTTGCGCTGTAATCTGCACAGTTGTTGTATTTATATTCGTTTTTACAGGTTACGTGAGATTCATGACATCTTAAAAATTCCACAAGTAAAATATGCCCAAATTCACACTGTACGGTGGCTCAGAATACAAAAGGCAGTTGAAGTTTTATACCGAACATATCCAGCTTTGGTTGTTGCTCTAGAGAATGAAGCTAAACACCCAACTGCAAAAGGTTTGTTTGGATGAAATTGTGCAGTATAAATTTATAGCTATGACACATATGCTGATGGATGTGTTGCCCTTTCTCACAAAGCTAAGTAAAATATTTCAAACAGATGCCGTGGATTTCAGTCGTATTAGACCTGCAGTAAATAGTACATGTGATGCACTCCGTGACATGCTTGTTGAGGATTGTGAATATGTCAATAATCTGGATTATTTCATCCAGTGTTAAAATGATAAAATAGTTTATAAACGCCCACTGAAAGAAAGTGACAAGTCAGTGGTCAGAAATAATGTCGGTTTGAATATAGATGGTTTTAAGTATTATGATGATGATGATGATAAGGATAACTGTGGTGATGTATTTGGTGAAAATGAGCAAACTGACAGTGTAAATATCACCAACTATGAGAAGCAAAAAGGTATTCCCAAAAGAGTGATCAAAGACTATGTAAATAATATAATTACCAATTTACAAGACAGGTTTGAAGACACTTCTATTTTAGAAAAAATTTAAGTTCTGCTGCCTTCAGGTATCAAGGAGGCATTTAACAATGACAAAATTGCAGGTTATGGGATGGACGAAGTTGCTCAGTTGGCAGAACATTTTAAGGGTTTCGACATAGAAAAAAGTGACTGTTGTGCAGAATATAAACAATATAAAAGACTTGTGATGGGGAGTTACCCTGAGAGACATTTTTCCGATATTTGTCAAGTTGTAAATGCAAAATATTCTGACATACTTCCTGAAATGTGTAAATTACTAAACGTGTGTATAGGTATACCAGTATCAAGTGTAACATGCGAACGTGGTTTCTCCACACAGAACAGAATAAAATCCAAACTCAGAACCAATATGTCCAACAAAACATTAAATGAATTGATGCGGATTAGAGAAGATGGATGTTCAGCAGACAAATTTGACTTCAATAGTGCCTTTGTTGAATGGAAACTTGAAAAAAATAGAAAGATATTTCATTCATGAATGTGTTTCTATTATTACATCAAGTGTACAAAAACAAAAACTTATCACATTTTATCTCTGTTAAAAATTCCAACACTTGGCATCATTTTTTGGGAAACTCTTCTTGAGAACTTTTCAAGAAATGATGCCAAAGGCTGGAATTATTAACAAAGGGAATGGTTTTAATATGTATAGAACTCTTGCAGAATGGAAACTTAAGAAAAACAGAAAGATCTTTCATTCATGAATACAGTTATTACTAGAAGTCCTGTCATGAATAGTGTGCTTATCTAGGCTTAATTGAGTGTTGGAATTGCGCCCAATTGCCACATCGAATGGCTTCCAAAGCACCATGTCGTGTACGCTGCCCATATGAACACAGAAATTGAGACCCCACTAATTACACTACGAGGTGGGGTCTCAAAACCCCACCATGTGACTTCAGTTTGTCTATAATTAACTTGTGTTTTTGCAAGTGCGGTAATCAGGTTTATTCTTCCACCAAAAATAGTTTCAGTTCATTGTTGTTTAGTGATTGTTAGGTATTGCACTGAAGTAAAAATTGAATACGTATGCTCCATACATGTTTTTTGATAATAAAAGGCATTAATATGGCAGAAAAAACGATCAAAATATGGAGTTTGAATCGTGTTTTTAATCTCGCATGCATATGTCAAACTGTGTGATGGGATGTTCGGCTGACGTCGGTTCATCTTTTGATCTCTCATTCACTGGCTCTTAATTAGATCAAATTTGTTCACAGTCAGTGAAATATTACTTTTAATTTTACTTGAAATCTTAAAAAGGTAGTTCAATATTTGAAAACGTTATTAAAAGCTATTGCGATTCCAAATGTTGTTCATCAAAATCGATTCAGAACTCGAGGAATTACAAAAAAATAAATATTATACCGTACTGAAATCATGGATGTGAGTTGAAAAAATTATAACTTGACCAGTACAATATCTGGACATTCCCCCAACGGTCCTTTACCTAACTGTAGCTATTGACGGAGAAGAATTATGTTACCGGTACTGAATTTTGAATAATTTGTGGGTTGGGGAGGAAGGGAATCCGATTTACGATTTTAAAAGTTAGGTTCAGAGTGGAATGTTAAAATGTACATGCTGAGAGTGAAATTAACATAAATAAAATACATTAACGAAAAAGGAATGCTTGTGGTGGCCCTGGGACGTTTCAGCCCAAGACGCTTCGGAATCCACTAGCAAGGAAAACTGGCCAAGATGGGGGGGGGGGGGGGGGGGGGGGGGGGGGGGGGGAGATGGGCAATCAATTATATAGGCCTATTTGTGCTTGTGGGTTTATGGGAGCCTGGGGTCCAATTGTCTCATTTCGGGGATGGGGAGAGAGGGGGGGGGGGGGGGACTATTTACTTCACCATTTAGGAGTGGTATGGATGACTGAATCTTACACTGCCAAGACACTGAAATTTTTTATGTGCTGGCTCCATGAAAAATTCAGGGGTGGCGCTAGAAAATCTCCGATAGAGGAACTAAAATCTCCTGCCTGAAAGACCTATTTTAATTTTTGGGGTTTCAAGACATGTGTGGGGGGACAAAACCAAAACATTATAATACGAAATTTTGGAGCATGTTTGAGCTAGGGTTATGATGTGTGGTGGTCTGGCTTGTCGATCGGCATGTCATTATTGAAAAATGAAAAAAAATGTTATTTTCTATTGATTTTATTTACATACGGTTATAATTATGATTGCTGAAGTAATTGAAAATGTTGATTTGTCTCTTATTTTTTCTCAAGCTTGTCACGTGCAGAGGTGTTAAAACAGAGATTGGTTTGAAGGACAGCTCTGTGCTTTGTCGCGCCACTCAAATGTTATTCCACACCTTGTGCAAGTGGTAGTTTAATCTACTATATTTAATTAATTACTTCAACCCCGACTACTTTAATGTAGTAGTAGTGGTAGAATATTATATATAATATAGAACTTCGCGAATATTAGTTGTTTTTCTCAAGTCTGGTTTATTTATTTCCTCGATCAAATCGATCGTGCAAACACAACAATTTAGTTTCGAAAGTGACGAGGACTTAGTGCATAACCAAATGGAATTGACTGTTTATTCCCAATTTACAATTTCAAACCACAGCAATAGTCGCCGTCTGCCTCCTCCAAATTCCAATTTTAAATAAATTATCTACTACCGGTAACAAACGCAGTTGTCTTACCAGTTGACGTCACAAGACAGTATTTATTAATCAGCAGAGAAACTGACATGCAAAAGCAATTAAGCTAATCCTTAACGCTCGTGACCACGGCGAATCACAGTGTTTTAAAAACTGTCTTCCACTGATCAAACACTGCGGTCCACTGGAACTCCACGGTGGAGAAAACACCGCAGTGGCGATTTTATTTCAATCCACGTTAAACATACTGTAATGTTAGTTATAAGAAACCAAATGAAGTTAAAAGATTAAAAAAAGACAACTCATTTATGTAAATATCTATGTGCAAAAAAACAAACTTATTTATGTTAATATCTATGTGCAATGTATTATGTTTCTATAGTTTATCGCTTGTTAAAAGTTGAAACACTTGAATGAGATAAAATATATCAAAGCCAATGTTCTTGTTATTGTTGCTCTGTTGTCAATGAAGATAAGTAATTAATTGTACACACCCACTCATAAATAGTTCCTCTATAAATAGACAGCACTAATCTAAATATAGCATCAATAACTGGGGTATTAATTGACCAGCCTCATATGGGTACTGTACACGTAATGACAGCAGTTTCTCCTGGTTACTCATAGCAATCACATGCAATGTTTCTGCCAATAGACCTCCGGGTTACCCAGGTCATTGGCTGAAACATTGCTTGTGCATAGGCCATTTGTACAGAATTTGATAGCTTTACTTGGGCCATAACGTGTACATTAACGCGCATATCAACGTGCTATTTGTGTGCATTTCATGACAGGACTTCTAGATTTAACTGTATGTTTCCAATATTATATTAAAAGTGAATCACCACTACATCACAAATAAAACATAGCGCATTTTCTCTCTGTTAAAAAATTCTCAACAAACTCTCCATGGATTCAGTTTGCAGGTTTAAAATGTACAGTCGAAAGGATGTAAACTATCAATAACAACAAAACATTATTATTTTATTTATTTTAATAAAATGAAGATAAGCATTTCTGTCTTGTTAATGTCTTCTTCTTCAAACATGAAATATTAATAAATATTAATGTTGTTTCCCAAACCATGAAAATGCAGTTTAACTCTCTCCAATCGCCGCATACAGTAATACAGTATGTGCAGGGTGTATTGTCACCAAATTGCCCACAGAGGAGGTACTACATGTACTCTCAAATTGTCTAGACAACCAAGCAAAGTTTCAGCCAATGAACCTCCAGGTTTTTCCCAGATGTCCATTGGATGAAACTTTGCTTCTGCTTGTTCTACTTTACAGCAAATTACAAATTATTGCTCGTGAATGTTCACTCTTCGATTGATGTGGTGATAATACACTGTCCCTCACTTCTCCCTGTTTCTGACTCACTTCTCCCTGTTCTCACTCACTTCTCCCTAAATTTGGTGGAGGGAGAAGTCACTTCTCCCTGAAATTTGCCTCTAGGCTGGTCTCTGTTCCCTCCCACCTCAAAAATAAAATATGAAAAGAACTGAACAAAAAGATAAGGATAAGAACATTTATTTATGGAATTTTCATTGAAATTACCACAAAAAAATGGTTCAACTCTTTAATATATACATGACCAGTGAATAGAAAATAGGCAATCTCAGAAGCAACTATTTCACAAATATCAATAGGTTTTTTTTACACCATGGGGCCAACCATAACAAAGTCAAAACAATGGCTGCAAAAGGTTCTCTGAATGTCTGTTGGGAGTTTGACATGGGTGGGGGAAGATATCCAGGCCTGGTTATCTTCCCCCACCAATTTAAAAAAATATAGAACAAATTAAAAACAGTTTCAAAATGGCTTATACCATTGAATAATGACCAGTGAATTGAAAATAGGCAATCTTAGAACCTTTCCAGCAATTTTGGGGACTTTTCCGAACACGTGGATGGGGTTGGGGTGGGGGAGATGTCCAACCTGCATATCTTCCGCCTCACCCGTCCAAAAAACATAGCTACTATCTCAGAAATATCAATAGGTTTTTTTACACCGTGGGGCCAGCCATAACAAAGTCTAAACAATGGCTGCAAAAGGTTCTATGAATGTCTATTGGGAGTTTGACATGGGTGGGGGGAAGATATCCAGGCCTGGTTATCTTCCCCCCGCACCCATGTCAAAAATAAAGAACAAATTAAAAACAGTTTCCACTTGGCTTATACCATTGAATAATGACCAGTGAACTGAAAATAGGCAATCTTAGAACCTTTCCAGCAATTTTGGGGACTTTTCCGAACACGTGGATGGGGTTGGGGTGGGGGAGATGTCCAACCTGCATATCTTCCGCCTCACCCGTCCAAAAAACATAGCTACTATTTCAAAATATCAATAGGTTTTTTTTACACCATGGGGCCAACCATAACAAAGTCCAAACAATGGCTGCAAAAGGTTCTATGAATGTCAATTGGGCGCTTGACATGGGTGTGTGTGTGGGGGGGGGGGGGGGGGGAATATGCAGGCCTGGTTATCTCCCCCCCTCCACCCATGTCAAAAATATAGAACAAATTAGAGGTACTGTGAGCAAACTCACAAAGTGATACCACCTGCGCCTGAAATGTATAAGTTAGATTATCTCCCCTTGGAAATGTCAGAACGGAATTATATTGCTTCATGAACATCTTCATATGGAGTTCTTCCATTGTGTAAAGTTTCATGAAAATTCTTCAAATGGTTTAGGAGGAGTTGCACTTACAAGGATGGACAGACGGTATAAGTTAGATTATCTCCCCTTGGAAATGTCAGATCGGAATTATATTGCTTCATGCACATCTTCATATGGAGTTCTTCCATTGTGTAAAGTTTCATGAAAATTCTTCAAACGGTTTAGGAGGAGTCGCACTTACAAGGAAGGACAGACGGTATAAGTTAGATTATCTCCCCTTGGAAATGTCAGAACGGAATTATATTGCTTCATGCACATCTTCATATGGAGTTCTTCCATTGTGTAAAGTTTCATGAAAATTCTTCGAACGGTTTAAATGTCAGAACGGAATTATATTGCTTCATGCACATCTTCATATGGAGTTCTTCCATTGTGTAAAGTTTCATGAAAATTCTTCAAATGGTTTAAGAGTTGCGCTTACAAGGATGGACAGACGGTATAAGTTAGATTATCTCCCCTTGGAAATGTCAGAACGGAATTATATTGCTTCATGCACATCTTCATATGGAGTTCTTCCATTGTGTCAAGTTTCATGAAAATTCTTCAAACGGTTTAGGAGTTGCACTTATAAGGATGGATAGACTGTATAAGTTAAATTATCTCCCTTTGGAAATGTCAGAACGGAATTATATTGCTTCATGCTCATCTTCATATGGAATTCTTCCACTGTGTAAAGTTTCATGAAAATTCTTCAAACGGTTTAGGAGGAGTTGCGCTTACAAGGATGGACAGATGGTATAAGTTAGATTATCTCCCCTTGGAAATGTCAGAAAGGGATTATATTGCTTAATGCACATCTTCATACGGAGATCTTCCATTGTGTAAAGTTTCATGAAAATTCTTTAAACAGTTTAAATGTCAGAACGGAATTATATTGCTTCATGCACATCTTCATATGGAGTTCTTCCATTGTGTAAAGTTTCATGAAAATTCTTCAAACGGTTTAGGAGGAGTTGCGCTTACAAGGATGGACAGACGGACAGACAGACAGACAGACGGATGGACGGATGGACGGACGGACGGACGGACGGACGGACGGACGGAGTGATTCCTATATACCCCCCAAACTTTGTTTGCGGGAGGTATAAAAATCACTTTGATATCTGGCCATTTCAATTAAGTTTCACCCTTAAAAACGTGTAGTGCATAGCAGAAAATTTAGGGATTTGCAGAGCAGAGATGTTACAGAATTTACCAACTGCAATTGGTACAAGATCGTCACCATTTCCTGAAGACTGTTGAGTTCATGCAAACAGAGAAACACATAAAGGGAGGTAACCAAATGAAAAAAGAACAGTGAATAATACATTCTGACAAACATGTAAACCATGTGTCATATGACTTCACAACACACATTAACATCAAAATTATTATTCATTTAAGACACAAAGTATGTGTGCTCAGTATATTCCTGGTAAATACAGCCAAGTGTATTGTATCCTTACACAAAACCGTATTAACAATATTTACCGGAATGAAACACAATCTTCACAAGAACAATATCGTGTGATTGTATCTCCCCACACCCCCAACCAAAATGCAAATATTATTTTGGCTAATATTGCCCAGCACTAAATATGCATATTCTGAGAACTGTGGTATTAAGCTTTCATAATTGATGATTTATCAGCGAAATTCTGTAGTATAACAGGCACCAATAGATTTCCTTTAGTGTCCTTCAACCATCGGAATCGGCATAATCGGCAGACAAATAACCGGTAAACAGTTGATAGCAAGTTTTGATAATCGGTTCATCACTAACTTGCGGCTTTTCATTATGCAAAAGAAATGTAGCTATTTATTTATTTATTGGTGTTTACGGTCATATACTTATGCACAATGGCTAATCGTGACCTTCACAGTTTTACAGGTGGAGGAAGCTGGAGTACTCTGAGAGAACCACTGAGCATAGATGAGCAACTGTCAGCTCCTCAACACTCTAACCCTGTTCAAGCTCCGCACAAGCAGGGTTACAGAGGTTGAAGATATGTGCACCATTGACGTGAAGTGCGCCTTAGTATACAGCGACATAGTGCGCCCATGTAGGCAACCGGGATAAAGTGCCTTGCCCAAGGACACAACGCGGGTCGGTCCAGACGGGGTGAACTCGGGACCTCTAACATAGAAGTCCAACAGTCTACCACTGAGCTACCACACTCACAGAAATGTAGCTGCAGACCATGAAAATACATCCAACCTTAAATCTCACATGCAACATAATCATAATAAAAGGCCGCTCGGCCACATGTCCCCCGAAAAAAAACAAGTCAAAAAAGGGGCATAACTCTAGTAAAAATGATCGGTCCAAACCCATATTCAAACTTGACCTGTATTATTACCCCAGAAAGTCACATACCAAAATTCTTTCCGATCAAATAATCCTAACTGGAGTTATCATCCGGACACCGCAAATCTTGAAATTTCTAAGTCGAAAAAGGGGTATAACTCTAATAAAAATAATCTGGCCGAACCCATATTCGAACTTGACCTGTGGTTTGGGCTAAGAAGGTCACATACCAAAATTGGTTCCAGTCAAATGATCCAAACTGGAGTTATCATGGGGACACCAAGTGGGACGGATGCACAGATGGCGCACGGTCGAACGGCCAGATGGACGGACACCGCTGATTTCTATAGTCCCCTGAAAAATTTTTCGGGACACAAAAAAGAATTCCAAGAAATCCAAAATATCGCAGCTCTAAACTGAAAAGTGGTAAGTTCTTGCAGTGTAAACAATAACGGAGCATGCGGCTGCAGTGGCAAATAAGGAAATGAAAGTGTCAATGACACTGTAGCTCACCTTGTCTGTGTGTTGTGTTTGATGAAAAGGATAATGTTCTATGTTTATGAAAGGATTATGAAATATGACAAGAATTGTGATAATTGGGAATATGTTAATATCTGTTCCTGTATGCTATTTTTTCAATAAAAACAATATGAGGTGTAGACTGTGTACTAATGAATTGAAGGGTGGGTTAATGTGGCTCTCACAGTTAATGTATGTGGCCCTCACAGTTAATGTATGTCAACGAAAGTTACGAAGTTACAGTGAAATTATTCCAAAACAAGTCCTCCTATCAAGTCACAATGAAATCCCTTCATATTTATTTATTTATTTGTGTTTAAGGTCACATACTTATGCACAATGGCTAATCGAAACCATGACAGTTTTACGGGTGGAGGAAGTGGAAGTACCCAGAGAGAACCACTGAGCATCGACGAGCAACTGTCAGCTCAACATTCTAACCCTGTTCAAGCTCCGCTCAAGCAGGGTTACAGCGGTTGAAGACATATGCACCATCGACATGCAGTATGCCTTAGTACACGACATCACCGTGCCCCCACATAGGCAACCAGGATAAAGTGCTTTGCCCTAGGACACAATGCGGGTCGTTCCGGACATCTAGCATAGAAGTCCAACAGTCTGCCACAGCTCTCCCAATATCTCTTCATAGATACAGCCTGTGGACTGTGCTAAAGGTTTTTGGGCCTCGGGCATGTACAGCAATCTAGTGAAACTTTAACATTTTAGTAGTTGATAAACACAATTGTATATATGTGTTAACTACAGTTAAAACTAGAAGTCCCGTCATGAAATGCGCACAAATAGCACGTTGATATGCGCGTTAATGTACGCGTTATGGCCCAAGTAAAGCTATCAAATTCTGTACATATGGCCTGTGCACAAGCAATGTTTCAGCCAATGGACCTCCGGGTAACCCGGAGGTCCATTGGCAGAAACATTGCATGTGTTTGCTATGAGTAACCAAGAGAGCCTGCCGTGCTTTGGATGCCATTCGATATGGCAATTGCGCGCAATTCCAACGCGCAATTAAGCCTAGATAAGCGCACTATTCGTGACAGGACTTCTAGTTTTAACTGTATGTTGCAGCCTCGGTCTGTAGCAAACTTCAGGTAACTGCCCAATTCGGAAAATACTTTTTGCACCAAAGTGTATATAAGTACATCATGTTGTAAGGATTTAACAGTCAAAATAACTAGGTATACTTGATTTTATGTGGACTTAGAACAAAACAAAATGTTTTCATTTCCCACAAAAGATCAACAGCTATTTTTCATTTTTTTTGTCTCTTGTGCACACCTATCTTTCTCTCACACACATTACTTTCACTTTGGGTACAAATTTTGAACAGCATCTCTTTTCATTCATTCTGCTACAACTTCATATTGGGTACAGTTCCCCATGGAGCAAATTAAGCTTATGTCTATGAACTGTCATGGGCTTGCGGTCCGTCAGAAGCAAAGGGATGTGTTTGACTACATTATAAAGAAATCCTACTCCGTATACTGTCTTCAGGATGTTCACTTCACTGAATCCCAAGAATCACATATCTCATCCGAATGGGGTTGTTTTTTCAACTCCTACACGAGCACATCCCGCTCTGTGGCAATACTGCTAAACAGTAATTTTGATTTTTACCCTTTACCCAACGAATCGCCAGCATCCGCCCGCGTAATATGCAGATTCAGCAGCTGAAAAAGTATCATTTTTCGAAAACTTTCAACAAAACCATATCATGTGACCCCTCTTTGGAACGAGCTCGTTCCAATGAGGGGTCACATGATATGGTTTTGTTGAAATTTTTGGAAAAAAATGAGATTTAAATGAATAAATTTTGATTTTGCATTGGGTAAAGGGTTAAGGTACATTGTGTTAGAAAGGATAACTCTGGGAATTATCTGATAATTGAAATAGAAATAAAAGAGATCCGATTTACAATAGCAAATCTATATGGTCCGAATAAAGATAAGCCCACTTTCTATGAGACCCTTTGTACAAATTTGGAAAATATAGCCTCTCCCAATTATACAATATGTGGAGATTTTAATTTGATTCTTAACCCCGACATCGACTGCTATAATTATGTGAATGTAAACAACCCTCAAGCTAGGAAAGAGGTCTTAAATATGATAGAAACATTAGACCTCATCGATACTTGGCGGGTGGATAATCCAGACGTAAAACGCTATACATGGAGAGGTAAATCACCCATAAAGCAAGCCCATTTGGACTTCTTTCTGACATCTAGTCACTTATCGAGTCTTGATAAATGTCGCATAGAACCCGGATGCAGAACCAATCATTCGGCCATTTCATTATACTTGAAACTTACATGCAGTGATTTTGTCCAAGAATATAGATTACGGAAATCTCGTCAAAGAAAAAATAAGATATGTCGCGAAGCAGTACAAAATGCAAAACCAGTCCGACGGTGAAGAATTCAGCATTAACGATCAATTGTTTTTTGAGACTCTTTTGATGGAAATACGAGGCTCAACTATACAATTTGCATCCAAACTTAAACGTGAAAGAAATAAAACCGAATCAAGTTTAATCAGCGAAATCAGCAAACTAGAGGAAAACGAAACCACTCAAGATAACGAGGAAAAAATCGAATCCTTAAAAACAGAACTGGAAGAGATTAGAAAATCCAAATTAAACCCCGGTATGTTTATCAGGTCAAGGGCTCAATGGTTAGAGAATGGTGAAAAACCAAGTAAATACTTTCCTCAGTTAGAAAAACGAAACTTTGTTACCAGGTCAATAACCAAACTGGAAAATGACAATGGCCAACTACTTACGGAACAGAACGATATCTTAGATGGAAAAACTGAATACTATAAATCGGTATATCGATCGCGTGATAATAATAATAATAATAATAACAATAATAATAATAATAATAATAATAAAATTAAAAGTATCAGTTTACCTAAATTAAGTGACAGTACCTCGAGACAGTTGGAAGGAGAAATTACTAACAAAGAAGCACTCAATTAATTGAAGACAATGAAAAATAGCAAAAGTCCTGGGTCAGATGGGTTTACTGTGGAGTTTTTAAAATTTTTTTGGAATCATATAGGGAAATACTTAGTGTGATCGCTAAACTACGGTCTTGAAAATAAACTTTTGAAAATAAACTTCTTTCAATAACACAGAGGCAGGGGAGTCATAACTTTTCTACCCAAAACTGGAAAACCTTGACAGTTTATTAAAAATTGGAGACCCATTTCTCTGTTGAATGAAACGTATAAGATATTATCGGGGTGCTTGGCGGAACGCCTGAAATATATTCTACCATCATGAATTAATGAGGACCAAAAGGGATTTATCAAAGGGAGGTACATTGGGGAGAATATTTGACTAATGGCAGATATATTACATATTACCAGAGAGGATAATATTCCCGGCCTCCTTCTACTAATTGACTTTGAAAAGGCATTCGATTCTGCATCCTGGACCTTTATCAACGATGTTCTCCACGCATATCTTCCATGTACTCGAACATTTCATCGTGTTTGCACGTCAATGGGAAAGTGTCTGAATTTATTACCATACAGAGGGGATGCAGACAGGGGGATCCTATATCACCCTACCTATTCCTCTTATGCTCAGAAATCTTAGGAACAATAAGATCGTCAGACAAAATAAAAGGAATTTTCATTGGTAATACCGACATTAAAATTTCGCAGTATGCCGATGACACATCCCTCTTTCTGGACGGTTCACCCCGATCCCCTGACAGTACAATGAACATACTTAAAACATTTTAGGTGATGTCAGGTCTTAAAATTAATTATGACAAGACAGAAGCGGTATGGATAGGTAGTAAAAAAAGACTGTACGGAAAGGATATGCGACAAGTGGAAACTGCACTGGAACCCAACTCATTTCAAACTTTTGGGTATAGATTTCTACAACAATATCGAGTTAATGGTAATCATTAACTACAATAAAAAATTACCTGACATTTAGCGGCTTCTAAATAACTGGTCAAAGCGGAACCTGACACCTCTCGTTAGAGTAACAGTAGTTAAATCCCTGGCCATTTCAAAGTTAGTCTACCTTTTCCTCATACTTCCGAACCCCCCAGATAACTTGATGAAAGATTTGAATATTTTATTTTATAATTTTATTTGGCAGGGAGTGGATAAAATTAAAAGGAAAATATTCATACAAAATTACTCAGAGTGCAGTGTAAAAATGATCGATATACAGTTAAAACTAGAAGTCCTGTCATGAAATGCGTACAAATAGCACGTTGATATGCGCGTTAATGTACGCGTTATCGCCCAAGTAAAGCTATCAAATTCTGTACATATGGCCTGTGCACAAGCAATGTTTCAGCCAATGGACCTCCGGGTAACCCAGAGGTCCATTGGCAGAAACATTGCATGTGTTTGCTATGAGTAACTAGGAGAACCTGCCGTGCTTTGGATGCCATTCGATATGGCAATTGCGCGCAATTCCAACGCACAATTAAGCCTAGATAAGCGCACTATTCATGACAGGACTTCTAGTTTTAACTGTAATAGATACTTTTCACTTGCCAATAAACGATGGTATTTGTCTAGTTCAATATATTTGAAAAATGTCCTGTCTAAAATTTCGTTCCCCTTTTGGAAACAAGTGGTAAAAGCATGGTCATGTTATACTGAAAAATCACAACCCATTTCTAGAACCGACTTATATAACACATATTTATGGAACAATAACTATATTAAAATAAACTAGAATTACTGTGAGCACTGCTCACTAAAGATACCACCCACTCCAACCAAGAAACATTTCACAACAGTAAAAAATATTTAATATACACAGCACATATGTATGTTCTCCGAAAACATGAGAGCAATTTTCAATATGAGAAAGGGTAAATATTACAAAGAGCATGCAAGATGAAAAAATAAAAATACCTGAAAGCAGAATAGAAGGTGCACATCTATAATGTATATAAAAGAATGTCTGAGAGTTTCAATGAAATTCGCCCACTGGTATAAGAGGAGTAGCGGATAGCAGGAGTGTACCCCCCTAAAGCATCACAACAATTTGGCTAAGTTCATTTCGCCCTTTGGGAAAGAGTAAAAAATAAAAATACCTGAAAGCAAAATAGGAGGTGCACATCTATAATGTATAGAAAAGAATGCCTGTAAGTTTCAATGAAATCCACCCACTGGTTTAAGAGGAGTAGCGGATAGCAGATGTGTACCCCCAAAGCGTCACGGACGTACGGAAGTACGGATACGGAAGTACGGAAGTACGGACACCATGAATGCTATATACCGCCCACTTTTCAAGTGGGTGGTATAACAAAAAAGAAGTACACTATAACAACTGGGAAAATCAGGGAGTAATGTTCATCCATGATATACTTTACACAGATGGGACGATAGTGTCATTCGAAAAGTTCAGGTTTAAATTTAATATTAACACAGACTTTGTCACCTTTCAGAGACCGATCAGGACTATTTAAAATACGCTCTAGCCTCGGAGCCTATTTTTTAAATTCATGTGCCAGATTTCAATTTACGGAGTCGCACTGGTGTTTGTAACACACCCTGCAGGTATGTAATACAGTACAGTCGCCGTGGATTGGTCGTAATCCACACGTGGGCAGTTATGTCCACGCATCTGTTCACCAGGTAGTAAAAATCATCATTAGCAAAATTTTAATTAATGAACCACCGGGTTGTACCCGGTACTTCATTAATTAAATTTTCGATGATTATTTCTGTAATTAGTGTTTGGAATCTAATATTATTGCGTCCGCGGAAATATTGCCCACGCATGGAAAGTGACCAGGCCACGGCGACTGTACTGTAGCTCTCATCATTTTCATTTAGTACACTATAGCAAACATTAATCTTCACTGTGGTTTTTGATCAAGTCTTGGCTGCCTATTTGGGCAGCCAAGACTTGATCAGAAACCACAGTGAAGATTAAAGCTTGTTAATTAAGACTTGAAGAATTAACTTAAGCATTCTACAGCAATGATAAATGATAATCATATATATAATACATGTAAGAGTGTCTCTCTCGATTATCCATCGAAAGAATATCAAAATATGATCTGAGAAGTTACGCGCCAACTGAGAAGCCTATTTCTGAGATTTAAGAGCCAGGTTCTGATGTTTCAGAACCAAATACGCACTGGCGCATGCCCAGGTCGGTCCCTGCCTTTATTGGAATCAGACGTGCAGTTTCCATCTATCTCAAAACAACTCCACCAACCAATTCGTTAAACCCTTTCCCAAATCCAATCCTACCATACCAGCTATTAGACACTTTAAATAATCCCAGGGAAATATATCGAAAATTTATTCACAAGCCCCCAGTCACCGCATACAGATGGAAATGGGAAACCAACCTACAATGCCAACTGGAAAACGATCGATGGTATTTAGCTTTTTCGAACCCATTCCAATGTACTACAGAAACCAAATACAGATGGTTTCAGTGTCGCATCAATACAAGAATATTAGGAACAAATGTGCTGCTTAAAAAAATTGGAATCTCCTCCACAGATCTATGTATGTTCTGCCTGTAAAACTCAGAAACTTTAATCCATCTTTTCTGCAAATGTCCCCAAATACAGTCTTTCAGGCGAGATTTTACATACTGGATCACCACCAATTCTGACTTCCCACTGAACCTCTCAGAAGAAACTATACTTTTCGGTATTCCACTTCTAGATCCAATTTCAGAAATACTTGAATTTTTTAATTATATTTGCCAAATTCCATATTTATAGAGCTAAAATGCAGACACTTTTACCCAACTTCAATACATATAAGACTGGAATACGTGTACAATAGTACGTCGAAAGAGTGGCATATTACCAACAGCATGATTCGGGGAAATTAGAAAAGAGCTGGGGCACTTTTGGTTGTAGTATCAGAGACAACAATTAATAGTTAGAAACATATATATTTGTATATATGGAATCAGACATGCAGTTTCCATCTATCGAACCCATTCCGATCACCACCAATTCTGACTTCCCACTGAACCTCTCAGAAGAAACTATACTTCTGATAATGCTGAATGCGAATGCCACAAAAATGATATAAAACAACATCTGCATGCCAAAGGTTACGAGGAAAAGTTTGTAAGCGAACAACTAAAAAAGGTCGACCAAATCAAGCGTAAACAGTTACTTGAAAAACGATCCAACAAATCAACCGGCGAAAGAGTCCTGTTTGTGGTCACCTACTCTCGGTACCTCCTCGACATCGGGAAAATAACGGGGGAGCAGATGCCCATTTTACACCGCTCAAAACACATGAAGTTGGCATTCGAAAAACCTCCCCTGATTCCGTACAAAAGACTGAAAAATTTATGAGATATTATAGTCCATAGCAAGCATAATAAAATGTTCAATCAAGGGACGGGATCTGACAGATGCGAGAGAAATTGTGCAATCTGTGGGTTCATGCTCCAAACAAAACAATTTGCAGACAAGAACGGAACGGCCTACTATTATTTATTTATTTATTGATGTTTAAGGTCATATATTTATGCACAATGGCTAATCATGACCGTGACAGTTTTACGGGTGGAGGAAGCCGGAGTACCCGGAGAGAACCACCGAGCAACGGCGAGCAGCTGCAAGCTCCCCAACATCGTAACTCCACACTGCAGCACAGGCAGGGTTAGATTGGTTGAAGACATGCGTACCATCGACGTACAGTACGCCTTAGTACATGGCGCCATCGTGCCCCCACACGGGCAGTAGAGATGACGTGTCTTGCCCAAGGACACAACGCGGTTGCCGCAGTGGAATTCGAACCGAGGACGATAGGCTTGCAGCATGCACCTCTACCTACTGAGCCACCGCGCTCCCCGAACAGCCTACTACATAGGCAAAAAAATCACCTGCATGTCCAGGAAAGTGATATATGGGATTCTCTGCGACAAGTGCAATGAAGTTGTGTACGTGGGAAAGACGGGGACAAAATTGTATGAGAGAATGCAAAACCATCTGAGTAGAATAAAACTTGAGGTTATGAATGAACCGATACCACATCATTTTCTGACCAAAAACCATAGTATAAACAGTTTTAAGATTATTGGGATTGAACAAATTAATCAACAAAATACAGCCTACAGAAGGGGTTGTGAAGCATTTTGGATTTAACAAACTTCAAACACTACAACCCAATGGGCTCAATAGACAAGCATTATTGCAAATATTCTCATTTATAAACTTGCTGAATGGGGGGTGGGGTTGGGGGGTGGAGGGTGGCAGTTGGGGGGGGGGGGGGGGGGGGGGGGGGGCACATAAGTTGGTTTATAGAGCAATTACACCTAAAAGCACATTGGTGTTGAACACAGCATGTATATGTTGTGAGATTATGATAATTGGGTATATGTCAGTGCGTACATCATGCGTATGTGGGGTGGGTGGTATATGGGGTGTATGGTACCCTAGCCTAGTATTTTCGGTGTAGATATGATAGCAGGGGCTGCACTTAGATCAGTGGTGGAGGGCATATATATGCTGCAATAGTGGGTGGGGACAAGACATTTACACACCCTGTAAGGATCGGGCGGGGGAGGGGGGGCTTTATTACTACGCAAGGAAGGTATAAAAAGATTCTATTTTTCATCAGCAGTACTGATGTCTGATTGCCGTGGGTTGGGTATTCTATTTTTCATCAGCGGTACTGATGTCTGATTGCCGTGGGTTGGGTATTGGGGCAGAGATATGGAGGCGCGCTTTTAAATGCTTGAATGATTCAGGCCAAGGAGTGGTTGGATGTGTGAATACGGTACAAACTTACTTGCCTCTGCCTCTGTTACCAGGGCGAGGTTTTAGAAATAGTGTCTTATTCATATTTGCTTTCTGCGTAATAACGTGGAACATATCTTCACTTGTTGCCACCCAAGGAAGATAATATAAGGTATTTTTTTGCATAATTTACATTTGAATACAAAAAGCAAAGTGGAGCGCAGAACATATCTTTACTTGTTGCCACCAAAGGAAGATATGATACGGTTATTTTGCACGTAATAGACTCGGATACAGGGAACAATACGAAACAGGGAACATATCTTTACCACCCAAGAGAGATATGATACAGTGATTTTATAAGCAATACACTTGAATATGGAGAACGACGCGTTTGAACAATTCGGGTCAAGGGGTGGTTGAATGTGTGAATACTATATGCGAACTCGCTTCTGCCTCTGTTACCAGGGCGAGGCTGAGATAAATGATTGAATGCTCCTAATTCTAAGGCTGAGAACAAATTTTGCGTGTAATAACGCGGAATATATCTTCACTTGTTACCACCTAAGGAAGATATGATACGGTATTGTTTGTCCATGATCTACAATTAAATACAGTGAACAACGTGTAATGCGCAACATATCTTTACTTGTTGTCACCCAAGGAAGATATGAAACGGCGATTTAAAAGATGGGTTCGTGATTGGGGGCTAGGCGGCTGCTTGCAAAATAATAAATCGATCTGTAAGGCATACGCGTATATCAATCAATTTTATAATTCCCATTCAACAATTAGGATAAGCGTAATCTTCCGAGCATGACGGCAAATTGACGAAGTTGTATAAAATATTTGATGAAGTGTTTGTATATATGTATTTACACATGTACATGCATGTATACATATGTATATATGCATGTGTATGTGGAGGTGTAAGTATATGTGTATATCTGTATATGTGTATATATGTATACGTTCCTGACTCAGGATCTCATATCATACAAAACTAACAAAGACAAATAATTTTAAATGTAGGAGAATAACTTAACAAAACTCATACTACCCTTACAGTAAAATCGTCACCTTACCCAGCGTATGTACCTTCATCTCTTTTTCTCTAACACTTTCCTATCTCTCTATACTTCTTATTTCTCCTATCTCTCATCTTTGATACCTACATACTACACATATTTATATAAAATGTATTGACTGACCTATTTTATATATGTGTACATGTATGTATGTATTTATGTCTGTATATAATATATTTCTCTTTTCTTGAATAAAAAAAAAAAAAAATATATAGCCATCACGATTGACCGATCGCAACCAAAAGGGGGATGTCCTCATCTAGACATTATACTGAGTCATCCTACCAAGTTGCCAAAGTTTTTCGCGTTTGGGGCTCGGGCAGCCGTCATGGTTGAACGCTCATGACCAAAAGATGATGTTCTCATCTGGCATTATCTGGAGTCATCCTACCAAGTTACAATGACATCCCTTCATAAATATAACCCTTAGACTGTGCTAAAGGTTTTTGGGCTTCGGGCCCCTGTAGCCATCACAGTTGACCAATCATGACCAAAAGGGGATGTTATCATCTAGACATTATATGGAGTCAACCTACCAAGTTACAATTAAATCCCTCCATAAATATGACCTGTAGACTGTGCTAAAAGTTTTTGGGTTTTGGGCAGGGGTAGCCATCACACTTGACAGATCACGACCCAAAAGGGGATGTTCTCATCTAGATATTATACAGAGGCATCTTACCAAGTTACAATGAAATCCCTTCATAAATACAACCTGTAGATTGTGCTAATGGTTTTCAGGTTTTGGGCTCAGGCAGCCATCATGGTTGACCGATCGCAACCAAAAGGGGATGTTCTCATGTAGACATGACCTCAAACCTGCATAAGAAATTTCATGACGATCGGATAAAAACTATGGGGTGTATGTAGCCTGTGCTAAAGGAAAATGTGGACAGACTCACAAACAGACTTCAGCATGCGTGATGGCAATAGCTTATCTTGACTTTGTCATGTTAAGCTAAAAACTAGGGTTTACCGGGGATTCCCCATTGACGTAATCAACTTTGTATCAGTCACTGTCACGTGATAACACTTCCAAGTATGGACATTCTTTCAGAAATTTAGTGTCAATAAATTCCACATCAATATTAAATTTAGCGGTTTTAAAAATTAAAATGGCAAAAATGAACATGGATTATCAACAATTTGTTCATAATAGCTTGATCAAGAACATAGTTTAGGTATGACGTCCATTTCATGAAATAATATGAGAGGGTAAAGTCAAAATTACTGCTTATTTTCATGATATAAACATTGAATATGAAAGACAACAGGTACTGAGAAATGTAACATGTCCTTTGCAGACCAACATTATCATTCAGTGGCATGATGTTTACAGCTAAAAAAATAGTAGACTATGAAAAATAATAGACGACTACGATTAATCGAATAGTCGAGGCAGCCCTAGTGTTTGCAGACACAGTTTCTAAAACTCTTGACATCGTTGACGTAAACTAACAAGACTCCCCAAGTGGCCTTAATCGCTCACCTGCCTAAGTGGTTCAAAGAAGTATTTGGGTCACATTCAGTTAGACATGGTTCATCAACACTACAAAGGAATAAAAGGCAAATTTTATGGAAAAACACTAAGGAATGGATTTGAACTAACATGTACCTAACATGCACCCCCTGCCACCCCATCACCCTACCCATAGAAAGCCCCATTATTAAGCCAGGGACTCGGAATTGAACAAACTTGAAACTCACCCCCTTGTGGATGCTGCATACCAAATATCAAAAGCTTCTGATTGGTGGATTGTAAGAAGATTTTTAAAGAATATTCCTCATATTGCACTAATCTGAACATTTGGGCTCCCATAAAGAGCCAAATATGGACCCAGGGATTTGGTTTCAACAAACATGTGAATGAATCTTCCAAAGATGTTATACGTGAAGTACAAAAAGCCTTTGGAGCAGTGGTATGGGAGAAAATTCTTTTTTAATGTTTTTATCACAGTGTTAAAAAAATGATGACTCAGCATTTTTTCAAAAGTCGTGGAAAAGTACCCTATGAAAAAAACGATTGCAATTTTTTTTTGACCATTCCTTTCTGCTGTTCCTAAGGAAGCTTCACACAAAATAAAAATTCCCAGTGCCGTGTAGTTTTGAAGATATGGGTGTTTTAAATTTTTTCTATTTTTAGCTCCTGCAGTTCCAATGGGGCGAGAGGAAAAATGTTTTTGGCATAAATTAGGTACTTATGACCCAATAAGCCCTCAAATCATATTTGTTTCAAGCTGGCCTCTCAGTTTGGAAAATAGAAATTTTGGTACAATTTGGGCTCCCACAGGAAGCTCAAATATGAACCCAGGGACTTGGCTTTAACAACTTATATCTCACCTCTGTAAAGATACTGTATACCAAATATCAAAAGATTCTGACTAGAAGAAGAAGATTTTTGAAGAATATTCCTCATATTGAACCAAGTTAAAATTTGGGCTCCCACAGGGACTTGAAATGAACAATCTTGAATCTCACTGCCCTAAGGATGCTGCATACCAAATATGAAAAATTCTGACTGCTGAATCTAAAGAAGATTTCCTCATATTGAACTAAGTTATAATTCGGGCTCCCACAGTGAACCCACATATGAACCCAGGGACTTGGCTTGAACAAACTTGAATCTCACTCCCTAAGGATGCTGCCTACCAAATACCAAAAGATACTGATTGGGGGATCTGAAGAAGATTTTTACAGAATATTCCTCATAGTACACTAATTTGAACATTTGGGCTCCCACAGAGAGCCCAAATATGGACCCAGGGAATTGATTTCAACACATATGTGAATCAATCTTCCAATGATGTTATATGTGAAATATGAAAGCCTTTGGATCAGTGGTTTGGGAGAAGAAGATTATTTTAATGTTTTCCCCATTACCCACAGTGTTAAAAAATGATGACTCAGCACTTTTTCAAAGTCCCGAAAAAGTACCCTATGATAAAACCGACAGCAATTTCTTTTTTACCATTTCATTCTGTTGGTCCTAAGGAAGCTACACACCAAATAAAAATTCTTGGTGCTATGCAGTTTTGGAGATATGGGCGTTTTAAATTTTTTTCTATTTTTAGCTCCTGCGGATCCCATGGGGCAACAGGAAAATTGTTTGGGGCATAAATTAACTACTTATGTCCCAATAAAACCACATATCAAATTTGGTTCAAATCAGCCTCTCAGTTTGGAAAATAGAAATTTTGGGCGGGGCAACACTGACCCTCCCATAACGATGGCAAATATAGCCCCTAGAACTTCTCTTGAACAAATCTGAGACTACACCTCAAAAGGAAGCTGCACACCTAATATCAAGTCTCTGCTACTGCTGGTCCATGAGAAGATTTTTTAAGATTTCAGCTCACTTTTTGGGCGTGGCCCTGCCAAGGGGTGGGTCAATTTGATTTGAACAAACTTGAATTAACATATCATAGGGAACATGCACCGTAAATTTTGTTGAATTTGGTACAGCAGTTCATGAGAAGAAGTCGATAATGTAAAGTTAATGACGGATGACGAGCTTCGCTCAGGTGAGCTAAAAATGTATCTGCTTTTTTCCATGCGCGTGATTGATTGTTCGACGCGCCATTAAAATTAAGGGCTGACTAATTACAACTTTGGAACCGGCAGACCTCTCGCTCTTAATTGGTAAGTTACTGTCTCTGGGTGACTGCATCGATGATACACTACAAACTTCACAAATTGCGCTTTGTTACCTCCCTCAATCCGCAAAAATTGCTGTTTGAGACGACAGATTTTGAGGTGCCTTCGCCTGAATTAATGGGTCACAGAAATCGGTTTAGGCAGACATTTACCGTTCGCAGAATTTTGAACTCAGGCGGGCGACTGCTGCCCAGAGTAATCGTTCGCCTCCAAATGACAAGCCTGTGAGGAGATGGAGGTCACCCAATCCAAACTTGCATCTCCTATCTGCTTGGACCAATCAAGTCTGGGTTCTGACGCGTTCATCGACCTCTACGAATCCCTTAAGCTTGACTTTGTCGGCTCCATCAGTCAATTCAGGAAATACATTGAGGACCACTGGGAAGAATGCGATAATAAAAAGTAAGTCCTACATGTAGCATATCCAAAGAAACACCCAGAGGCCCTGAAAGTCAGGGAGCAGGACTTCCACAGACACATCAAAGAAGTACTCACCCAATAACAAAAACAAGAAAATGGGCAAAAAGCACAGACGCCATCAACTCGATCTGGCCACTTTCCTCCTTTAACGCACCCAGACATGTTGCTAAACCTCAAATATTCAGTAAAAGAGGGTCGAAATGGGCTTGCCCCAAACCGTCCCTGCCCGACTTCGGATCGTGAAACCATTCATCTTGCTCTGCTTGCTTATTTTGAAATTTCCACCTCTGATATTCCTTAAATTCGAATTAAATATACACAAATTATACATCAAAATGAAGGTTGGGAGGTATAGAACACGAAAAATATATGACATCAACTCACAGAGTTGATAGCAGGCACCACTGATTCCTGGAAGTCTGCTACCGTAATCGTACCAGAACTGATAATACAATATTTCCAGAGAACAACTTGTGTCCAAACGTGCTTCACATATCCAAGAACAAAGCTAGGGCATCAAAATTCTTCAAAACAAGAACGAAGCTAGGGAATCAAAATTCTTCAAAACACAGTGACAGAGCTGCGTAGGGGTAAAGTCCAAAACTGACGCATTTGTTTACATTATAAATTACTTTCGATTTCCAGTCTACGTCATCGGATGGAAACAGCATCAAAAAACAATGCTGTCTAAAACCAAATATTGAGAAAGATTGCATTAATACAGCACACTATTATCATATAGAGACTACACAGTTGCCATATTCTATGCAAGGTATCATGACAGCTGGTGCAATTTCATAGAATTATGATTTTGTTTTCGATGAAAATTCGTGGCATCGAGTGATTTGCGCATGTCCGCCAAACATGGATTCCATCTTGCAGAGTGTTGTCCTTTTCTCAAATGCTGTCCTGTTGTTGCATCGTAAAGTGTTTTGAATGCATAGCGTTGTTCTTGAATATGTGAAACACATTTGGCCACAAGTTGTTCTCAGTAAGTATCATTGTTATTTATTTTTTTTATTGGTGTTGAAGGTCACATACATATGCACAATGGCTAATCATGACTGTGACAGTTGTAATTACGAGTGGAGGAAGCCAGAGTACCCAGAGAGAACCACTGAGCCTCGACGAGCAGCTGCTAGCTCCCCAACATTGTAACTCTGTACTGCAGCACAAGCTGGGTTAGATTGGTTGAAGACATGCGCACCATCGACATGCAGTACGCCTTAGTACAGGGCGTCATCGTGCCCCCCCATGTGGACAATCGGGGTTAAGTGCCCTGCCCAAAGACACAATGCGGGAGACAGTTATACACTTATCATTATCCCGTTGGATTTATTTTGTGTTGAACAGATCATTGTTTCAAAAAATTCGATCGTTTGACACGACGTAAATATGCCAACAATGGGTCACTTGTGCCTAAAAGAATCATCTTGTTAAATGCAAGTTATGAGACTTGATGACTATATTTTTGGCTGTTATCTTCAGAGTAAAAAAAAAGCAAGCTAGTCTGAACATCTTTTGTTAAATTGCATGTTTTCACATCGGTTCTGTTGGAAAAAATGTTGACAAACACGTGCGTGGCACTGAAAAATGTCACTGACATTTCCTCCTTGTTAGGGATGATTAAAAACTAGAACACTGAATCGGGTATACCACTTAAACTGGTATACTCAGGAACATATTGACACAATTCTAATTCCCTGGGGGTGTTATTATGAGAAAAATTTATTTTTATGAGACAACCGGGTCATCAAAAACACCAGTCTAGAAATGAACTGTTCTTAGTGGCTTTTTACAATCAGTGGTGCCGCTAACATTTCTCCGACCTTGGGGACTGACCTCCACAATAGGCAGAGAGGGAGCAGGGGTGGTGGGGATTTAGGTATATACTAGTCTGTAAGATGCTATATACTGCCCCTTCCCCCAGATGAAATGTAGCCCTGGGGTGGGAATGGGCAGTATAGAGCCGCATTACACAGAGGCTATGTTATGCCCCAGAAACGTTACAATAAAATGGAGATTTTCCCAATAATGAGTAAGCTGGCGGCATAGGTATATAAGTACAGTAGAATCCTCTTAGTTGAATATCCAATTTGCCAGTGAAAATTATTCAATTAACAGGAGTATACAATTAACAGGGATTTGGTCAGTTTCCTGTGTTCTGGAGGTAAACTGAGCATTTATTCTATTATATCTTGTTTGACAGAGCTCATAGAGCTCTGTCAAACAAGATATAATAGAATAAATGCCTGTATTGGATGTAGTGAGGCCAAAAAGGTTGATAAATAAGGGAATTTGGTGCGTATCACAGTAATTTTTCGACATATTATAAATATTTATATACAATTAACAGGAGTTTACTCTACAACCCATATGCAATTAACACATCAAATTTGTACTGAAGGTATGGTAAATGGGTTTGTGTTTAAAAATTATATTCAATTTACAAGGATATACAATTAAGAGATATCCAATTAAGTGGGCTCCACTGTACTACTCTGTAAGACAGCTACTTTCTGACCCTCCCCTGCCTAAAATTTAGTAAATTGGAGCTCATGCCTCCGTGGTGAGGAAGGGCAGTATATAGCTGATATACAGAGGCTAGAGGGTGGTCAAGAAACCATACAATAAAAGACGAGAGTTTCCATGCGGGGAAGAGGGGGTAGGTATAAAGGAGTATGTTAATCACAATATACTGCTCAAGCTCCGTGGTGGTGGTGGTGGGGGGGCACTATACAGCTGCCTTACAGAGGCTATGATGTGCCCCAGAAACTTCAAATCAAAAAGAGAGTTCCCAAAAATAGTGAGGATGGTGGTCTACATTTATCGATACCACTCTGTAAGACTGACCCTCCCCCTAAATTGGAGATTATGCTTCCATGCTGGAGAGGGGCAGTATATAGTTGTTATTCAGAGGCTAAAATGTAGATAAGAAACCATATAATGAAAGGCAAGTTTCCTGACAGGGAAATGTGAGGAGTAGGCCTCTCTGATGAGGGGCTATAGCCCCGCTGACCCTCTTTTGGAGCCGCCCCTGGTTACAATGCCCCATGAAATATAATAAAATATGGAGCTGAAGGCCTTTCTCTAAAGTTACTCCCCCATCCCCCTTGCAGTTGTGGTGTAGTTAATTCTATATTGTTCAAACACGAGGCAGCCATTAAATTTGCGTCAACACTCTTGAAATAGTTACTGCAAGCTGTAGCTCACTATGTTGAACTTGGAAGTGCATAGAACTTTCAGTCTCTTGTACTAGTTGCAGGGCACTGATAGTTTTAATTTACTAACTACTAAAATGGAAGGGAGCATGGTGGCTCAGTGGTAGACTGTTGGACTTCCATGCTAGAGGTCGATCCCTGTCCGGGACGACCTGTGTTGTTTCCTTGGGCAAGGCACTTTATCCCGGTTGCCTACATGGGGGCACGTTGACGCCATGTGCTAAGGTGTACTGCACGTCAATGGTGCACATGTCTTCAACCGCTGTAACCCTGCTTGAGAGGAGCTTGAACAGAGTTAGAATGTTGCAGAGCCGACAGATGCTCGTCAATGCTCGGCGGTTCTCTCCAGGTAATCCGCCTCCACTCGTAAAACTGTCACGGTCACAATTAGCCACTATGCATAAGTATGTGACCTTAAACACCAAGCAATAATTAAATAAAATGGGGCAAAAATGTATTGTTTTTTTTAATTGAGAAACGTATTTTTGTACATTGCTTACACTAAGGAACATAACAAAATGCGCAGAAGATAAACAATTCTTAACATTTTTAAATATGTCACACAAGTTCTGGAACAAATTTTCTTGTTTTGTATTTGATTCTAGGACTCATGATGTAAGCACAGCCGACCCGTTATTGGCCACTGAAGTTGGTCCAAAGATTGATGGATAGGGAATGACAATCAAAATTCTATTTTGGTCACATACAGTGTAAAGGCAGGTTGATAAAATAAAGTACTTTTCTTTTGTAGAAATGATCCATAACCTTCTTTAAACTTTGCATAAAAAAATGTTCCACATTGACTCGTCCAATTTCATTTCGTTTTTTTAGACAACTTCATAAACAGGTTATAAAATTCAATTCCAAACACCTAATTCAAAACAAACTGCACGATTTATTTCGTGATATATTGCAACAAACTTTTCCTGCCTTATAGTTCTGAGACACATGTACATCTGTTACGGTCCTTTCCATAACCCCCCAATGGGTAAATAAAGTCTGGAATAGTACAAAATCAAGAAAATATCTTTTAGTTTTCAGCTCCCGATTTCGTGTAATATATTTAACTTCACAGTCGTTACGTTTCTGTGATTTTAGCTCACTCGAAAATTATATGAACAAAGAGCATCCATTTTGCAACAATGCACAAGTGACATAACTGGGACGGTCCATTTGAGAACAGGTAAAATTTGAATTTCCTTGGCATGCCTTTTCAGAAGGCGTGTTTTGACGAAGTTGGAATATCTATCAGTTTGTCGTGATGATGGTTCAAAACAAAACTCAAGTCTTGTTCAACTTCAAAACACGTTAGTGAATTAGTGAATAAATAAAATATATATGTATTGTAGATGTGACACAAATTATTTAATTAATAGTAATTATACGTATCGTACCAGTATTCCAAATTTGTCATGTCTTGCCGACTACAGCCCCCAGCTACAGACCTCGATATAGGCTTTGTTTGTGTGACACGGGTACAGACGAAAACAACACTGTGTGAAACCTGGGGCCTGTTACTTTCTTGGGTTTGGACTGCCCCCGAACAGATATGGCCTAAAAGGCCTTGTTTTATTTTTGGCCTTGGCACGTCCTTTGAATTCGAACCCCCCTCCCTCACCCTCCCCCCCCCCCCCCCAACATACACAAGATTCTGATTTCTGCGTCAATACTAAAGAAGGGCTCCAGGGCTGATGAGAGGGTGGGGCTTGGGGAGGATGAGGGGTGTTCTTGCTTTTAATGTTTAGAAGTGACTGCTAAACAAGAAATTCATTTAAAAAAGAGTTGGGGGAGGGGAGATATATCCTCTCATTTTTAACTGCTCAATTTTCAACAAATTTATTAGAGAGCCTACACGTAAAATGCATCCGCAAACTTAGGCTACATGTAAATTCTCAGTTTCAAAACGAAACACAGAAAAAGGCAAAATGAAATGAAATATTTTTGCCATCGGAACTGGTGCCGTTCTCGCCACAAACAATTGGTGCTGTTTTCGCTCACTAGGTGCCACTAACTCGAGGTGCCGTTTTCACTATAACCCGACACAACAAGTCAAAGTATCAAATTTACTTTTTAGAAAGTATATAACTAATAGCATGAGAGAATTGGCATCTTTAAGGAGGGGGGGGGGGGGGGGGGGGGGGGGGGGGCACAGAGCACACTGCCCCCCCCCCCCCCCTCCTAGCAAGCACCTGATAGATCTTCTGTCTGAGGGATAAAAATCACTCGGCAAGGTTGATCAGAGAATTTATATAATACCGGTATTAATCATATTCTGACTTCTCTGATTATACCCAGTATAGGCGTATATAGACCAATGGGCAAACCTTTTTCCATGTCCTTAAAGTAGCTAGGTGCGTAGCCCTGGAGTCGGCGTTTGTGTCTTCTCCTTCTGGTAGGGTCAAAGAGAACCCTCCCCGGGAAACATTTTTAAAAACCTGATCCGTTGGGAGGGTTTCCAGAGCACCCAGCTACCTTTCGAACCTTGTAAACGATCGCTTTTGTAGCGGTGCCTGGCTGAATGTGTTCCAACAGTCTCATCTGGTTACAGTCAACTGCAATAAAACATCATATGATTCTCAGGATTCAGCTGGAGTAAATACGTGCAATGTTAAGCCTGTGTTCATAGCATTAGCGCCAATTTAGCGGATCGAACCCTACAGATGGATGAGGCTTTGACACTATATACATAGGTCGATATACTACATGTATTAGTACCAGTTTGGCTGGCCGCTGATTTGCTGTGGTTCTCAGTTGAGAAGGTCTTAGTTACTCATGTGCTTCCAACTGCCTCCCAATTCCCACACCACTTTCATCCCAATACTGAGACGAACTGCTTGAAGACACTGTACCCCCAATCTTCACAATCCCTCTGATAAGCATACTAACCATCGCATTTGTGTCAACCACTAAGGCACTAACCACATGTCCTTCATTCTCCCACACAATGTCCTCATTATACTACGCCCAGTGAATTTTGATCTAGTAGATTGGGGTTTTGGAGAACGTATTCCAAGGTCACCACCACGCCCAACTTACACATTTGGCTCTCCTTTTCCACCGTCTTTCCCAAATTCCCCCTAATCTTCAGTGATCGCGACCTCAGCTTGAACAATAGTGACCACTCCCTCCCCTCACAAAGGTCCCATCGTCAAGTTACTCTTCAAAACATGTCTACTCTTTGTCACACAGGCAACACAAAGACCACTTTCTTTTGACCTACTCTCGCCAATTTCGGTTACAATCCCCATGACTCTTCCTGACATTTTTTTTTACCTTTGGTTGTCTCTACTTCTAAGTTCCATATATCGTTTGGATAGTTCCCTACAAACGTCAACCTACACTGCAGTTGATTACAACAAATTTTTTAATAACCCTACGCTATGAATTATTATCTCGACTGTCTAATATTTCAACATGCCTGCGTTACTTCCACTGGGTCTACTGGAGGCCGCTGGACAGGGGTATGTTCGTTTGAATAGGAGTAAATCTGATTACCCAAATAAACCCACCAATCCATCCAAAACACCGAGAACAACTATTTGATACGGATTCCCCACGAATCCTACTTTTTTCAATAACAGGTACGTTCCTTTGTATCAGAGTAGTTTTACTTGTAGAATTACCACAAACAAGCCAATAATCCCTCCAAATCACCAAAATACACCAAAAACAATTGAAACGGACTTTACTCCTCATCTAGTTTTTTAACAAGTAGCACATAGTGCTATAAGATCGAAAGTATGTTCTATTACACCAGAGTACTGATCCAGATTTTCCAAGAACCCTATTTTTATGCCTATTATAGATACTACTCTAACACTAGCAGTATGTCTAGCCCAAATTATCTCTAGTTCCCTCCACCAAGTCTTATAATCACCAGTGCTTGGTTTCCATAACATGTATGCAGAGTTATCTTCATTGTGTACAACGAAAGCCTATTTGATTCTTAAAGCCATGAATCCATTGATGAGTTACTGAAAAGTCATTGCTCAAACGACTTGAATCCCATCGAGCAAATGAACTGTAGAACACAATTGCTAGTTCGAGTGACTCGAACATACTGCTCTTCGACTCATTTAGGTATTTGAGGAAACCTATGGCCAGTATACAAAATGGCCGACAGAACTGCGTATCGCCCTAAAAACACGATGCACATTAGAATATTTGCCTCCTTATCTACTCGTTACAGGCATAGTTGAAGAAATCTGGCGCTAATTGAACAAATTTGAGAAAGACTGGTGCTCACTCTGAAATAAACTTTAAAACTAAACTTAGACTAGGGAAGGAGGTGGGGGTTGCAAATAAAAAGTATAGATACTAGGCTGGAAAACTATGGTTTTTTTAGACAACACCTACCTCCGATCCAAACTTTGCTCCTCTTGAATTTACTTCCCACTGCCTGCACAGGATGTAATTTTGACTGTTTGCATTGCATTCCAAGAAGTATTTCACGAATTCTACCTTAGTGTGTTAAGTTTCCAGCTGTTAGTCAAATAGTGATTCAAATTTTGAAATTTCTAGACGTTGATTTTTTTTTTGGTGGGGGGGGGGTCTCCCTTCCGTGAAGCCCCACCGTCACGACAACCAATGTACATGTCATCAAAAAACGTGACTTTTCTACAATATACATGTAACAGGACGTGAGATATACTAGGATTATAGCTGAATTCCCTGGACTGAGTGGGGTGGCAACTGCACTCCCCCCCCCCCCCCTCCTCGTCTCATACGCCCCTAGTTCGGAGAATAAATTCAAATGATCTCCCGTCAATTAATGACATGTGTTAGTTCCAGTGTAACCGTTTAACTTTCTCCCTACATTCCACCCCACCCGATAGGATAAAATCTTGTGCGTTTCCCCTCCCTAAATATAATGAAAGTGTCAATGACACTGTAGCTCAACTTGTCAAGACAAAGACATGTACATGTATAGTATGTGACACAGCAATGACAAACATCTAGGTAATGACCTGATAACAAAGGTACATATAAAGTATTGTAACGGTCTGTACATAAATACTGAGCGTTGCCTGTAACAAATGTATAGGTAAAGTATTGTAAAGGTGGGTGACAGTCAGATGCTAAACTAGAAAAGAAAACTTTGAGTCCCAGAGTGGGTCTGACTGAACCCCAAAATATTTGTTCTCATAGCACAGTGATAACAAAGGCACCCCAAAACACACTCATTCCTGTCCCAAGGTGAAAACAAAGGTACCCAAGAAGTTTCGTGAAGATCAGTTCACAAATATGAGCTGTGTAGAAGTTGTGACAAAAAACTGATTGGACCTAATTTCGGTACAAAATGGCCACTGGCAGCCATCTTGAATTTTGGACCGTGCCCAGAAACACTCGTTCTCGTCCCAAGGTGATAACAAAGGTACCCAAGAAGTTTTGTGAAGATCGGTTCATAAATACAGCCTCTAGCCCGAGCCGTATTGACATGTGCACTTACAGAGTATAAGTAGCACTGAATAAATCAAAGTTCATCTAATTTGCATAATTTCTGCACGAGAAAAAAACCCGTATTATATGTGATGTATCCCATGGTACTAAACATTCACACAAAAAATTATTCAAATCAGCACTTTCATATGGAAGTTCTGTGCAAAAATCTGATTGCACCAAATTTTGTACAAAATGGCTGCCATCGGCCATCTTGAATTTCGGACCGAACCCCAAAACACTCGTTCTCGTCCCCCGGTGATAACAAATGTATCCAAGAAGTTTCGTAAAGATCGGTTCATAAATACAGCCTCTAGCCCGAGCTGTATTGGCATTTGCACTTACAGTGCTGAAAGTAACACCAAAAAACATCAAAGTTAGTCTAATTTGCATAATTTACGCACGAGAAAAAAACCCGTATTATATGTGATGTATCCCATGGTACTAAACATTCATACAAAAAATTATTCAAATCAGAGCTTTCATATGGAAGTTCTGTACAAAAAACAGATTTCTGCATCATCGGGACAAAATGGCAGCTGGCAGCCATCTTGAATTTCAGACCGCACCCAAAAACACTTGTTCTCGTCCCACAGTCATAACAAAGGTACCCAAGAAGTTTCGTAAAGATCGGTTCATAAATACGACCTCTAGCCCGAGCCGTATCCAATTGTTGACGGACAGACGGAGAGACGGACGACGGGCCATGGCATAAGCTCAAATTTGGCTTCGCCAAAGTTGAGCTAAAAACTATTTGCTTTTAAAAAGCTTATTTTCTGGCTCCCAAGATTGGTGGAAGATGAAAAAGATACACGCAGGCCATGACGGGATATCTCACCCCATGCCTCCGCCATGTGACTTTGCATTCGGTTTATTTATTCTTTCTTTCTTCATATTCGAAGATTTTGTTTGTAAAGTTAAAAATTTGAGACTTTCTTCACTTCAGCAATTGTGACGTTGTAACTTTTCCTATCAGTAATGTGGAAGAGACATAATCCACACACACTGAAAAAAGTACTTACAGTAAGATTTACGAGTCTAAAAGTAACCTACCCTCGCGAAGTATGTTAAAAAAAAAATTTCTAACGATGATTTGAATGGTATTTAAAGGCTGACGACCCCAAAAATATTAAAAAAAAACGGACACAAATTACTTTGGCGAAGTCTGAGTTTAATGTTATTGAACTGGTTCGGACTGAGAAGGGGGTGTTCGAAACATGACACGTCCTGAATAGCCAGGTTAATCTTTTAAAATTTAGGTTAAGTTATACATGTATGCTCCGCCCAGACTTCAAAGAGTATGGACTACAAATTCACTGACAATGAAAAATTGGAACATGTCTATATGTCACTTGGAGAGATAGAGTGCATTTTTTCGTGAGCATCGTGTACACAGTCAGTGATGCCAGATGGAGGACCTGCCGTCTGCTATCTCAACCCCATACTGTCTTGAATCTGTTTCCTTGCAAGACATATATGCGATAAACCAAAGATAGTTAGAGCATTAGTCCGAACTTGATTTCAATGAGATTCGTTTTGAGTTATTTTATTCTGCGCAGTTCAATGGCAGGACAGTGCCAGTGTGGACTTCAGGTGGTGGTGGTGAGAGGGAAGGGGGCATCACCCTTAGTCCACTCATAGTTTTTTGAGAGAATTTTTTGTTCTTGGCTGGACAGGAATTTTGTTTTAGGTCTATTATTGGTAAATTTGGAAAAATGAAAGTAAAAGCTGATATTCTGGCAGAAACATACTTTAGAGCTTGATTTTTCGATAAGTAATCCGTGTTGGATGCAAGAATGTTACATGGGGGCGGGGTGGCTCAGTTGGTAAGGGTGGAGGCTGCAAGCCAAGAGGTACTCGGTTCTAGTGCTGCCGCGGTTATCCGGATAACCGGTTATTAACCTGATTTCGAAATCGGCCATGTTTTTGTATAAATATAAAACAGGGACCTGATCTAGAGCGATAAATAGCACCTAAAGGATCTAAAATCACCCAACATCAAAATACCCCTCCTGTATTATAAATGTACACAAGGCTGGAAACTTCCAACGCTCGAAATTTTATACCACGAAATTAGAAACCACTCGTTTCAAATCAACGAAACGCGTTGACAGCTCGCATAGCACGTTTATCGATGCATAAATGAATACACTTCAAGTCTGCAGTGCACCCCTTAGCATTTTCTTGCAGAGAATGCCTTTATTTTCACTCCAACTCGACAAAACACACACAAAATTCAGCTAGACGAACTTCCATTCCACGGGAATCTCCGCACTGAATTTTCTCTCTAGCGGGGATATCGGCTCAGGACGTTTAAAATTCGCATTTTTGTGTATCTTGCACTGTTAAAAAAAGTTAAAACATACATGGCTGTGGATAACATATTTGGGTCTCAAAATAATTAGTTTTGATTTCATGTTTGGTCGAAAATTGACAAGACTCAGAAAGAACCTCAACGGAGCTTCCCGCAAGTTTTAACGTGTAAGAGCTCGTACCGGATTTTGCAAAGCGCCGTTTTTCGCGTTTGAAATGCTATTTTTCAACTGCGCATGTGAGACAATTTTTTTTTAAATTTGAAACACGTCATAAATTTAAACTGCGCATGCTCCCCGCGTTCAATTTGAATTTGTAACTTATTCAAAAACAGTATTACCCGCGGAAACCTAAATGCGAGACGCGATTTTTTGGTCAGTTTTCGCTTTGTCATAGTAAAAATTGAAAGTTGAAAAAATGCAGGCCCTTACGAAGACACTCACGATTTTAGAAGAAAATCTTCATGTTTCATTGTGGTAAGTGAATATATTTATTGAACATTAATTGTCCGTAAGTGCCAACTTAGTGTTATGTGGCAGCGGGTCGGTGGATCCCTCATGAAAATGTACCATGGTATGTCCCAAAATACCGTGGTATTACCATGCTGTGAAAAGCAAGCTAAAGAACCACGGGTTGTTTGGGGAGCCAAAGAAAGTGGAACCAGGAATCGGAGGCACGAGTGAAATTGGGGAGAGGGCGGGGGGGGGGGGAGGGGAAGGGGGGCAGAGCAAGATTATGGAAGGGTCAGAACTAAGTTGGCTAACCTGTGAGCCTTCTACGCCCTGATCCAGGTATCCCTTGGCTCACGAGGTGAGGGGATACCTGACTCGGGACGTAAAAGGCTCACAGAGTGGAGCTTCCGTCTACTGGGATATCCAAACCTACATGTATAAGGTTAGTAGGGAGGACTGCCCCTTCTATATGTGGGTGTATATGGGGTGCGACCCGGGAAAAGTTTTGAAAAAATAATGCCAACTTAGTGTTATGTGGCAGCGGGTCGGTGGATCCCTCATGAAAATGTACCATGGTATGTCCCAAAATACCGTGGGGGGGGCCTGTGAAAAGAAAGCTCAAGAACCACGGGTTGTTTGGGGAGCCAAAGAAAGTGGAACCAGGAATCAGAGGCACGAGTGAAATTGGGGAGAGGGCGGGAGGAGGGGAAGGGGGAGGGGGCCTGTGAAAAGAAAGCTAAAGAACCATGGGTTGTTTGGGGAGCCAAAGAAAGTGGAACCAGGAATCGGTGGCACGAGTGAAATTGGGGAGAGGGCGGGGGGAGGGGAAGGGGGGCAGAGCAAGATTATGGAAGGGTCAGAACTATGTTGGCTAACCTGTGAACCTTCTACGCCCCGATCCAGGTATCCCTTGGCTCACGAGTGGAGGGGATACCTGACTCGGGACGTAGAAGGCTCACAGAGTGGAGCTTCCGTCTACTGGGATATCCAAGCCTACATGTATAAGGTTAGTAGGGACGACTGCCCCTTCTATATGTGGGTGTATATGGGGTGCGACCCGGGAAAAGTTTTGGCTCGGAATGCCCGGGCTCAGATCTGTGCGAAGACCCACCCCCACCTCCCCAAAACACTGCAAAATAAACACCCGTGTGGAACACGAACACACATTCAAAGTTTCATTCCGGTGGGACCTGTAATTTCCGAGATCATCACTGTGCGTGTGCGAAGTCAAGTGGCACCCCAACTTCCAAGACTACGGTGCCAAATCACTACACGGTGGCCATTTACTATAAATCCCAACTTTGGTCCTGATCGGCCCAGCAGTTTCCGAGATCTTTATTGCGCATGTGCGAAGCTGGATGCCACACCCCAGTTTGCCGAGTCAAAAATCTTCCTGGGGTCTAACTGAATATGCATGCCAAATTTCGCCCCGATCCGCCTAACTATTAGATGATCTAGTCTATTCGTTACAGACAGACAGACAGGTACACTCTTTCACAGACACACTCACATAGCCACCCCCCCCCCCCTCCCCACCACACAAACAAATGAACTCTAATGTATAGAAGAAGATTACATTTTCCACTAACAACAATCTTTTAGCGCTGCACTGGTTGTTTTTAATGTGTACCAATCAACAAATTACAAGCTGTTTTAGTATGACGGTCGTGAGTGACTTTGGTAGTTATTCTGTATGGTCCTTTCCTGTGTAGCACGCGAATTTTGAACGTCCTGAGCCGATATACCCGCTAGAGAGAAAATTCAGTGCGGAGATTCCCATGGAATGGAAGTTCGTCTAACTGAATTTTGTGTGTGTTTTGTCGAACTGGAGTGAAAATAAAGGCATTCTCTGCAAGAAAATGCTAAGGGGTGCACTGCAGACTTGAAGTGTATTCATTTATGCATCGATAAACGTGCTATGCGAGCTGTCAACGCGTTTCGTTGATTTGAAACGAGTGGTTTCTAATTTCGTGGTATAAAATTTCGAGCGTTGGAAGTTTCCAGCCTTGTGTACATTTATAATACAGGAGGGGTATTTTGATGTTGGGTGATTTTAGACCTTCTAGGTGCTATTTATCGCTCTAGATCAGGTCCCCAGACGCCTGTGGTTATAGACACAAACCCGTTACAGACACACTAACTGTACTAATAGAGCACCTTGAATGACCATAACACAAAAACTACATGGATTTTTTTTCCGTAAAAGGATTTGTTTTTCTCGCCTCATGAGGAATATTTTCCAATCAGTTTTAACTTTCATCACCTACATGTATAACCCATTGCCATTATGAAATTTTACGTAAAGTTCCCAATAAAATCACGTTGGATGAACGAATCCATTGAAACTTGAATTATATGATATTTTTATACCCCAAATTCCGCCAATATATCTACCACTATATTTGACACTTGCCTCATTATTTTATTTGTATTCGGTTGTGTTCGGTGTTTAGTTCCTGCGTGTATTTTGGGTGACCTGAAACGTAAAAACGCGGGAAATTGAACCGAGGATGCAAAAGAAATCTTAATTTGTACGCATTTTTATATTCGTATTCGAAATAGTAGCAGTGTCATTGTGGTATTTACGCGTGTTTAAAACCATTCATGACTTACAGATACACAAAATATCTGCCATTCTCTATGCAACTTTTAACTTGACAATTTCACCAGTGTGCTTCGCGGAAAAAGACAACCTGGAAACTTCAGAGAGCAACTCTAACAGGAAGCGGTCCCACTTAAATAAACGAGAAGAGTCTGAGTGAGACCGAGCCGAAAATAAGAAGGATACTGAAAAAAATTTCTTATATTTTTATTTATTGAAGATTTAATATATTGTTATTTATTTATTTATTTATTTATTTATTTATTTATATTGAAGAAGTAAGCTATATAGCCGTAACCCGCATTTGAAAAAAAATGGATTTTAAAACAGGACTATGTGGAGAGTGTTGATATACTGATATGCTTGTCAGTATCTGCGTGGCGAAGTGACAGTGATTAGTCCGGGATCCACACATTTACCCTTTAGTATGCGTTTTACGAATTACAGACAACTCGACCCAAAGACAACTCGGACCAAGACAACTCGGATCACTTTTGAAGACAACTCGGACCATCTTTGAAGACAACTCGGACCAACTTTAAAGACAACTCGGACCAACTTCAAAGACAACTCGGACCAACTTTAAAGACAACTCGGACCAACTTCAAAGACAACTCGGACCACTTTTGAAGACAACTCGGACCAACTTTCAAGACAACTCGGCCCAACTTTTGAAGAAGTCGACCCAAGTTTCAAGACAAGTCGGCTCAACTTTCTAGGCAACTTGGACTGACTCGGTGAATAAAATAAGTCGGACCCGAATAGTGCACAAAAGAAGATTCGGGGTTGGTGGGGAATGTCACAGAACAACCAATCACGGTTTAAACGATTTATTAAAAATTGAGGCATGACAGTCAAATGAATGAATAAAAGTTTTCACATAAAAAAACAATGTTCAGCACATATGTGATTCGCTCGTTTCAATGAGGGATCATAATCTATCTTTTGGAAACCAAAAAAATGAAAAAAAGATTGAATAGTAATTTTCGTGTATGAAGGTAAAAGTTAACTCATCCTCTTACAATTATGAGATATTTCTTTCAAGCCCTGTTGACACTTCTTTTGTGAAATTACAATTAATAACAATAACCTTTGAGTTAATGGATAAATCCGAGACAACGAGCAATAAAAAAAAACAGTTAACAAATGACACGCTAATTGTTTAACAATTAGTAAAACAAACATTGTATTGTGAAGGTTACCTAACGCTAGTAGCAGACGACACTCGTAAAAAATCTTGTGTAACTATAAATTTTCATTTTTTTTCTTGCAATACATAGGTTATGATCCGTCATTAGAACGAGCACGACGCGCCCGTTCCAATGAGGGGTCATAACCTATGCCTTGGAAGAACAAAAAACAACACTATAAGAAAGATTGAATATCATTTTTCGTGAATAGCGCTGGTCGGTTTTTGCCGTCACGATTACGTTAGGTAAAGGTTTAATAACCATACAGTTTAATACTCCCACGCCTTTTCAACGGCTGGGGGCACTGATTTCTCCAATAGTGTACCTATTCCATACATCGAAAAGTTTACCTTGTACACAGCGAACATTTTTTTTTCTTTGTATTCTTTTCAACTTACCTTCCGAGACCTTTTTTACCTGAGTGGGAAGCTGCTTAGCTTCAGCATACAATAAAGTTAATAACAAATAAAAATGTAGATTTCCCTTTTTGGCTTTCTGATTTAGCCTAACATGCCACCCTTCACAGTCATTATTGGTACGTATGGTGCGACCAAAAACACTCCAAGACTCCACTGGCCACACAGAATGAATGAATGAATGAATGAATGATCATCTTTGCTTTTACCCGACAGGATAACGAATGAATGAAAGAACGCATCTTTACTTCATCAGCCATGATTGATTGATTAAAATTCTCGAAACGAACATAATATATAGAAAAACTAGTGCTTAAAACAACATGTCGGTAATCTGTGACATCACATTTAATTATTTTTTATCATTCTTTTCTTCACAGTTGGTCCAACCTGTCTTATAGTCGTTACAACTTGTCTTGAAAGTTGGTCCTAGTTGTCTTCAAAAGTGGTCCGAGTTGTCTTGAAAGTTGGTCCGACTTGTCTTCAAAGTTGGTCCGAGTTGTCTTTAAAGCTGGTCCGAGTTGTCTTCAAAGTTGGTCCGAGTTGTCTTCAAAAGTGGTCCGAGTTGTCTTGGTTCGAGTTGTCTTTGGTCCGTTGTCCTGATCCCGCGTTTTACCAGGTTGGGTATTCCAGCTTTACTGCATTGCATTATGTTTCACAACTACATTAACGGCAAATATAATTGTCCATGGACACTTGAATCGATATCATTCACGAAATGCCACATGCAACAGTTTCAAAAAGTTCAATTCGACCTTTCAAGTTATCGTGACACCCACTACGTGTGCGCTCCATTACATTAGTGACGCCGATTCTAACTTGAACACCCGTGAACTTATGTGCTGAATCTGAATATGTTTACTGTGTAAACCGCGTAGTCGCGTATTATAACACAGGTTGAAAGGATGGTGGTAGTTGGTAATAGTAAACACTAATCACGAAGAGAAGAGGATTTTCTGCTCAGATCTGTTTATAAGTATTTTTTGAATATTAGTTTTATTTCAGGGAAGTTTTTACTTATTTTGTTTTGTTTATGTGTTTGGGGAGGATCGTAGGGTGTAATGAGGAGGTTTAGTTGATAGATTTTTTTCAATTTTGCTCTTTGTCTACCTTAGTTACCTTTTTTAGTGTTTTTGTTGCCTTGGTGTTTTCGGTCATTAGATTCTATATAATATTTATAACCATGAGTGGTAAGTGCACGACGAGTGTTCAGACGGAGGTAAGTATGGGTATCAAGGGACGTCTGGGGGAGGTGAGTCGAGAGGTGCAGGTGGGAGAGAGTGAGGATCCGGAGGCGTGCAGACAATGTAATATGAGGTATGGCGGTGGTCGGCCAATGGAGAGTAGTGGGGTATGTGCGAATTGCAGGGATAGTTTACAGTTGTTAGAGAAGTGTGTTGGATTCGAGCGGGAGATTGCAGAGCTGAGAGGGAGGTTGGGGAGGGCCGGTGTATCTGGAGTTACCCCGTTGAAGGTTACCTATGATGGTGAGGTGGAAGGTGGGTAGAAGGTCGTTGTGGACTCAAGGAGGAAACTGGGAAGCAGGAAACGTGGGGGAATAATGCTTGATGTGGGGGTGTAACTGAGGAGGGGGGGGGGGTTCTAGTAGGAAAATTCGGAAGGTGGCGTCAGGACAGGGATGCGTCGAGTCCGGAAGCCAGAGTCGGCGTAAGGCTGCCAAGGTTGCTAGGCGGTGTTTAGAAAACAGGTTTAGTATTTTAGACTCTGATACCCCTGGGGACGAGAGTGAGGAGGGAGTGTGGGTGGGGGGGGTGAGATGGTTGTTGATGATGATAGGCCCGACGGGGTAAGGAGGGCGGTGAAGAGAAAGAGGGGGCCAGAAGCTTGCAAAACGAGAGGAGGTGCAGATGATATAGGAACTGGGGCCAGAAGAAGAAAATTAGTTGTAGCGGGGAGCAGCATTGTACATGGGATTGACAATGTAGTTTGTGGTCCTGATAGTTCAATCGAACAGTCTTGTGCTTTCCGGGGGTGAAGGTGGAGGATCTCAGGGACCGGGTAGATGGCATTGTGGCAGGGTCAGGACCGGAACCGGTAGTGGTGGTCCATGTGGGGACCAACAATATCAGGGAGTGATGGTCAGTAAGTTTGGTGGAGTCGTATAGAGGCTTAGTCGGCAAACTGCTAAGTAGGAATGCAAGGATAGTCGTATCCGGGGTCCTTCCTGTCCTTGGAGGTGGGGACGAACAGAACTCAAGGACTTTGGCGCTAAATGAAGAGTTGGAGGACTACTGTGTTGATCTGGGAATACCCTTTATCGACCATTGGGACACGTTTTGGGGCAATGGGAGCATGTACGGGCGTGACGGACTGCATCTTAGCAGGGTGGGGAAACGGGTATTGGGGGATAAAATTCTACGGGTAGCTGAGCCTTTTTTGGAGAGGAGCGGGGTGGGAGGTCAGAGGCAAGTTTAACTAGTGTGGACATAGGTGAGGTGAACAAGAGTGAGAGGGACAGAATAAGTTTACCAACATTAGCGCCAGAAAACAATGGGCCCAGTAGGCGGAAGCCAACGAACCTCGGTACAATGAAAGTGGGTTATAGCAACATCCAGGGTCTCCACCGGAAAGTAAGTGAAATTGCTACATTGATCGAGTCAGAAGAGTTTGATGTAATTGCTGGAAATTGTTGGTAGTTATGGGAACACTTGGCGGCTCGAACTAAATGAAAATAAAAGCAAGGTAATACCCGTTGGACGCAAGGTAGATATGACGAAGAGATGGAGAGTGGGGGAGTTCTCAATCCCCGAAGGGGAAAGCAAACAAATCACTGTAGGAGAAAAGGGAGAGTATGAGTATCTAGGGGTAAGCATAAATATAACGGGAAGAGGGGTGTACAGAAATTACTCAGCCAAACTGATTCTGAAAGGGAAAAGAATTCTGAACCAACTAAAACTTTTAGGGAAAAATAGTTTCAACAAGGTCTTTGTGGGGAAAACACTGTGGGAGAGGGTGGGTTTACCAAGTATAACGTATGGCACGGACGTGATTCCATTAAACCAAACCGTTATTAAAAAGTTGGAAAGTACTCAGAATGATGCCGGCAGATGGATAACAGGGTCGAGTAATGCTGCAGCTTTGGAAGCAGTAAGGGGGGAGCTTGGGTGGATGAAAATCAAGGACAGGGTAGATTTGGGAAAACTGTGTTACTTTAACTACTTGAGAAACCTGCCTGACAACCGGTGGTGCAAATTGATGCTCGATACCATTTGGAATTCTAATATAGAAACGGGGTGGTCAAAACATGTGAGGGAACTAATGGACAATTACTCTATAGAGGTCACAAACATAGAAGTAGGAATGAAAGAAGGCAAAAGGTTTGTCAAAGAGAGAGTCATGGAAGATTGCAATCGAAACTGGCGAGCAGGGGTTAGCGTGAAAAGATCACTGCAGGGGTTACAATATAAAGAAAAGCCAGCTTTTGAGAAGTACCTAGATGGCACCTTTGGAGGGTCACTGCTGTTCAAACTGAGATCAAGATCACTGGAGCTTCGGGGAAAAATTGGGAGAGATGGGGAAAAGGGATGCCAAATGTGCCACTCTGGAGTAGTGGAGACCCTGGAACATTTTCTCTTGGAATGCCCACAGTATATACCTCATAGAATAAAGTTTACTGGAAGAATAATGCAGAAGTGGGGTGAAGAAACAAAGGATAGATGGCTGAAGGCGGACACGAGGGAGAGGGTAGGAATGCTTATTGAAGAAATTGAAAAAGAGGAAGTGAGGGACACTATTAAGCAGTTTATATCTGAATGCTGGGAGGAGAGGAGGGGAAGAGGGGGTGGGGTGCTGGGGGAATGATGGCCTTCTCTTATGAGGACCGCGACAAATCAGCGGCTGGCCAAAGAGTTATTATTATTATTATTATTATTAATGGGCGTAAGCGAAACGTGGGTAAGACACGAGGAACGGGTAGACCAAGGAAGCGGGTGTGTGTGGATAGGTGTAGGGCGAACAGAGGGCCAGAAAAAGGGGGGGGGGTAGGCATGTACGTTAAAGAGGATTTAAAACCGTCGTTGATCACAGATCTGGAAGATATCATCACCTCGGCTGAGGTGTCAAAAGAAATTGGATGGGTAAAGATCAGTCTGAGAAACAAAAGTATTACCATTGGGATTGTGTACTGTGTGGTGGAGGGAAGTAAACCCGAGTGGAATGACTCGATATACTCAACACTAAGGTCCAATATCACTGAACTAGAAAACTGGGGGCTCGGTATAATTCTGAAGGACGCCTTTAGTGGACACATAGGTGGTAAGGAAGAAGGCATAGAGGGTGGGGACAAGAAAGTCAACAAGAATGGAAAGAAGCTGTTGAACTTCACAAATGAGCTCGGTCTGAAGATTCTGAACAGGGACGCTAGATATTAGGGGAAATGGACCTGGGAGAGAAACGACAGAAAATCAATAATTGATTACATTCTAACAGATATGAATTTATGGAGGGAGGTGATAGGGGCAGAAGTGGATGATGAGGGCAAAATGGAGTTGGATAGTGATCACACCTTGATTACAGTGACGACGAGGGCCAAAAACCTAGCCACTGATTTGTCGCGGTTCACGGATGAGAAGGCATTGGTTACCTCTGTACACCCAACTGCCTCCCTATTCCCGCGCTTCTCCTCTCCTCCCAACACTCGGGGACAAACTGTTTGATGACATCCCTTGCCCCATTCTTCCCAATCTCTCAGATTAGCATATTAACCCTCTCCTTTGAGTCTCCCCCAACCACATATTCAATCTGGCTATCTCTTTTTGACAACTAGACAACATCGATATTAAATCCACTCCCGAAGTGGGTTCTGTGATGGAATTAGTTGCCATTACACTCTGTTTAGTTATCAGTTATTGGCTAAGTTGTCGGCAAATTATTGATAAAATGTTCAGTTAAAGTATATTTAGTTTTAACAGAGAAAAGCAGACAGAAAATAGTTACAGTTAAAGATAAACACTTACAAAATTACATTAGAGTGCACAGAAGTGGTACAGAGAACAATAGGCTTTGTTAATTGGTTGGTACCTGTTAAATAGTGTAACATAGATTGGTTGTTTTCATTATCATGTTTTTATAGGAACAAAACATTATTGTTTTACTCAAAATCGCAAGATAACTGCTGTTCTTGTAATTACATGCTTGCACCTTTCATGGCGTGTCAGTGAAGCCATTTTCACAGTATTTCTATCAATTTTCTTCGTCGGAAAAATAAGACTTTCAGCTGGTTTGCAAATTCAGGTTGTGTTTTCATTGGAATTACAAATATTCTTCACCATTCTTTCGGCAACTCTTTCTCTTTGTGGATCAAGTTGTGGAAAAGAGTTACACAGTATTATGTTTCAAAAGGGCACCCCGAGACTATGAAAAACATATTTAGGCGGACCAGTCAACCATAACATAGAAAGCAAAAAAGGGGGAAGGGCTGTTGAGCCAAACTTTTCATTTCATTCTTCTGTTGGCCATTGCTTCCAACTCTCGTGGATCCATAAGCAAAAACAAAGTTATTCGGGTCGCAAGGGGTTTCGAATTCAGGGAAATCTTTCGGCAAATGAAACAAAATCACCATCGAGAGAACCACCAAGGAAAAAGAAAAAAAAGGGACAAGGTCAGTAGGGTTGAAAGCGGTTGAACTGAAACTGAAACTTCACTTATTCATTCGAGGCCGAACTCGTCTGTTGCTCATCGTACGTGAGCGCCTTTCATTCATTCGTTTTGTTGATTGGGCACAGAACAGGAAATAGCTATCTTGCTGTCTGAGTGTGTGACGTTTTGACCAAAAGTATGTGACGTTTTGACCAAAAGTATGTGACGTTTTGACCAAAAAGTGTGTGACGTTTTGACCAAAAGTATGTGACGTTTTGATCAAAAGTATTTGACGTTTTGACCAAAAAATGTGACGTTTTGACCATTTTAAAATGTGACGTTTTGGTCGTGTGACGTTTTGACCAGCACCCTGTCCGGGTACTGGCGTTCCAATCCACGAAGAAAGAGTTCTTGAATTCCTCAGTGTGTGTTCTGGATACCGCCAGTTTCATGTTGTTATTACTCCTTGTACGAGATGGTCCTTTCTTAATATATGGATCTTTTGGAATGGCATCACTTCCAGAGATGATATTACCGAGTGTCTGGGTGCGTTTATTTTTCCGACGCTCTTGAAGCAATGGCCAACCACGTGAGTGGAGCATTTCACTTACGCTGCTGTCTCTGCGATAGTCATTGGAGACAAAAGGCGCAGCTCGTCGTTGAGTCATCTCTAATTTCTGGATGTCTTTTTGTAGATAGGGGTCCCACACTGTGCATCCGTATTCCAATTTCGAGCGAACCAGTGACTTAAATGCTGTTTCTTTTAGGGGGGTTGGGGCCTGTTTCCGATTTCTTTTGATGAAGCCGAGAATGCTATTTGCTTTTGCATTTGTCTTGTTTATGTGAGTGTCCCATTTAAACTGTTTGAGAAGGTCAAGCCGAGGTAAGGGTTTGAGTCTACTTCTTGGAGGATGTGACCTTGGATGCCGTAGAAGTGGGTGAGTGGGTTTTTTCCGCGATGACCGCAAGATGTAACATTTCTTGGCATTAAACCTCATACCCCACGTGTTTGCCCAACATTGGAGCATGGTCAGGTCTTGTTGTAATAGCTCCTGATCTTTGATGGAATTGATTGCCCGATAGAGGCGGCAATCATCAACAAACAGACGTACCTGTGATGTCACGTTGTCTGGTGGATCATTAATGTGTTTGAGGAACAGTAGAGGGCCCAGTAAGTTCCCCGTGGAACGCTCGAATAATCAGGGACACAGTCAGAGTGCTTCCCTTCCACAACTACTTCTTGGGTTCTGTGGCAGAGAAATTCTTTGATCCAAACGAGAATGTTACCTCTGATGGCATGGTGGTTTAGTTTTTTCAGCAATCTTTGATGCGGCACAGTATCAAAGGCCTTACAGAAGTCAAGGATTGTCATGTCTATCTGCACATTTTTGTCATGTAGTTGAAGGAGGTCATGTGTTGTTATCAGGAGTTGGGATTCACAGGAGTGTCCTCTACGGAATGCGTGTTGGGCGTTTGTTAGGATCTTGTGGGATTCCAGATGGTTTAGTACATGGCGGCAGATGATGTGTTTCCAGGAGTTTGCAGCAGACACAGATCAAATGGTTAAACTATATATGAAACAATCACAACACGTGAGTTTTAAAAGTTTCGAAAATGCACTTGTAAAATTCCACGAACTGATGTAATTTATTTCTATAATCCAAAAATATTACTAAGATATATGTTTGAATAAGAAACGTGTCGAAAATGTGTGAATAATAGGAGGATTTAATCCGCGGATTGATGATGAGCTAATTCCCACCCACTAATTACCCTTATCGAATCAGACACCGGTGCGACTGACAATCACAATCGACCACACGCTGTCACAACTGTATATATGTAGCGTTGTTACTGGAAAATACACACTCGCGTAAGTTCAATCACATTGTCAGTTCAGACAGGACAATTAGAGTAGCGCGCATTATAAATCAGACGTTATTCAGAAACAGTGATTTTAATCATATTTCTGAAAACTAAAAGAGTTTAATGTACAAAAACATTGTCTGTTTTATTTTCTGCTAAATTTACCAACTAAGAAGGATGTCTCAGTTTATAAAAGCTTCTACAATTAACACTCAGAGTAAAAGAAGGGAAGAGAAAAAGGAAGATAGGAAGGAAAGGAGAGAAAGAGCAGCTAGGATGGCATCTTCAACGGGAAGCAAGGTAAGCAATCTTAACAAAAGTTCAGGCTCTGGGGGTCAGGAAAAAAGAATTTGGACGGGGTCTCTAACGCTTCATTCCTGGATCAGTTAGAGAAACTAACAGCAGAAATTGCTGACCTGAAACAGACAATCAAGGAGAAACATGCTATGATTGCTGACATGATTAGAGGGTCTTTCGCTCCGTCATATCCTGTATCTCCTGTAATGGCGATCTAAGTAGTTGCGGAGGTCCACAAGGCTCCAGCTCATAAAGCTATAGTTGTGCGCCCGACGGAGGTCCTAGACAACTCTGAAGGCATTTCACTAGCTGGGTGAAAAAACGCAGAGAGTTCAGCTGAGGTCCCGTCTACCTCCAATGACAGACATCTGGCATTCAGTCAGCTGAGGCATCGGTCTCAGGTCACAAGTCAAAAACTTATGCTGAGCTGCTGGTAACAGTACAAATAATGACCCAGCTGATCCTCTCAACGCTAAGAGTTTCATCCCTGATAAAACTCTTAGCCAGTTATCTGAAACTCCACACGTAACACCTAGCAGTGGGCTCGTCAATAGGGTTAGGGTAGTCTCCTCTGCTCAGGAAACCTGTAATACTTCATTATAACACCAAGCAAAAACAAATGTAAAAGGAAGAGCTCCCTAGATCTGGAGATCGACTCAGATGAGATTACGGACGATCAGGGCTTTTCCCACACAATTGACAGACAAGTCAAGAAAGTGAGGAACTGTCCCTCCTCGCCCGCTGCCTCATCTGAATCCATCTCTCAAAGGTAGAATTCAGCTAGCGACACCCTACCACCTCAACCTAGACCAATGGCTACAAAAAACAAGAGGCAGGCCCACCACCCCTCCCATAGCCCCTCCCATAGACCTACAACCAACAACTCAACAAAATTTATAGTCGTCCTAATCAGGGTACACCCCGACACCCGGCAGGTCTTATAAATGAAAGTCTGGACAACTGTACTAGGAATAAATTTCACTCCAAGTCCACTGGTAAAGTGACCTGGAAACTTAAAGTCACTTGCCTCGATCGGGAAACAAAAGTCAAGTTTATCGCTAATGGATTTAACATAAATGGCAGGTGGAACGCAGCGGAAGAATATAGGACTTCCCCTCCTCCAATACAGTGTCACAAATGCCAAAAGTTCGGGCATATCGCTAGTAAATGCAGAGGAAGTCTAACCAGCATAAAATGTGGAGGTAACCACCCCACCAAGTCACGCAGATTGGATTCCCCCTCTTGCCCCAACTGCAAAGGGCATCACACAAGCAACTATCGCGGGTGTCCCTACTATAAAAAAGGTTAAGACAAACATCGAACTTAAAAACTTAAACCGAATTAACCCAAACAACGCCTCTTCTCGCCACACCGTTTGCTCACTAATCGCAGGTGCACTCTACTCGGTTTTAGATGACCCGGTGTCCGTTTTTATCATTTCCGGAATTTTCATTTTAAAGCTTATAAAGTTATATTTTTTTTTAATTCCAGTTACACTAAAAGATGTTTTCTTCTTAAGGATTTTAATTTCAATATTAAATAACAAATAATATTAATTCCCTGTTTTAGGTAGATTTAACAATCATACATCTCACTCATCTGGTTCACGATTGTGCTGCACGGACTTTTGTTGCAGCATTTTGGTTGGCTGTCGGCTGCCAGCTAAGGTATATTAGCCGGCGTCCGACAGCTCACTTGGAGAATGTCATTTTTTCTCAAAGGTGAAACATTTAACTGAATTCTCTCTAATCTTTTTAGGTTAGAAACTCCCGGTAAAATGGGATCAAATCGTCCATTTTCGAGGTGTACGCAAATTTTCCCCCATGTATGCGTGCCCTACCTTTTTGGCTCCATTAAAAGTCGCCCACATCAGGAAAATTTGTACCTTCTCTATTGGATTATTTAAATTCGTCCCTTCTCTAAAAATGTCCGAATTTTGTACCCTACCTTTTTGGCTCCATTAAAAATCGCCCCACATCAGGAGAATTTGTACCTTTAGTTGCGGATTATTTAAATTAGTCCCTTCTCTAAAAATGTCCGTATGTTGTCCTTATCAGTTCTGGCCCTATTTAGTTTGTCCCTGTTGTGTCATCTGCCTTTTATTGCATCATGCTCGGTCCACCAGAGTGCTAGTTCACACCCCCTTCTCAGACCAAATTGCTAGTTGTTAAAATAAAACTCTATGAAACTGAATTTATTTGTTTTCTTTGTCAGCCTTAAGAGATCTAAAAAGTACCTCAACAGGAATATCTTGGATAACTTCCTCCTGTTACATAAGCAGTTTTTTTCGGACGTTCTTAGTATAGAATGTCCGAATAGAGTGTATGATTTTTTCCTCGACAAATTCTATTGTCTCTTTGACAGAGCGTTCCCACTGGAAGTGAGACCAATGCCACAGAAGTGCATAAAACGTGAACCATGAATGACATGTGGCCTCTTACAATCCTCTTTGAACAAAAATAAACTGTATGCTAGAAAGATAAAAATCCCCAACCCCTGAAACGTCACTGAATACAAAGACTATTGCCGGATTTTCAACCGACTCAGAAGAACAAGTAAATCTGGTTATTACATCGATACCCTACTGTCAAATAAAGATAACATTAAAAATACTGGGAAATTTTGCGTAAAGCAATCAGCAAAACTGAACAAACCGCCACACTGCTGTCTTCCTTTCGTGATGACAATAACGAACTAACCGACCCTAGATTGATTGCCGATAGATTTAATACATTTTTTGCAAGCATAGGTAAATCAATCAGTGATGAAATACCTTCATCAAACCGTCAGTTCTCGGACTACATTGGCAACATCAATGCAGAATCTTTCTTCATATCGCCCACGAACGTGCAGGAAGTAATTCTCTGTGTTAATAGGATTCGCGGAAAGGCAACTAAAGATGGTGATAACTTGTCAACTAAGCTTTTAAAAGAAATCATCTTCGAGGTGGCTAATCCGCTAACTCACATAATTAACCTCTCATTCTCTACTGGTATAGTGCCAACTAAAATGAAGATAGCCCAAATTATACATATTTTCAAATCCGGCTACCCCCATGTATCCAATAACTACCGACCCATTAGTATTCTACCAGCATTCTCAAAAGTACTTGAAAAATGTATGTATTCTCGTATATCCACTTTCTAAGATGACCAAAAGACTGTATACCAGTATCAGTTTGGGTTTAGAAAGCATCATTCAACCATACATCCTATACTTCACCTAATAAATAATGTTGCTGAAGCAAACGATAAAACAACAAAAGATTGCACTCTTTCAATTTTCCTAGATTTTGCGAAATTTCGATAGCATTGACCATAACATTCTGCTTAAGAAACTGGAATATTATGGCATTTCGAGGGTTAGCTAATTCCTGGTTTAAGGATTATCTAACAGAAAGAAGCCAGTCTGTTTCTTTCCATTATGAGGTATCAGACAATAGAGAGATCACAACAGGTGTACCCCAGGGTTCTATCCTCAGGCCCATTTTATTTGTACTATATATCAACGACATCAGCAAATCGACTTTGTTAAAAATCTGGTCATTCGCAGATGACACAACAGCGCACGCAGCTAGCAATAGTGTCGATACTCTTATTGAAAAACACAAACTCTGAGTTATGTAGCATAAGTGAGTGGTGCTCTGCAAATAAATTGGCTCTAAACGCTTCTGAAACCAAATTCATGTTATTCCATCCCCAAAATGATCCGTATAGTGCGATAGGCAAAAACATATCATTGAATAATACGAATATTACACTAGTGGGTAACCCCAAGAGGAAACGACATTTAAGTTTCTCGGTATTCATTTGGATGAAAATTTAAGCAACATATCTCAAACATATGCTTGATAACAGTCAGCGCTACTTTTGCCATAAATCGGGCTAAAAACTTCCTTCCTCGAGTAGCTCAAAGATTATTGTACTTCTTTCTCATCCAAAGTCATTTAATTTATGGGATACAAGTGTGGGGACACGCTGCAGCCACAATAGGATTCGTGGTCTGCAAAAAAAGCTATTCGAGCGACAACGAAAAGATCCTATACTTCACACACCGATCCCCTTTTCAAAAGCTGTGATATACTAAAATTCAGAGACATTTATACACTACACAGTCTCCTGTTCATGCATGATTGATTTAATAATAAACTACCCGAGTCCTTCGATAACGCATTTGAAATGTATACAAACCCATCTGGCATGAATACTAGACAGTCTAGCAATATACGCACACGAAAACCCAGAACTTGCTTCTCGGCCGAACTCCCGTTCCATTCTTTCCCGCGGATTTGGGGTGACACTGAACCATCAGTCCAGCGTCTCAATAGATCCCAATTTAAGAAGGCGATAATACACAAGGTTCTAAATTAATACCATTCAGATGTGTCTTGTAATAACCTTTCCTGCCCCGATTGTACTTCCATTTCGCCTGGATCTCCACATTCAGATTTCAACACTCCAGAATCTAGGCTTTGCTGATTAGACCATTAAAGTTTTTAGCAATTTCTGTAATGCAATTTCTGCAATACTTTGGCCCCTTACCTAGCGCAATAGTCGTGTCTGGCCTGCACTGTTCGCAAAGATCGCACTGTGCGAGTATTATTCGCTTCTGTTCTTGCCTCCGGAACGGGGTCCACGGTTTATCGCTGGAATAAGCTCATTTAGTCATTCCACTGAGTGCCATGTCATTGTCCCTGGGGCTAGAATTGAAAGTCAAAGGACTGATAAGAAAAAAAATGGAAATCCTATTTATGAGCGTTTCTTGTGAAAACAGTGTTCTGTTTGCGCTGAGCTAAGGGTTAAATAATTATGTATTACAAGTTCCCCTCATGAATCCCATAAGGATGCAAATTGTTTACAATTTTGATGTCAGGACTAATTATCTTTTTATATGTGAATGGCAGGAAGACAGCCCCCATGGCTATGCTGTTTCCGTGCAGTTTTACATTTATTTCTGTACATTTCTGCAAGTTGTTTATTATACTTCATGTAAACGTATACTGCAAAATAAATTTCAAATTTCATTTCACCAACAGCTCACCAAAGATGCGGCGTTGCTCTTCTAATAAAGCAGAACATCAAAAGCAAAACCATCAAAACTGATCACCTCGATGCCAAGGTGATTGCAACCGACATCACAGTCGATAATAAAAACATCGCGATTGTTTGTTATTGCAACGACCCAAGCAAGATTGTTTCTGACACCGTCCCCCCGTGTTTGATTTTTTTACGAGGAAATACAAACACTGCCTCTCCCTCAGCGACTTCAATGCCAAACACCTATACTCTGGCTGCTATAAAACCAGTCCCAACGGTAAAGTCCTTCTCGAAATCACCAAAAAACACAATCTACACGTGGTTATGAACGACAACTCAGCAACTTACATGAGTAGCAACCCACTATTCCCATCCGAAATCCTTGATTTAATAATCGCCAGCGACTCTCTGATAAATCACATCGACGACCACTGGGTTGGTGAAGATGACCTAGGCAGTGACCACCTTCCAGTCAACGCCTCACTCAAATTAGGCATTATGGTCCTCTCGGGTACCCCCCCCCCCCCCACCCCTCGGCAGGAACTTCAGAAAAATTAACTGGAACCTCTACCGCGACATCATCGATGTCAAACTCCCAAACAGCTCCCCATCAAATGCAACTGAACTTGAAGCCCAATGCGAAGGCAGAGAAAAGACCATCAACTGAACCCTAAATGAAATATGTCCAAAAGAAGAAAATGCGCCCCTGGAGAAGTACTATCTCGGGCGACACACTTTCATTAATCAAAACCAAATGAAAAGCTCTTTGCGCTCTTAAACCAGAAAATGACCCCCCAAGAATAGCTGATCTAAAAAAAACCCATACAACCGCTGTAACACTATGTGTAGGCCTCTTTAAGCCATACATGCATATTAAGAGCAGTAGAATTACTCCCCCTGGCACGTGGATATGCATGCATGGGAACGTGACAATAACAAATGGGACTTTGTGGTGTTTCATGTGTTACGCAAATAAAGTTGAAGAACAACTCAATATAACGTTCACAAATTTGTTTCATGCTACGCATGCTAACTCCAGATTCTACATGGTGTCAGAAAACGGACATTCAAAACACTCACACTGATGGATTTAACGAGAATTCCAACGCCAACTATTGACTGGGAAGATTCGAATCTGGAAAAAATTCCTGCAGCATGTGACCCTCATTTTCGATGGACCATTGCAAGACAAATCTGAAGCAACTAAATGTGCATACCTAATGCTATGGGTTGGGGACAAAGGTCGTGATATTTTCAACACATGGACCGACATCAGTCTGAAAGAATCCAAAAAGTTGGACAGTTATTACACACGATTTCAGTCCTGCATACAGCCGAAGTTGAACCCAATATTTGCCAGGTTTAAATTTAACAATGAGGTCCAGGGTAATTCTAGTATCGAACAGTTCGTGACAAAACTAAAACTTTTAGCAAAGGATTGTTCTTTTAAGGATAAAGATGAAATGATACGGGACAGAATTGTTTTCGGTACGTCGTCAAACAAAGTGAGGGAGAAATTAATAAATGAAGGTGATCAACTGACTTTAGACAAAGCAATCCAGATTGCACAAAGTTTTGAATACACAAAAGAACAGCTGAAGACAATGACAACAGTTCCGGATCAGGAAACTGATGTAGCTGTCCTATATGCTCAGCAGAACAATAAAAAATCAACCGGACAACATTTTTCTCTCAAGGACAAGAACACAAATGTGAAACATAGTTATCAAGATAATTCATTTAGTGTGAAAAGGTTCAATCGCCAAACATGTGGTAGATGTGGTCGAGAACATAACAGCCAAAATATGTGTCCGGCTAAAGGTCGCAAATGCAACAAATGTGGCAAATTGAATCATTTTTCCAATGTCTGTCGATCATTTGGTAATAATGTAAATGAAATTGATACACATGACATATCGAGTGATGAGAATGATTTTTTCATTGACAGTATTGAGAATTGCCAATCTGAACTAAATGACCAAATATTTGTTCCTGTTAGTATTGGGCCTAACAAAACACCAGTAAAATTCAAAATTGACACTGGGTCACAAGTAAATGTTATCCCAAAACATGTCTTTGACAAATTAGACTTAAAACATCCTCTTGAAAAACCTGACAAGACATTGACTGCCTATGATGGTTAAACACTTGTTACACATGGAAAATGTAAAATGTTATGTAAATATAAAGAGCACCAACTGCCTCTCACATTCTACACAGTCAGAACAAAATCTACGCCAATTTTAGGTTTAAGTAGTTGTCAGAAATTAGGTTTAATCAAAATGATTTTAAATATTGACACACAACTACCTACATGTAATACAAACAAAATAAATAATCCATTAACAAAAGAAAAGGTGATTACAGAGTTCCCAGAGGTATGTCAGGGCATTGGACTCTTCCCTGGGGAATACAATATAAAAATTAAAGACAATGCATCACCAGCAATCCACCCACCACGAAGACTACCGATCACCATAAAGGACAAGCTCAAAGAAGAGCTTGACCGAATGCAGGAAAACAATATCATTACAAAAGTAAATGAGCCCACACAATGGGTAAGCCCAACTGTAATTGTAGAAAAACCAAAAACTGGTAAACTTCGCATCTGTTTGGACCCCCAAGAATTAAATAAGGCCATTGAAAGGCCACAGTATCCAATGCGAACACTAGAAGATATCTTACCACAATTGACAGGAGCTCAGTATTTCACAAAACTAGATGCCAGATCAGGGTATTGGGCTATAAAACTATCACACGAGTCCTCTTTTCTTACCACATTCAGTACACCGTTTGGACGTTATCGTTTTTTAAGATTACCCTTTGGCCTGAAGTCGTCCCAAGATGTGTTCCAAAAAATGGATGAATGTTATGAGAGTTTAAATGGGGTAGTAAACATTGTCGACGGTCTGCTGGTTTTTGGGTGCACTAGAGAAGAATATGATGAAAACCTCCACAAAGTTTCGGAGAGATCTGTTGAGCAGGGTATAAAATTAAATGCAGACAAGCTAGAAGTAGGGGTTTCAGAAATAAAATATTTTGGCCACATTCTCAGTAAAGAAGGGTTAAAACCAGACCCCCTGAAAGTTACAGCAGTGAAGGATATGGAACCTCCCCAAAACAAATCTGAACTGGAAACCATATTGGGCATGGTCAATTATCTATCCAAATTTGCATCAAACCTGTCGGATATCACTGCCCCCATGAGACACTTGCTATCTAATGACACTGAATTTTTATGGGATAAGCCCCAGCAAGAATCATTTCAACAAGTCAAAGATATAATCACTAAGTGTCCTGGTCCTGTTTTGAATTATTTTGACAGTAACAAAGAAGTAACTTTACAGGTTGATGCATCCAAATATGGTTTGGGTGCAACTCTCCTTCAAGAAGGAAACCTGTAGCATATGCTTCAAAATCTTTGACACCTACTGAAATAAATTATGCCCAAATAAAGAAAGAAATGTTGGCCATATTATTTGGTTGTAGGAGATTTCACCATTGCATTTATGGTGAAACCATTAAGGTACAAAGTGATCATAAACCAATAGAAACAATTATGAAAAAGCCTTTATGTTTGGCCCCACCTAGATTACAGCAAATGATGCTGCAACTACAACCGTATGATATAGAAGTAAAATACATACCAGGTAAAGAAATCCCTGTTGCAGACACATTGTCTAGAAATTTTTTATCAGACACAACCTTTGAAAATTTTGACAACAAGAATGTATTTATACATTCGGTGGTTTCAAATAAATCGATCAGTGACCAAAAAATAGAATAAATTAGGAAGCAAACAGGAACAGATACACAGTTAGTTGCACTCACAAATACACTTTTGACTGGTTGGCCATCATCGCGAAAGCAATGCCCTGAAAACATAGCCGAATACTGGAATTTCAGAGATGAATTAGCCATCGAAAATGGTATAATAATTAAAGGACAGAAAATTCTAATACCCAGAATTCTTAGAAAATCCATTTTAGATAAATTACACACAGGACATATGGGAGTTGAGAAATGTCTCAAACAAGCACGTGACATTATTTCTTTGGCCTAATATGTCAACAGACATCACCAATTTAGTTCTGTCATGCCCCATTTCTTTAGAGAGGCGTTATAGCAATCCGAAAGAACCATTAATGCCCCATGAGGTACTAAAGCGCCCATGGCAAGTTGTTGCCACTGACCTGTTTGAATGGAATAATTCAAATTACATTGTAGTAGTAGACTATTTCAGTCGTTATTTCGAAGTAAATAAACTGTATAACACTGGGAGCAATACCATTGTAAATAAGCTAAAAATTATATTTGCACAACATGGAATACCAGAAAAAGTAATTTCGGATAATGGCCCACAATACAGTTCTCAAGACTTTTATAACTTTGCAAAACAGTGGGGATTCGAACACAAAACATCTAGCCCATATCACCCACAATCCAACGGTCTAGCCGAAAAAACAGTACAAACAATCACACATTTATTCACAAAAACTAAACATAGTGGAAAAGACCCCTTACTTGCTATCCTAGAATACAGAACAACCCCACTAGAGACAGGTCAATCACCAGCACAGCTACTCATGGGTAGAAAATTAAGGTCAATTCTACCCACAACACATGAAACCTGAAACTCCAAAACAGTCTGAAATTCAGAAACAATTATTCAATAACAGACAAAGACAAAAAAAAATATTTGGATAGAGGTTCTAAACTGCTACCCAGCCTAAACATTGGTGACACCGTACAAATTCGCATGAAAGATGGACTTTGGAAAACTGCAACAGTAATTTTCAAGCATGAAAAAAGATCATATACGGTGCGTACACTGACTGGGGTAACCTACCGTCGTAACAGACGCCAACTTATCAAAGCAGCTCAAACGAACACTGAAGGGTGTAGGGATATTTCAGATAACATATTGGAGGAACCGATATTACCACCACCTAGTATCGGACATGAGACTGAAATGGACCCAAGACAAATGGACTCAACTGATGAAGGCCTTTATTCGCAACACTCTCAAGACTCTCATACAAAAGTCAACCCTCAAATAGTGTCATTCCCACAGGCGGCTAATGTTAGTCCTTACGTTACTCGATATGGACGTGTGGTCAAACCAAAAGTCATTCCATCATTTTAAAAGAGAAATTGTTGCATTTGTATCCTCATGCATATTTTTGTTATTTCATTTTATATCTCATAATTCGGAACTCTCCTCAAACAGTGGTAACAAAAACAATTTTCTTCTGTGTTCAAAGAAGGGAGATGTAACATTATCTATAGGCCTCTTTAAGCCATACATGCATATTAAGAGCAGTAGAATTACTCCCCCTGGCACATGGATATGCATGGAATGTGGATATATACGTGACAATAACAAACGGGACTTTGTGGTGTTTCATGTATTACGCAAATAAAGTTGAAGAACAACTCAATATAACGTTCACAAATTTGTTTCATGCTACGCATGCTAACTCGAGATTCTACAACCGTCTTCATGGCGAGGTTAAGAAAGCCTTCCAAACTGTAAAACCAAGTCATCTGGGAAAAGGAAACAGCCAACCTAAACGGGGTCACGGATGCCAAAAAAGTCTGGGACTCTTTCCAAACCCTAACTGGGCAAAAAAAAAAAAAAAAAAAAAAAAAGCCGTAAAGCTGCAGCCAACCCCTTAGAAAGGAAGATGACTCCTACACGCGTACCGACAAAGACAACACTGACACTTTCGCCAACCTCCTTAGAAAAACCCATCGCCCATATCTAGGCCCCGACAACGACGACGTAATCATAAACACAATCGACGACTTCATCAATGATCACCCGGATATCTACCGTGATCACAAATTTGATACCGACCCAAAAGAAAGGGACGACGATGACCTCGTCACCCCCATCACAAATGATGCAATCATCAATGTCATCAGAAAATGCAAAAAATCTTCCATCACCTGGGGAAGATGAAGTCAGTTACAAAATTCTCAAACAGAGCCCAAACTCTTTAACTGATAAAGTCAACAAGCTATTCAATGCATGCATTACCCATGGCTACTTTCCAAAATGCTGAAAAAGAGCCATCGGTGTCATGATACCGAAACCAGACAAAGATCTCTCCGACCCGGCAAGCTACCGCCCAATCAGCCTCCTCAGTTGCATTTCCAAGGTATTCGAGAGAATCATTACCAATCGACTGAGGAGTCATTTCGAAGAAACCGATTTTTTTTCAATAAATGGCAAAGAGCATATAGAAACCGTAAAAACGGCATTGAACATGTCTACCGCCTAGTCCATCAAATGAAAACCGCGATCAACAACCAGCAAATTGGCGCGGCAGTTTTACTAGACGTTGAAAAGGCGTTCGATTCCGTGTGGCACAACGGAATGCGCCTCAAGCTATCCAAAATGAAACTCCCCATGAAACTACTTAGACTACTCTCCTCCTTCCTCAACGACCGAGAAATAAAAGACAGAGTAAATAGCGAATTGTCCGACAGCGTCCCCATGGAAGCAGGTACCCCCAATGATCCATCCTTAGCCCTCCTTTACATAATCTACGTCAATGATTTGAAAATCTCCGAAGATCGCGTCCAAATCTCACAGTTTGCGGACGATAAAGGCCGCTGGGACTCTAACAACACCATCAACTATATTCAAAAACCCCCACCAAAGCGCCCTGAGGTATGGTGTGCCAAATGGAGAATCCAGCTGAACGCCAACAAAACGCAAAGAATCACGTTCACCTGCAAGATTAAGAATCGCGACTGCGACCTAAAACTAAAGGACAAAGTCCTCCCTGAATACGCAGAGGCGAAATTCCTTGGCATATAACTATCATCGACCAAAGCCTATCCTTCAATAAACACACCAGCGATATTGCCAGCAAAGCGACAAAACGTATTAATTTACTAAAATGATACGACGAACATCCTGGGGAGCCAACCAGACTACTCTACTTAAATTATACAAAGTCTTTATACGCCATGCACTCAGCCTAACCGACCTAAATCAAACAAATATGGGGAAACTCCAGAAAGTCCAAAATCATGCGCTTAGGGTCGCCCTCAGTGCCCCATGGGAAACCCCATCAAAACACTTCACGAAAGAGCCGACATCTCAACTACTAAAGACCGCCTTCACTCCCTAGCAGCAAAATCCCACACCCGGCTCGACAAGATCCAACTAATATCCGATCTCAATGTCATCTGCGACAGTCGTCAAAAACCGAAAAACTCAACACCAGTATAATAAACAGTGTTAAACAGAACTGGAGTAGGTGAATTAAAAGGCAGTTATAACGGCTCACTCGTGACCGTCTACCAGGAAGGGCCGTCTTCACCGACTCAGTTCAAATTATTAGAAATCAAAAGTCAAAAAAGTAAATCGGGAGCGAAAAGGTGAACTAACAAGCAGTAATAACGGCTCAGCTGTGACCTTCTACCAGGGAGGGCTGTCTTCACAAACTCACCAAAACACTAAAAATCAGAAGTCTTTAAATAAGAAATTCAGTAAGATCCAACATCCGTGAACCAACAATATCGACAGGGGGAAGGTGATTAAACAGGCAGTAATAACGACTCTGCTGTGACCTTCTACCAGGAAGGGCTGTCTTCACCGTCTAAACTAAACCACTAATAACTCACCGCCTTGAAATAATTAAAAACTGGTGAGAGGAAAATGGTAAATTACAAACTTTATCTTTTTCTTTTTTCTTACTCATTATTCTTTGTTTATCAAACTAATTCTGCTTTCTTCTTTTAGCAGGTACACAGAGATGCTTTTTTATCGCCAGCATCCCAATAACCGCTATGGAAACTATAACCGTTATGGAAAAAAGTAACCACTATGGTCTCTGAACATCCTCCGACCCATCCCTGAAGTGGTCACCCACCTCCAGGGAGGCGAGCGTTGGTCCTGCACCCCGCCCTATCCCTTTTCGGAAGCGTCTGTAGAGCGCATCTGACCCATCCAAATAGGTTCCAATGCAGGCCTGCCCCCGAACCAAGCAAGTTCGGGTTTTTCTTTGGGTGGTCCCCGAAAGGGGCCGTTGTTGTTGTCAATCCAAAACACATCAAGCTGAACAACCGGAAATTGAGTAAAACAGCCTGAGGCAGACTTTACTTGCCATTGATGGCCCACCATCGCTTAATAATTCAACTTCGAAGTGGCAGACTATACTTGCCCGAACAACGCTACAGCACCCTCGGGGAGAGGTAGCACCTTTGTGAGAGGACCCCCTCTCGCTCTGGTCCCCACTCGGGGATTCAGTCAACTAGCTGGAAAAGGCCAACCCAACACTACTGACCATCCAACCTGAGACACCTGCCGAGTACACGAATCCTCTTCCTCCTTTATCACGCCATGACATACAGCTACCAAATACTATACAGTCACTGAGGGTTGAAAGGGGCTTACCCCACAGCGTCCCTGCGCACATTCGGCGCGTGAAACCATTCTTCCGCCTGGAAAATATATTTTTTAAACTAATTTTATTTGTAAGTGCTTTAATTCGACGAATGAGTCTGTAAAGTTTTGGAGCGGGATAATGGGGATGGTGCAAGAATCCAGTAAAGTTTTGGAGCGGGATAATGGGGGATGGTGTAAGAATCCAGGCAGTTGATGAACTGGGTCATTGGGAAGACGGACGGTTGGAAAACATTATTGTTTAGGATAGACTTTTAAAAAAATACGTAGTTCATTTTACTGGCTGGGCAGGTGACTTTGATAGAATTATATCTGAAGCAGAGATCAGATAGCTGGTGAACTTCACTGACTGGGGGGCGGGCGGTTTGGGGCGGGGGTGGGGTGGGGGTGGTGCTGTTTTCCTAATGGGAGCATGAGCCAGAAATTGTATTTAATGGAGTCTGCCATATTTTATTATATATATTTTTATATATGATGACCCACAAGTCATTTAACAAACCCGAGTAGCAGACAATAAGAGTAGTACTTACCGGTACTCGCGTTATTAACATTTTTGCTTCCAAAACAGAGATGAGGTCGCGTTTGTTTCAATGAGGGTCAAACGCCATGGTTTGGACACAAAAGATATATGTACACTTTTAATATCGGGTTGGGCCGTTGTGGTGACTTTCGTGGTGGCGTCTAGCTCCCAGTTCCCCTCCCACCCACGACCGAACTCAAAATGAAATTACAGGCTGTATCAGAATGCTCATGCAAGAATATATTGTAGGTGAGATAAATGAGCAGGCAATAGGTCCTAAATACGGGTTAAGCTGTGCTGGAGTAACTGACACTTTTAATACCGAGCAAGGGGGGCGCGGTGGCGTCGCGGTGGCGTCGCGGTAACCGGTTCTCGTCAGATCACCGAAGTTAAGCAACGTCGAACGCGGTTATTAGTTGGATGGGTGACCATTTCAGCGACTGATTCGTGCTCCCGCGTTGTGTCCCTGGGCAAGGCACTTAACCCCGATTGCCTATATGGGGGCACGATAACGCTGTGTTCTAAGGCGTACTGCACGTCGATGGTGTGCATGTCTTCAACCAATCTAACCCTGTCTGTGCCGCGGTGCAGAGTTCAGAGTTACGATGTTGGGGACCTGACAGCTGCTCGTCGATGCTCGGCGGTTCTCTCCGGCTTCCTCCACCTGTAAAACTGTCACCGACATGATATGACCCTGGCTGTTAATATCCCTGGCTGTTAATGTGTCGTTAAAACCCTAATAATGACCCTGGCTGTTAATGTGTCGTTAAAACCCTAATAATAATAATACCGAGCAAAATGTAGTATTGCGTTGTACACGTGATGGACATTCCATAGAATGTCTTGTGGAATACGTTGACTGAAATTGACTGTGAATAAATCACGGGCGCTTTCCTTGCAGGTACGCTGGAGAAAACATTGCACGAACTTGGCCTTGTCCAGTGGACTGTAGGGCACAGACTTACGATGGCGGTTCGAACATGTCCGATGTAATGAATGGATGTGCTGCCTAATTCACGAAAGAATCGCTAAAGCACCTTATTATCGCTGTGTAAACCATGACTTAAATTTAGCCTTGTCAAAAGCGTCAGTCATCAGTGAAGTTGAGTATATGTTGTCCGCGGTTAGGGAAGTCGGAGTGTTTTTCAAGTCTTCCCCAAAAAGGCAATCATGTTTAAAGAAAATGGCCCAAGATCACAACGCCCATGAAGTTCACCCTATAACCAGTGGCGGCGCCAGAGTTGCAAAAGTGAGGGGGTACAGTTGGGGATTGTGCAGCGCCGAGCTGAGGTGGGTTTCGGGGTGGGCGGGGGGGGGGGGGGGGTCCTCTCCCTAAGTTGAGAAAATTTTAAACTGTTTTGCAACAAAATCATGCGAATATGGATATCATTGGAACCGGCTGAACAAGCCGGTTCTAATGATATTCATACTTGCATGATTTCATTGAGTTATACATTTGAGAATTTTTCTAAAATATTAAATTTTATTTATTTTTTAAAATTGCTGTAGGCGGAATTCCAAACGGATGCCTTGCACGCTCTCGATTCTAGCTTTCGTCGAATACTCTTAAGCACTATGTTTCAGTCCGTTTCAACGCGGAATAAATTGTTGCAATTTGGACCCTCGACTCTTGTTTGTTGTTTGCAGCTAGCGTGAGTGTGGGGGGACGGGAGGGGGGGGGGGACGGGGCAAACATACTTTCAAAACTTCTCTGATTTAGTGCACTTGGGAATATTGGATTAAGCATACCGACCATTACACCGCAACGTTCAATACAACAAAAATTAAAATGATAGTATTGTTTTACTACGCTTGGTGAAAAATGTGGAGGGGTAAGTACCCCCCACATACCCCTCCATGAAGCCGCCACTGCCTATAACAACAGATGAAGTTAAACTGCTCTGAGAAACGTGATGGGTGGAAAGACACTCTTCTGTTTTCGATTTTGATATGCTTTTGAAGCCACTCATCATTGCTTGTCTTAACAAACATGGTCAACAAAGTTGATGTTTCGATGACTGAAGGAGAATTGAGAAGACCGTAGGATGAAAAAACAGTAGCCGAAGCAAATGGTCTTCCATGTCGCATCACTACATCATCATTCATTCATTGTTGCTTTCCAGCCTGCCTCGTTGTTATGTGGCGACATTTCTGTCTGGCAATCGATTTACAAGGGCAGGTGTAGGACATTCTGATTGCCTATGAGAGTATACGATAGGTCATGGCCATATTCCAAGAAATGAGAGACATCGCCCCTGAAACATTTTGAGAAAATTTACAGGTCGCGAATCACTGACATGGCAAATACGCTTGAAATTGATATGAACATTCAACGGCGCTCCAAATCGCAACGTGCAGTAATCTCTCAGGTGATGACCCTGTGACATACTGGCAGAAGTGTTTTTATGCTGTATTTGGACACTATGATAAATTAACCTAGTGAATATTTCGATACTAACGTCGGAGCAGATCAGAACTGTCCCACGGAAGTTCGAGGAAGAGGTTCCATCCTCTGCATGCTAGCCTCACACAGGAGCTCGATCTTTGGAAGTTGCGGTGGCGCGAATTAGATGCACCGCCAATGTATATCCCCGACACTTTAGTAAAAACGTCGGTGGTCGTTTTTCTATTGTATTTTACATTATAAGCACACTTCTGCTTATTCCTGTGTAAAGTGCTATTATTTTGAAGGCCCATTCAAGTTGGTGAAGACTCATTTAACCCTTTGCCTAAACGAAAACCAGACGACACTTGCAAGCAAAATTCTTGAATAACTCATTTTTATCCCCGCATTTGAAAACTTGCGGGGATATATTGGTTGTCTCCGTCCGTCCGTGCGTCCGTCCGTCCGTCCGGGAATGGTTTCCGGCGAAAAACTCCTAGGGGTTTCAATTCAAAACATTGAAAGTGTGTTCATGTTCATTCATAGGGTCTGTAGATGTGCATAAAGGTTTTGGATTTTTGATTCAGCCCCGAGGGGCGCAAGGGGCACAATTTTTGCCGTTAGAGGAATGGTTTCCGGCGAAAAACTGCTAGGAGTTTCAATTTGAAACACTGAAAGTGTGTTCATGTTCATTAGTAGGGTCTGCATATGTGCATCAAGGTTTTGGATTTTTGATTCGGCCCCGAGGGGCGCAAGGGGCACCATTTTTGTCGTTAGAGGAATGGTTTCCGGAGAAAAACTTCTAGGGGTTTCAATTCGAAACACTAAAAGTGTGTTCATGTTAATCAATAGGGTCTGTAGATGTGCATAAAGGTCTTGGATTTTTGATTCGGCCCTCGGGTGCGTAAGGGGCACCACTTTTGTCGTTAGATGAATGGTTTCCGGCGAAAAACTCCTAGGGGTTTCAATACGAAACATTGAAAGTGTGTTCATGTTCATTCATAGGGTCTGTAGATGTGCATAAAGGTTTTGGATTTTTGATTCGGCCCCGAGGGGCGCAAGGGGCACCATTTTTTGTCTTAAGAGGAATGGTTTCCGGCGAAAAACTGCTAGGAGTTTCAATTCAAAACACTGAAAGTGTGTTCATGTTCATTAGTAGGGTCTGTAGATGTGCATAAAGGTTTTGGATTTTTGATTTGGCCCCGAGGGGCGCAAGGGGCACCATTTTTGTCGTTAGAGGAATGGTTTCCGGAGAAAAACTCCTAGGGGTTTCAATTCGAAACACTAAAAGTGTGTTCATGTTAATCAATGGCGTCTGTAGATGTGCATAAAGGTTTTGGATTTTTGATTCGGCCCCGACAATAATCACAAATGCGAATGCGGGGATATACTATAGTGTGCTTTGCACACAAATGACACCCCTCTAGTCCCATTTTTTGGTCTCAAAAACATAGGTTATGACCCTTCACTGGAACGATCTCGATGAGCTAGTTCCAAAGTGGGGTCATAACCTATGTTTTAGAGACAAAAAATGAAAAACATAATGAACATTAATTGGCGATTTTTGTGAATAGCGCTGGTCGGTTTTGTCCGTTAGGTTGGGTAAAGGATTAATATCTACCATGCAACCGGACCGCCTGAATGGACTAGTGTAACTTGACATTCACAAGGGGATACCTTTAGATTATGGCAACATTCTGACAATATTCGGACGGCGGCATCCTCGTAGAAAGCTTCTTTCAAACCCTTTATCTGGCGAGTGAGCTGTTGCAGTTTTTTGCATTATCTTGAGTAGATAGTTTCTTGTAAGAAAGACATTTAAATAACTGATTTGCACAGTACATGTAGTTGTCTGTCTTAAATCCATTAAGCCTTTACTTAACACGGCTTTTATGCTTTAGAAAAATACATTTAACACTTACGCTGCCGAAAGAGTCTATTTGTCACCTATTTTATGATGCTTATCCGTACGTTTTGGTATGTGCAGATCACACCTGTCATCTGATTAATTGTTGGAAAGGGCCCATGTTACAGAGTTTCAAGTATGTCCTAAATTTTATTAAACTCCCTCGCTTACAGGCATACATAGAGATCCTCTATATATGGCTAAATCGCGCGTGGCACTAAAATGGCTGATTTAACATTTTTGGGTATCTGCCCCTCAACCACTTTATAAAATAATACAGTGGAGCCCACTTACTTGGATATCTCTTAATTGTATATCCCCGTTAACTGAATATAAATTCCAAACTCAAAACCATTTCCCATACCTTTAGTACAAATTTGACCTGTTAATTGAATATAGGTTATCGAGTAAACTCCTGTTAATTGAATACAAAATATTGTAACCTGTTGAGAAATTACCCTGACTCTCCCCAGTTTTCCTATGTTTATAGACCTATTTGACCTCTGTACATCCAATACAGGCATTTAATCTATTATATCTTGTTTGACAGAGCTCACGGAGCTCTGTCAAACAAGATATAATAGAATAAATGCTAAGTTTATCTCTAGAATACAGGAAAGTGACACAATCCCTGTTAAATGAATACTCCTGTTAATTGAATAATTTTCATTGGCAAAGTAGCTATTCAATTAACAGGGTTCCACTGTATAAGATGTTGTTGTAGTCTGGTTTGTGGAGCTGGTAATTTTAAATCCTCCAGCATTTTCGTCATACAGTCGTTTTTCCTTGATTTGTGGTCCTTGGTGATAAATCTTCTTTGGATGTTTTCTAGTTTAACTATTTCATTTTTAGTGTATGGGTCCCAGATGATTGCCCCATATTCCATGACAGATCTAACTAGTGCGATGTGTGCTGTTTTGCGACATTCTCTTGGGCAGTGTTGGAGATTTCTGCAGAGAAACCCAAGGTTTGGACTGGCCTTTTTGCTGATGTTGTATATGTTCTCTCCATGTTAGGTCCTCTGATTGTGGGGGGGGGGGGGGGGGGGCGTTGCGCTAACCGGTTCTTGTCAGATTACCGAAGTTGAGCAACGACGAGCCCGGTTAATTCTTGGATGGGTGGCCGTCTGATCGATCAATTCGGACTCCCGCGTTGTGTCATTGGGCAAGGCACTTCACCCCGATTATCCGCGTGGGGACACGATGACGCCGTGAGCTAAGGAGTGATGTGCGTCGATGGTGCACATGTCTTCAATCGCTGTAACCCTGCTGGAGTGGAGCTTGAACAGAGTTAGAATGTTGAGGAGCTGATGCTCGGTGGTTCTCTCCGGGTTCTCCAGCTTCCTCCACCCGTAAAACTATCACAGTCACAATTAGCCATTGTGCATAAGTTTGTGACCTTAAACTCCAGTATATAAATATAAATATATAAATAAATATCGGAGGACAAGAGTACTCTGATTCACACACTCGAGTGGAAGTGAGATGTTCTGTTGACAATACCAGGCATTCTCTTCCAGACCAGTATTGTCAACTAACAATGATATTGCAAGATTTGTTTATAGATATTATAATAACATTAGACAGTACACTGCAAAAAATATAGGTTCTCTTTAGAACCAAAACTGGTTCTAATCTTGTCCCTGAGATGGAACCAGCTCTGTTTAAACAGTATTTATTTAAAATCAAATAAATTTACCAAGATTAGCATTCAATTTTAACAGAATATTACATGAACTGAAGTAGATTCAGCACTGAACTTGGAGCTTATTCAACGCAGTCGCCAAACATTTTGAAACAAAGGATATATGAACAGTTGGCATATTGAACCAGTTTTGGTTCTGTATAGAACCAAAACTGGTTCGATATGCCAACTGTTCATGTCTCCTTTGCTTCATAATGATTAGAGACAACCTCGTGTACGCTCTAAACTTACGACTGAAACCCCCTCAATTTATGTTTAATTCTGTTAATATTTAATGTTAATCTTTATAAATTTATTTGATTTGAAATAAATACTGTTTAAACAGAACTGGTTCCATCTCAGGGACAAGATTAGAACCAGTTTTTGTTCTAAAGAGAACCTATATTTTTTGCAGTGTAGGTTCCGGAATGTTATGCACTGGGTGGAACACCACAATGCATCACCTGATGCTGAGTTGCAGAATAGTGAATTCCACAACGTAATTCCGCCGGTTAACAGACACCCGGCAGAGTACGTTTTTGATTTGGAGATCCTATGAACTACATTTAGACTGACTGGCAGTTTGGATGGCCCTGTAAGAGTCAAACAATGGCGGGTGCCACGTCATGGGACTTCCCCGTAATTTTCCTGTGAAGTGAATGTCACGTGACGTGGTATTGCATAGGAAAATGGTGTATCTAAGCCCCGCTTTCAGGGTGTTGGGATAGGCACCTTGAACGCCGAGGTGCTAACTACTGAACAATGGAGCTCCCACTTGTTATCCAAGAAACACTTGTCAGAGTGAAGGCTACCCTTGCTACCACCTGGAGTATCCAGGTGCTCAAGGGTAAAATTCACCTGACAGTGGATTTTGATAGAGAAGCCGAAACGACGTCCTTGGAGAGGTGTAGTACCTTTCGTGAGGGGACTCCCCCCCCTCCCACACTGGTCACCCCCAAGTGACTAGGAATTGCAAAAGGATGATGACAAACGCCGAACACAGACAAAGGGCAGCCAGAAGAAGAAAAGGAAAAGAAAGAAGGGACCTTCCACCAGACGACGCGATGCCCGCCGACTGACGGTGTTCATGGAAAAGAAAAAGACGGAGAAGGAAGAGAGAGGGGGGGGGGGGGGGCTAATCATGGCATTGAACGCCCAGTGCCTGTTACCCCTGACCGTTCCACGTCCAGCTCGGTTCCCTCCACTCCGGTGGAAGGTCCAGAGGACGCTGGTTCGCCAGGTAATAGTCTAACCTCCAGCCCATCACACTCTTCCCCCGAAGAGGAGATGGAGGAGGGTGGTCTGTTTGTGGAGCAGGAAGTTGAGGCTGACATAGCACATGTCGCTAAACCCACTCTTGCTCTTCCTGCTTTTTCCGACCGGGACACCATCCAGGAAGCAAACACCGCGGAGTCCGTGGAAAGTATCCTAGGAGAAAAGACCAGAGACGACGACCACCTTATATATCTACAAGCCCATATTAAGACCTTGGAAGATCGCGGGTGCAAAGGCAACATGCTCAGAATAGCATTGGAGAGTCTCCAATACTTGAGAACAACACCAAAGAACTCTTCACCACCGGCAGCTGCGAAGGCTTGACCTTACCAACCGAGTCAGCCCTCCACCACTCCTTCAACACCACCAAAGGGGGTATCACCAACTCAGCCACCTCCTCCTAGGAAAAGCAGACGGAATCATAGACGCCGCTAAGTATCTTAACACGTTCCTCATTTACCACGGCCACCCCAGACAAATCGAATCACATACTGTTAAAGAGGGTCGAAAGGGGTTTGTTCCAAACCGTCCCTGCGCGCCTTCGGCGCGCGAAACCATTTCGTCCGTGTTGGACCAATTGTCTCCAGTTCATCAACTGGTATGGCACATAAACATAATATCATCCTATATGATATATTCCATTTTTCGCTCCACACTTTGAATGAATAACGCCGGCCTGCTTAACCCTTTACCTAACCTGAAAAGCAGACGACACTTGCAAAAATAATTCTTGAATAACTAATTTTTTTCATTTTTTGTCTCAAAAACGTAGATTATGACCCCTCGTTGGAACGAGCTCGACGAGCTCGTTCCAACGAGGGGTCATAACCTATGTTTTTGAGACAAAAAATGAAAACAATAATGAAAATTAATTGGCGATTTTTGAGAATAGCGCTGGGCCGGTTTTGGCCGTTACGTTAGGTAAAGGGTTAACTACCTCATTTGGCCTGTGTCTCTTAAGGCACTCACATCAATGGCGTGGTTAACCAATCCGACTTACCCACAATACACACGTACTGCATACCGTAAGACCCTACCCCTCCCTAGTATAACTTGGAAACGTTTTTCCCCGAATACCCCACTTCGCCCCTCACGTTAAGTGAATACGTCACTTAAACAGATATAGAGGGTTTTGTTGATTTAGTCCGGCCGCCAAACGCCATTTTTTTCACCAAACCATGTTTTGTTGTATTAATTTTTTTTCTCAACGGTTTTTATTAGTTCAGACACCCCTCTTACTAATATTTCTTACTGGACAGCTGACGGCATTGAGCATTTTTTTTAATTGGGCCTTAAAGTGAGGTACTGTTGAAGGGGTCGAAAATTAATGTGGAAATTACAGATCCGAATGATTATTTCATCTTAACTCACTATATAAGCACAAAACGTGATGTAATTGTGTTTCGATATAGTAACTACAACCGCATTGGGTATTTGGTAGAAATTGAACGGATATTACACCGCTATTTATATCTATCAACGCTATTTATATCTAACAACGCTCTTTATATGTGGACGCGTTTGGAGATTACGTCATATAACTGTTCTTTCTCTTTGATTTCTTAAAGCGATGACGCATTATTGCAACTGAGCAATTGTGTCTCACTACACACCTTATAAACTTACAATTTTGTCTCGCCGTTTATCACTAGCGTTTCTATTTCTTCAACTTCACTCGATATAGCATCGGGTTCGGGCGACCTTTGCTTTGAAACGACATAGACTAACTCCGTCATGTCAGATGCTTGTTTTTTTCCAACCACGTTCGGTTGTGCTGAATCAAGGAGTAAAGATCCTCTAATGAACGTGAAAGCAAAGCGAATTGAGAATATACTCAGGTGTAGTAGGATTTATAACGACGACTTACATATAGCTTTGCAACATGGGTACGATGCAGACCCAGATTTGACTCTGAGCTGCCATAAATACTGTGTTGAGAAGTATTTGCACACGAAGAATGTGAAGCAAGCAAGCATTGCTCATAGCACATACCTAGATTCTGATGCTCCGCCCGAAAAACGACCCAAACGTTCACATGACGAATTTACTTTCAGGCGCCATTGCCTATTTTGTGGTGATGACTGCATAGTTGACCGGGATACGAAGAATCCTTCAAGGTGGAGGCCCGCCTACCTGTTTCGCCAAATATGTTAGTTAGTGATGAAATAATTGGCATTTGTTGTCGTAGGAACGATAAATGGTCCAAAGAAGTAAAGCTTAGAGTGTGTGGTGCTGTTAGCGACTTACATGCTGCCGATGATCGGTACCATGTTGACTGTAGGTCGAAACTTACGAATCCAAAATCGGTAGAATCAGCTGCAAAACAGAAGACTGATCTTTCGTCACCACATAGTCGGGCCATACAATCTGTCATATCTTACATGAAAAATGACACATCCCCCACGTGGAGTTCTGTCGAATTATTTGATCTTTGTCTGCAATCTGGTGGGACTTACAATTCCCGTCGATCATTTGTGTCTGATCTAGTCGATAGCTGAGGAGATGACATTTTGGTGTTGTCTTCCCCGGGAATCGCCACAGTTTTGGCAGACAAATCCAGAGCTCGCACCTTACTTAGGCACGTTAAAGACTCGGATGATGACAATATTGACAGTTCCATAAAGATTCTCAGTAAAGCAATTGGCAAAGAAATCAAAGATATGGATCATGACAAAGATAATTACGCCACTGATGTTAACAGCGAGAGCGTATCCTCGTTTGTAAGTGGTACACTTCTCACATTACTAAGTCGTCTAGCTCCACAGCTGGACCACACATTACCTGCTCTGATGATAGGAAACATAGTGACATCAGCGTTGTGTGGAAAATACACACCGCTTCAAATTTCGTTGGCAACGCTAAGTGATTCTAAAGAGTTGGTAAAAACCATGCATTATTTTGGTGTTACATGTTCCTATGACGAGCTATTGAGATTCAACAAATCTGCGGCAGCTCCGGCTGCAAAGAATGCAAATGATGCACCGATTTCGGATGCCAACAATGGCCTCATACAAGTGGTTGTTGACAACTTTGATGCTGAAATTGCTTCTCAAAATGGGAAGCTAAGCACCCACTCATTGGCAATCGAGATGGCTCAAAAGGACAATAATGATTCCGTTGAGTCTCAGACGATCTCAAGATTGAAAAAGTCAGATATGACAAAATCAAGAGAGTACGAATTGGATGTTGTGCGTTTCAATGGACCCAAACGACCCGACATGCCTGCATCACATGTACGAAACACTGTTCCCCTTCTTTCAACATTGTGTCGCAGTGCAATGTCATTACGCAGAGCGATAGAACTTGACTTCGCATTTTTTAAAGATATGGCCAGTGACCAGAACTGTCCGGAGTTCAGTGGGTATAATACCCACATGACGAGAGACTCGGGTCAAGCAACGAACCCAAAAACGAACGCAGCATACCTCCCTCTAATAGACATGACACCTGCTGATCCAGACACTATCATGACAGCTATGGAAAAGGCAGAGCAACTATCGTCAGATGCAGGACAGCCGTTCAGTATATTTACTGTCGATCAGCAGTTATACAAAATAGCATTTCAGCTGTTATGGTCTTATCGAGACAAATTCGCGGCATTTGTTCCTCGATTGGGTGGTATGCATTTGCTCATGAGTTTCATTGGTTCACTTGGAACGCTTATGGCCAATACTGGACTTTCAGATATACTTGAGTGAGTATTCGGTGGGGTTGAAAAGATGTTGACTGGGAAAAAGTTTCCAATGAATACGAGAGACATGCGTTTGTTATCAGAAGAACTTTTGCGAACAGCTTTCGAGAATAATGATTTGCAATGTGCAGAAGATTTATTTGCATTGCTAGAAGAGGACGCGTGCAAAAGTCGCTCGACAAAAATGTGGGTTGATGCTTATTTGAAACCATGCTTCCTCATGATGTTGTACGTACGAGCGGAGGGAGAAGGTGACTGGCTTTTGCACATCGAAGCTGTGAAAAGCATGCTTCCTTATTTCTTTCCTTCTGGTCATGCAAATTACGCAAGATATGGGCTTTACTATCTGCCACAGGATATTTTATCTAATTTCTTGAAGAGTGAACATGTGATGAGACACATACCTGGTCTATGGAATGGCATATGAGGCGATATGTATATCGAAACTGCCTTCATGCGATATGGCCATGGCAAATCCGGTATAATAGGGATCACATTAAAGCCAGAAACACTAATAACCTGGGCATTGAGTTTGCATGCATGTGGGAAGTTAGCTACCGGTATATCAAATTAGCGAGAAGATCGAGATAGTGACAAATTACAGATCGCACATAAGGAAGAGGCCAAGTCTAGAATTGCAAGTGATTCTGTCGACCGTATGGGTCTGAGAACTAAACTAGGAATGTGTATCGACCCATTGGATCCAAACGGACACCCCGAGACCATAATTAACATCGCAACTGGTAGGATAGGTCCAACGTCTGTCAATGTCGATAAGATTGTCAGTCTCGGAGTTCAGAAAATGACGGAATTTGAAGAGGCCTTACCGAGTGGATTTTATGAGTCAATTTCGAAACCAGTACAAACTATGGCAATCTTGAAAACGTCGCTGGAGGTTGGGGAGGTCAAAATATATGACACTAATCTCATTTATTCCAGAGTTATCGGACTTTTATGTAGTTCACGTGAATTAGATAGCAAACATATCCTTTCCTTTGAACTGTCACTACCACCAACCGCCATATTTGATGAATTCGGGGATATGCGCGTGTGAACATCAAAATCGGTATTGAAAAATAAAACAGTTGTTGAGAAACCAAAAAGAATGTTTGGTGTGGATAAGAAATCTGCAATTGTTATCGATGGCTGTGCACTGCTCTGGATACCTCATTGGCCCGTGTCTACCAAAACCAGACCGGCAAGTGTTCTAGACTTCATTACAGCATTTAAAGACAACATCAAACAGAAGTTGCGATCGAGTGATGTGTATTTGGCATTTGACAGATACGTTGACTACAGCTCCAAGTGCGTGACAAGGGCACACAGAAAGGCCGATAGCTTTCGGGTGTTTCAACTTGTACCCATCTCCCTGCTACCATCACAAAAACATGTGTTGACCGTAGTGGAGAACAAAAAGCAACTGATCTCCATTATATGTGATCAACTCACCACGGATAAAAGTTTTGCTGAGCAAAGCACACGAACTCACAAACTTGTAATTACTGGCCAACATGATGTTCCGGTTGAGGTTAGCTGTGGATCGGTGACAGATAGAGTAGATATGGCAACTAGTCACGAGGAAGCTGACAACATTATCGTTCAACAGGCATATTGTTTGCTGCAGCTGAATGTAATAACGTTGTGGTTGTTGATGACGACACTGACGTCTATTTGTTGTTGCTGCATCACTGCCTTGAACAACACATGACGGTTGCAATGACTATGGAGTCACCAATCCATGGACGGGTGGTGATAGATATACCTGCCGCAGTTGATACATACAAGACAATTGTTCCTCAATTGCTCGCTGCTCACGCACTTTCCGGGTGCGATACTGTAGGGGGATACTTTGGTATCGGCAAAGGGCGTGTACTGAAGGTTCTGCAAACTAGTGGGACACTGGAATCACTTGGTGAGAATAACGTTGAGATATCGGATGTTCTAGAACAAGCCACCAAGTTCATAGCATTATGCTATAGATCTCCTAAATCAACATCAATGTCCGATGCTCGTTTGTGCATATGGAGAACACGAATTGGAAATCCGACTGCAACATCTGCTCCTAAATTGTGCAGCCTACCACCCACAACAGAGGCTTTTACTGAGAATGTCAAACGGGCCCACTTGCAAACTTGTATATGGAAGCATGCCCTTCAACCTAACCCACCGCAGATGGACCCAACTGTATTTGGATTCGAGAAAGACGTGAATACAAAATCTTTGAACCCTGTGACAGTCGCGTCCAACGTCAAGCTAGCACCTGATGAAATACTGAAGATGATAAGGTGCACATGTTCGAGTAAAACGCAATGCAAATATTCGAGGTGTAAGTGTAATGCAGCACACATGGCGTGTACCATTTTCTGTGTGCGCAGTGTTTCAGAGGACGGCTGCAATGAACAGACATCGCTGGCAGTAATGCGTAGTGATAAGTCGATCTAAGGAACTACACAGTCATTCAACTTGATATTCACTGCATCTTGTGTGGTCCTTATAAAGTACTTCACCAATGATATTTGCAAACATCTCTCTTGTTACAATTTCTCGTACATTTTAGTTCCCACTTCCGTTTTGGAGTCTTTAACACAACTGCTGAAAATAGCAAAATGTTACTAATTTTGGTAGCCATTTTGATTTTTTCTGGAAAATCTGGGGATAAGCTGACCCGCTTTGTGACCAACACAATCAGTTGGAAATGGCGTGCTGTACTGAATTATTTAGTAAAGATTTTTGACTTTCAATTTCAATATTTTCAGTGGTATCGGCGGAAACTTGAATTTGAGGCCATCTTACGTTTTAGCGGTTATAAGGAAACTGATCAACCCTGTCAGCTGCCCAGTAAAAGGAATCGCACGAGGAGACCATATAGTTATACGATATAGTGATACGATAATACATCGAGAAAAAGACAGATTAAATGTATTGGTGGCTGGACTATGGGCAGATGAGTGCAGACTGTAATTGCTTGATTACTTTTCCAATTTTGGGGGCATATTGGGTTTCTCAAACAATTCCTTTGATCATATATAACAAAAGAGCATCACCCCATATGGCTAATTCATATCGGTAATCATGGTTGGACATTTCAAAATAATAGCGCCTAAAAGCGCCTATATTTGTAAGAAATGATGATTTTTTGCCATATTTGCGGCCATCTTGGGTTTTGAGAGAATATATTTCATATGACACATGAGAGAAACAGTAGGTTTATGAAAATGTGCTGATATGTGTATATACCTTACATTGTTTATACATATAATATCTGTTAATTCCGACGGACATAACATAATTCGCAACTTTTTTCGGATTGACTAGGTTATACCGGCGTTTATAAATAACGTGATACGGTGAGCAACAATCCACTTCTGGTGGATATTTGAGTACCAGTGTGTGCAGAAATGGCCCCTCTAGTAAATAGGATTATATAAGCATGCATATTTGTCAACACCTTAGCAACAATATGAAGGATACTTGGTGAAATCTAAAAAAAATGAGAAAAGTGTGACACATTGGCGACCATCTTGGCCGCCATATTGGATTTTGGTAATCTTATTTTGGCCAATAAGTAACAATTATATATGTGTACGATGAATCAAGAAGAAAAATCTTCAAAATTCCATATTATCTTACCAACAATTCCGATCCAAGGTATATGGTGATATTGTATTTTGTCATAGCGGCCACCTTGGCAGCCATCTTGGATTTTGTCGAATAAAAAAATTTGCTGAACATTGTCAGCTGTCCAGTAAGAAAAATCTCATCAAGGAGACCCTATAGAATAATAATCCGCCGAGAAAAAAAATTAATACAACAAAACCAGGTTCAGTGCCTCGGCGGCCGGACTAATTGTCCCTTCTGGTTTGTAGCTATAACAATTGCTGATTGCAATGGATTAATCAATCTAACCCCCCCCCCCCCCCACCCCCCTCATCCAATTAAATAATGTGTATCCCAGGTTTAGGCGTGTCTTGCATAAACGTTGAGGGTATTTTATCGTGACGTTTCTCGCAGGGTGCGACTTACCCTTAGATGCCCCTTGTCAGAAGCCATACTCCAAAAATCCTCTCTATCAAAGTACTTTTAAAAGTTATCTTCAGTGGTCCAAGCAATTCAATTGATGTTTCGTCTTACATCACTGATAGCACAAGAATGAAACTAGGCGCTACAGCTTGGATTATTCAAGGCCTTTCCATTAAATTTAACAACACCGAGTTTAAAACCCTCACGGAGACTTGACACTGTGGTGGGACCGAATTAGATCTATCAGGTTTCACTCGTGCCGATCTCTGTCGTGGCAAATCCTCGCGTAAGAAGGGTGGAATTTGTTTTTATTTCAACTCTAAATATGACGAATTCCTTCATAATATAAAATGTATTGGCGACGTTGCTCTTTGGGTTGTATTTGATGGTAAAATGTTTAATGCACCATCGAAGGTTGTTTTTGTGTCTCTGTATATTCCTCCCAGTAATTCTACTTATTGGAAATCGAAACCTAGTCCCAATGTTTCCGCATTTTCGAATCGAGAGCAGCAGTTACTGAGCAATAGTCCTGGGAATATGTAGATTTTAGGACGGGATTTCAGCGCTCGAACTGAAGGACAGCCGGATTATATTGTGGGTGATAACAACAAATACATTCCTTTGCCGTAGTCATACACTGTAGATTGCATAAAAGACAGAGAAAGTCTTGATAGAATAACAAACACCTTCGGAAAACATTTACTAGAGCTATACCAAATTACCAAAACTAAGAATTTTGAATGGCCGCTGCCTCGGTGATAGATTAGGCAACTTTACCTCATACCAGTACAATGGCGCAAGTATTGTCGACTATATCATAATATCAGAAAAATACTTTTCGGATACTGATTATTTCTGTATCAAAGCGCCTACTGTTTTCTCGGATCAGTGCCAGTTGGTACTACACCTCGAATGTATCGATCTTCTTGATAACAACGAGGCGAGCATGCATCAGTACCCCTGAATTCCGATCCCCTCGAGGTGGACAGAACAGAGAGCTACACGTGCAAGACTGATTCTAACACGACCAGATATAATCTCAAATATTTCACACTATCGAATGAAGTCATACTCATCCAACCAAGAGGGTACATAGAAGGCTGTTGCTGACTGGATGAGTATTCTTCAATCTATCAATAATTTTGCTTCTCGACGAGTCCAATTGACTAGCCGAGAAACACCCCCCAAAAGAAATGGTTCCATCACAGGTGCAAAGACTTAAAACGTACAATCGAAAGCATTTATACCATGATTACCAATTCTACTATATATGAAAAGCCTATGACATAAATGTTAGCTTTACACACCAACCGTGATGAACACGCTAGCAATGGGATTTCAATAGTAAAAATTTACACCTACAGTGGAACTACATCCCCGTTGACCTTTGGTGACGACGACCTAAATGCGAACTTGTCTAAATTTGTCGCACGTCGCCTCGCGAAGAGTGAAATGGAACTGGCAATTATTTATTACGTTTTAAAATGGGTTTACCTCATGAGGTGCCGAAAATTAACAAACATGCATTGTCTCATGTCAATAAAGCGTGCATATAACTCGAAATAATATGTTATTATGTTATTAAAACGAAAAAGGTTCAGTTTCTTTTTTAATTTCGTTTCAGCAATAAAATTGACAGCGGAAGTACGCCCACCGATGGTCGTGTAAACAAAAACAGATTCGCTCGTATGTACGTCTGGTGCTCAGTAAAATCGAGGAAAAATTAAAGCGACTCTTAATAATCTGATGATCATGGTATAAATAAAATATGCCCAAAGTAGCTTGGTGTACCAAATGTTCACCCCACGTGGTGAAGTGGTGTTAACCGCGCGCCGAAGGCTCGCGATTAACACCACTTCACCACTCGTGGTGAACATTTGGTACACCAAGCTACTATGGGTATATTCTATATATAAAAGATATGAAGCTAAATCCCAGTGACAGATCATTTATTGCTAACGTCTCCACTGTGAAGAAGGCTTATAAGACAGAAGTGAAATACAAATCAAAAATGTTTTATAAAAAACTATGTGACCAATTGGACCACTTGCAGTGTGAGGAGGCAGCTAGTTAGAGGAAAATTATAAAACAATTTCAATCTGGAAGGAGTGACCCCGACACCCTGTTCATTTCTTTGAAAACCGTTTTCCCCTGCACACTGCACTGAAACGTCAAGCATGCCGACCGATTCATCTCGAACTTTGACCCAAATATTAAACTGTGACGTAATATCCCCGGAGGAAATCGGGAAAGCACTCCGACAAATAAAAAATAAAAAGTCTTCAGGGACCGACAATATATCCAACGAACTCCTAAAAACTGTAATTCTCAACATGCTAGACGAAACAGTCATGTTGTTTAACCAAGTCCTCGAATCTGGTCATTATCCAACTGAATGGAGCAAGTCTATCCTAACGGTACTGAACAAAAAGGGTAACCGGCACGACCTTAACAACTACAGGGCCATTGTCGTAAGCTCTGCTGTCGGGGAATTATTAAACAAAGTTATAAATAACCGGATAAATGATTTCCTTGAAGATAACCGGCTTATAAGCGACAACCAGTTTGGATTCCGTGAAGACCGCAGTACGGTCGACAGTGCATTTGTTCTCAAAATTATTTTCAGTCAGTGCAAACGAGAAAAATGGCCTCTTTCTGTGGCTTCTGTTGACTTCAGGAAAGCCTTTGACACAGTCCACCGATCACTGCTGTTTAACAAACTACATAAATGCGGTGTAACTGGTAAGATACTTGAAATTTTACAGCCCTTGTATTCCTCAAGATACCTACCATCTTACTAAAAATGCCAAGGACCAAAGTCCGCCTTTTCTAACCACAATCGGGGTTAGGCAAGGCTGTACGATCTCTCCAACCCTCTTTAAAATATTTATATAGATGACATTTGTAAAATCCTTTCTAGAGAATGTGATCCTGTAGCTGTGAATAATAAGTACACGAGTCATCTTTTGTTTTTTGTTTGCAGACGACATATGTTTTCAAGTACGCCTAACGGGTTACAAACATGTTTAGAAAATATAGAAATATACGCGAAGAATGACCATCTGAGGGTAAATACCGAGAAAACTAAGTGCTTAGTGTTTCCCCCCAAAAGGTTCAAGGTTCCCCTGTTTTTACATTAGCTGTCAAAACGTTGGAGATTGTACCAAGCTATTCTTATCTGGGTATAGCGTTTTCCGCTAATGGGAAATTTGGAGAGGCACAAAATGCTATAAAACTAAAGGGATGAAAGCACTTTACAAGCTTTTCAATTCTGTTAGGAGTAAACATCTCCCGTTCACTGCTGTGATGTCCAAATTATTTGATCAATTAATAAAACCCATATTGCTGTATGGTAGTGAACCATAGGATATAGAGTATCAACTTGCAAAGTGGGATAGACTTCCTGCTGAGCGCTGAGGCTGTACACATCAAGCTCTGTAAAATGATAATCGGTGTTAATAAACATTCTTCCAACCGTGCCGTTCGAGCTGAACTTGGCAGATTTCCACTTTCCCTCAAATGCATCGTCAAAAAGTTCAAATTTGTGGCCAGGCTTCACTGTGCAACTCCAGGTACATTGCTCCATGATTTACTGGAAGAGCATAAATTAACGACAGAATATAGCGGATTCCGTCAAATGTTGGAAGGTTACAATATACCATCAGGTGCAATGCGCGATAATAAATCCAGTAAATTACTTGTAAATATAACAAATGACTACACACTCTATTTAATGAATGCCGTAATAATGACAACAAAAAGAATGGTAAAAATAAATTGCGGACTTATCGCGCCTTCAAAATTGACATTAAATTCGAGCCCTTTTAGCTTACTCAAAAAACAAGAGAAGCGCAAAGTATGTTTACGAGATTACGAATTAGTAATCATAATTTGGCAATTGAAAAGGGGAGACATGCACAGCTGTCAATACCTTTAGAAAATAGGTTTTGTAATGCTTCTGATGTTTGTAAGGGCGCCGGCAATGTGGAATCCGAGATGCATTTTGTCATGGACTTCCCGGCCTATATAAACATCAGGAAACAGTTGTTTGCAATAATTAACAGGAACAATGCAGACTTCTCAAATGCAAGCAAACAAGATCGGTTTGAATTTATTACGAAAAATAATACAGCCTCACTATGTCACACCATGTGCAACATAATCCTGCTGTTCTTCAGGAAAAGAGAAACAATAATTGCAAAATAGTAGGACATTAAACTGACCGAGGGTTTTGACTTTATACACTTATATGTATGATACATTAGCCTTATTTACTATACAAAAATAGCTGTTTTGTTTAGTATTTGTTGATTATAATCATATCATATCTCTGTTAACTCTTTATGCAATTTGCCTCTCTATAGGTGTTATTTTGCTTGAATAAACTATTACTATTTCAGAATGCGTTGTTTAATACAGGACAGATATATGTTCAACGATATAAAAGTTTTGGTGTGAGTAGATGCGAAGCTGACCGCCCTGCCCTAGACATACAGATCCGTATGTCACATGTGGATACAGCTTGTCTGCCGCATTCGACCCCTATTAGATTGTTACATGCTGTATCGGGCAATAGAGATTTATATCATAATACTGAAAGAAGACTGAAAACCCCAGGGACGACAAAAAAAATGTGAGACAGATCTCATCGATCGAAGTGCTATCAGAAATGGTATTATACTGGTATATAGACTTGTAGAAAGACAATCCGATATTTGAATCGTCAAACTCTGGCAATTCTTTGCTATGGAATTGTATACTTAGGTCGAAAGATCTCTCAGGGCTGTGACCATGAGTGTATACACGATGAAGAATGAACCAGTACTTCGAGGTATGGAGGAACACGTAGAATAAGGTTAATGTGGGAAGAGATGAAGAAAGGAATATATCAAACAACGGAAAGCTTACCATTTACCCGCATACAAGTTTTGGAATCAATTCATGTACTTGGGTAGATGGTAAAATTCTATACACAACACATTAGCACGAGACCGGTAGCGCACCACCATCCCCACCTGCACACACACACGCCCTGAATCCTTTTTAGCTGTCGGGGTGAGGACGTCGGTTTTATTTCTTTTGTTCCCTAGCCCATGCTTTCCTTTCTTTCTCCTGCCAGTATACTTGTGTACCCTATATGTACCATATGAATACTGTAAATATATGTGGAATCTATAGTATACTGGTGAATAAATATATATATATGACGGCAATTTGACGAAGTTATATATATATATATATATATATATATATATATAACTTCGTCAAATTGCCGTCATGCTCGGAAGTTTACTTCCTTCTAAGCGGCTTTCATTTTTGACTAATACTTATTCCGTTACTTATTCCGTATCATATGATACAGTGGTTTTATAAGCAATACACTTGAATATGGAGAACAACGCGTGTAAACAATTCGGGTCAAGGAATGGGTGAATGTGTGAATACTGTATGCGAACTCGCTTCTGCCTCTGTTACCAGGGCGAGGTTGAGATAAATGATTGAATGTTTCTAATTCTAAGGCTGAGAACAAAAAAATGCACGAGATAACGCGGAATATATCTCCACTCGTTACCACCTTAGGAAGATATGATACGGTCTTGTTTGTCCATAATTTACAATTAAAGAAGGTGAACAACGTGTAATGCGGAACATATCTTTACTTGTTGCCACCCAAGGAAGACATGCATCGGCGATTTTATAGACGGGTTCGTGATTAGGAGCTAGGCAGCCACTTGCCAAATAATAAATCGATCTGTAAGACGTACGCGTATCACGATCAATTTTATAATTCCCATTCAACAATTAGGATCAGCGTGACGCTAAATTTTACGTTCCCATGACGCGATACACATTGGTACGGCACTTAACGTAACGGAATAAGTATTAGTCAAAAATTAAAGCCGCTTAGAAGGAAGTAAACTTCCGAGCATGACGGCAAGTTATATAAAATATTTGATGAAGTGTATATATATATATATATATATACACATCGGGAAGACAGACCCCCTCCTTCTCCTCCCCCTCCCCGATCACACACACGCATGCACGCACGCATGCACGCACCAGTTGCCCTGTAACAACATATACCACACGGGAAGGTTGCACCATAGGCCTACTGTTTCAAATAAAATCTTGCAGTGATACTGAAGTGATTTTCACTTTGTGTTACCCCTGCTTACTCTGGCAGAGCTCTGAACTATTTTTATTTTTATTCAGTCAAAATTAGTCAAAATTAGTCAAAATGGACAATTATCCAAAGTTTATCGTTGATTTCTGCTAACATCATATACGTACGACGGAGAATAACAGCGCTCGCCTCCAAACCATGTCACACTCTTTTTATAGATATCATCTCGTTATAAAGAGATGCTTTCTGGTCATAATGAGATACGTTCTCGTTATAACGAGATACTTTCTAGTTATAACGGGATGCTAATTCTTTATAACAAGACGTTTTCTCATTATAATGAAATGTCTTGACGAGATGTTATCTCTTTATAACGAGATGCCAAGTCGTTATATAATTCCCTATGTCCTATATAGGTACCTTAGATTTTAAAAAATAACCCATTGTTATTTTCTCGAGGTTTGGAAAATAGCCGCCCCATCCTGGCCCCGTCACTGCAAGTGATGACGTATCTTTTACTGAATATTCAGAGTTTAAGAGGGGGTGGGGGTACGACGAGTTATCTTAAATTCTTAATCTTTTGATGGGTAAACGTGCGAATAGCAATCCAAAGTACATCAAAGATGTAGTGAAGATTCTGAAACGAAAGGACAGGGTCATTTGGGATTTCATTGCTTTCTCAAACTCAAATCAAACAGTGTGTATTTCCTCGTAGTAAAACCTCACTCATAAAAGTGTTCGAATGCCCAAGAATTTGTTAGCAACAGTGCAAACTTCTGAAATTGATGATAAGGGAGACAAAATCTTTATCACTGGATTTGATGAGCTTTCACCTCGTTTGCAGGATATTCTAGGAAGGGCGTCGTCAGACTTAACAGATGATTATAGGAGTAAGTTACAGGTTTTCCCTGAGACGTTTAAGGATGGTTTTTGTAGAGAATGATGGTCAGCTGGGCAGGAGAGATCTGGTTAAACATAGGATCGACAAAATCTCTAGTAATCCTATAAAAGTCTCTTGCCGAAGGATTTCACCTCTTATGAATGAATGGGGACGAAATGACCTCAATCTATTCTCAAACTTGAAATGGGTAAGAATCTCGACTCGCTCAATCAGTCGCTTGAGTCGGGCATCGAATGAGAGTGCCACATGGGCTATTTTTGGTTAGTAACACTGTCGTCGTGGGATGAACCAATCGTCCGGTTAAGGCACCTAAACCCGAGTAGTGAAGACTGCCACTCTAGGGACAAGCATTTAACACTGAATTCCCCATACCCCAATGGTGCCACTTGAGGGACAAAATTAACATAGGATTCTCCATAGGGTTTTGTCCCTCAAGTGGCATTTTTGTCCCTCATGTGGCATTTTTGGAGGTAGGAAAAAAATTTAAAATCTTTTTCCTGCCTCCAAAAGTGCCACTTGAGGGACAAAAATGCCACTTGAGGGACAAAACCCTATGGAGAATCCTATGTTAATTTTGTCCCTCAAGTGGCACCATTGGGGTATGGGGAATTCAGTGTTAAATGCTTGTCCCCAGAGTGGCACCCCCTGAGTAAAAACCCTATGGAGACTCCTATGTTAATTTTGTCCCTCAAGTGGCACCATTGGGGTATGGGGAATTCAGTGTTAAATGCTTGTCCCCAGAGTGGCACCCCCTGGGTAAAAACCCTATGGAGACTCCTATGTTAATTTTGTACCCATAGTGTCAGCATTGGGGTATGGGGAAATCAGTGTTAAGTGCTTGTACCTATAGTGTTAGCATTTGGGTATGGGGAAATCAGTGTTAAGTGCTTGTACCTATAGCGTCAGCTATGGGGTAGAGTTCTAATTACTTTATACTGGCAAAATATATGTTTATTAATCAATCTCTCCATACAGTAAAGTGTTATACGGTTTAAATTATGGAAGGATTGGTTGATAAGCATACAATCTCTTACCCACAGTGGAAAAGAGAAGTATCTCTTAACTCTTTTCCACTTATGGGATGGAATGGTGAAAGAAGTATCTCTTAAATGCTGGTCCCTATAGTGTCACTCACGGGGTAGAGGCCTCCCAATTACTTTATGCTGGCAAATATGTGAATTTTGCTTATTAATCAATCTCTTCATACTTTAAACCGTATAACACTTTACTATATGGAGAGATTGGTTGATAAACATGCAGTCTCTTACCCCCAGTGGAAAAGAGAAGTATCTCTTAACTTTTTTTCACTTATGAGATAGAATGGTGAAAAAAGAGAAGTATCTCTTCTCTTTTTTTTTACTGCTATGGAGAGCTAGTGGGGGCTGCTACATTTTAAACAGACAATAAGAATTAATTTAGGTACCAATGTTTAACATATGAAGTGAGAAGCATATATACACCAAGATCTGAGTTTGTCTATCTATACAAAACCATTTTACATCGAGATTTTTTTTTTGTGTGATACCACTTTATTTCAAGATTCCATTTTGCTGAGAAAATATGTGTAGCCAGAACTGTGTCTTGAAATAAAGCATTATCACTTAAGATTTTTGTAAAAAATGCTAAAATATCCTATCTGTGATACATAATAAATAATAAATTTATACAATAGAAAAAATGTTTTTATAAAAAACTCTGTGGGTTGTTTTGACACCTGATCATGATTACATAAAATAATGTCTATAAGTTCAAGTTGTGCAAACCATCGACGGACTTCTCTGTCATTCTGTTGGAAATTTCTTGGATCGAATTTGATAGTAAGAACTGTCTTCAAATCATATCCTCTTGCAAGATGATCTAAAACAAATATACAGTACATACCACACACCACAGTACGAGCACTTTGTACCCTCATTGTGTTTATAGTCCACAAATCTGTGTTTTTCACTATGAAATTGTATATGTCTTTATGTAATGGTGGTAAGCCATAAGAATCAAAGTAGATGGCTGAATGATTGTCTTTGAAATATATCACCACCCAATGTTCTCCTGGTTCTTTTGATGAATCTGTGTTCACAATATAAGCTTTTCTGTGTTTATACTTTTGTTTTGGTAATAAGTCTCTTGAACACACTTTTCCATTCAATGATGATAACCTTGGAGAATTATCAAGAACATATTGTAGTTGAGTGGTGTCCATCTCTTCTTACCCCTAAAAAAGGGCTGTTGTACTTTTTTTAATCAACTTCTTCTTCTTCTTCTTTAACAAGTGGTGTGTAATATCCCCACTCTTTTTCTACTAAATCTGCCCAATTTTGAATGTCTTCTTGTGTGTTAATTTTAAAGTTCACATTCATATATGTAAAACATCCTTCAATGTTCCATTTTTTTTGCTTGTTCGAGCAGTTTATATAGTACACTTGATATACACACTTTTTCCATACAGTCTTTCAAATACATTTCAATCCATATTCTTACATCCTTTCTTATACAGAAGTCATGTTTTGCTCCAGGTATTCCTTGACACCCTTAACACAGTTTATTCACTTCTTCTTTTATCAAAGGTGTCACTTCATTTACAACAATTTCTTTAAATAATCTAAGGAACAGTTTTTCATTTTTTGTCTTCACTCGCCTCATTATTTGTAATATTCTTCTCATTTCTCTGTGCATCTTGCAATGTTCACATTTACTCATTGTTAATAGTCAAATATCTCTTCTCTGAACTTATTGATTTGTATTTCACTATCAAATTCTGCATATACAACAACGTTGATCACCTGTGCCAGAGCTTCAGCAAACTGAAGATCTATTCGAAGGTTGCCAGACTTTATAGGGTGAGCTAATGGTCCACTGCTTGATTGATCAGGTGTCAAATCAATTCCCCAGAGGGTATATCCTTTTGCATAATCCTGCATTGATATATTAAATGTTCCATTTTGTCCAAAATACCCCATTGCTTCAAACAATGATAAATAAGAATTTAGATAAAGTCCACCTTCGAAATTTGGTTCAAAGGGGCGTGATTTAATGGAATGTCCATCCACTGTGATTTCCAACTTGTTCAAATTGAAATGTTGAAAATTAAATGGAGATGTACCAATATCTCATTTAAATCTTTATTCAAAACTAAGCCAAGAATTATTCGTTTTGGCATCTGTTTATGAAACAGATGGTCTTCTATTTTTGATCGAAGACCGTTTCCAATGGTAAATGTTTTAATTTCAGCACGTCTAATGGGGATTTTATAATTTGTTCGATCTATTTGTGCATTCAGATCATTTGCAAATTTAGGAATTAAATCCATGGCCAGTATTCTGAATATGGCTTTTTGAATTTCTACTTTTCCATCTACACCACCAATCAGACAAAATTTAGTCGGAGCACGATGAATTTTAACTCTCATTTCCACACCATTTGGTAAATATTTCTCTTGCACAAACAGATCTAAATGCAATTTTCCTCTTAGTTGTACAGATTTACTATTTGCAATTAATTTGTGACGTTCTTCCAAACCTTTGTTATTTGAATCGTTTGCAATTGCAGTATGTTGACCAGGAGTATCTATATACCACATCTCACTAGCAGCTAGCTGTGTTTTTTCACATGTTTTGAATAGCTTAACAGATTTTCAAAAAATGCTCGATAAGGATACATGTCTGTATTGGTGGTTATCAGAGAACCGTTCAGTGTAACATCAATTTTACTGAACATACTGTGAAAGAAATTATTGATAGGAGTAATATTTGTATCATCTTCCAATACACTCCCATCTTGCTTTGTAATTTTGAATTGAACCTCAAGTGTAGATGATGCAAGATCTAACCACTTGGTTGTTTGCCTTGGAATTAAAAATTCTATTGGTGAAGAATTGTTTAAAGATGCAATAGGAAATTGCTCAATCTCACCAATATTTTTGACACCACTTGATGTTGGTGTTACATTATCTGGATCAAATCCGCTACAAAAATGCTCGCAAGATCCATGTAACATCATGATTTAATCAAATATATCAAGTGGTCTTGAATTTCGTTTTGAATAAGATTATCTTTTACGTGTCTTGACTCTTTGAGAACGAACAACAGAGTGATGTTTCGGTTCTTCTTGTTTCTGTCTTTTTTATTCCCAAAGCAGCTTTACCCACTGATGTCATAAGATCTTTTGCATGAGTGAGCATTACTTCTTTAGGTGTTTTTTTTATTTCGCATCAATTAGGGATGAGAGTGAGGTGGGCATTGAGGGAAGTGAGATGGTTGTTCATGTTGCTAGGACATATGGGTAAGGAGGGCTGTGACGAGAAAGAGATGGCCTGAGACATGTAAAACGAGGGGAGATGCAGATGATATAGGAACTGGTGACAGAAGAGGAAAATTGGTTGTAGCAGGGAGTAGCATTGTCCGTGGGGATAACAATATGTTTTTGTGGTCCCAATAATTCGAATCGAACAGTCGTGTGCTTTTCGGGGATGAAGGTGGAGGATTTGAGGGACCAGGTAGATGGTATTGTGTTGTGGCTGGGGGTCAGGATCCGAGCCAGTAGTGGTGGTCCATGTTGGGCCAACAATATCGTGGAGAGAAGGTCAGTAAGTCTGATGGAGACGTACAGAGGTCTAGTTGGCAAACTGCTAAGTAGGAATGCAAGAGTAGTCGTATCGGGGGACATTCCAGTCCTTGAGGGTGAAGCCAAACGGAACTCAAGGATTTGGCACTAAATGAGCAGTTGGAGGACTACAGTGTTGACCTGGGCTGGGCATACCCTTTATTGACCATTGGGACACGTTTTTTTGCGGCAACACTAGCATGTGCGGGCGTGACGGGGTGCATCTTAGCAGGATATGGGAAACGGGTAATGGGGGATATCATCTTTTTGGGTAGCAGAGCCATTTTTGGAGAGGATCTGGGTGGGAGGCCATAGGCAAGTATAGCAAGAGTGGACACAGGTAGGGCGAAGCAAGAGCGAGGCGGGCAGAATAAGTTTACCAAGGTTAGCATCAGAAAACAATGGGATCAGTAGGCGAAAGGCAATGAATCCTGGTACCCTGAAAGTGGGTTGTTGCAACATCCACCGTCTCCACCGGAAAGTGAGTGAATATGCTACATTGATTGAGACAGAGGAATTTGATGTCATGGGCTTAACCGTGACATTGTTAAGACATGGGGAATGGGCAAACCAAGTAAGGGGTGTGTGGATAGGTGTAGGGGTGAACAGAAGGCCATAAAAAGAGGAGGGGAAGGAATGTACATTAAAGAAGGCTTACATCCGTCTGTGATCACAGACCTGGAAGATGTCACCACCTCAGTTGTTTTACTTTTTACAAAATAAAATATTATTTTTTATTTTTTTTATTTATTTTTTTTCCATAAAAAAAATATATTTTTTATTTTTGTGGAAAAAAAATAAATAAAGAAAATAAAAAATAAAAATAAAAAAAATAAAAATAAAAAAATGAAAAATAAAAAAATAAATAAAAAAAAATATAAAAATAAAAAATAAAAAAATAAAAAAATAAAAAAATAAAAAATATAAAAAATATAAAAAAAAAATAATAAAATAAAAATAAAAAAATAAAATAAAAATAAAAAATAAAAAATTAGATTTTTTTTCTCCAAACAAAAAAGTAACTAAAAGTTTTTTGTTCCAATAAAAAAAACTTTTTGTTCAAACAAGAAAGGAACAAGAAAGTAACTAAAAGTTTTTTTTGTTTGAACAAAAAATAATTTTCATTTTGCAAAAATAAAATGGCACAGATGTGTGTGTGTGTGTGTGGGTGTGTGGGTGTGTGGGTTTGTCTTACCAACTTGACGAGGTAACTAGACAAAAGAGTTTGCGTGTTTCGCCTTACCGAGGTACAAAATACAAAAGAAACCCTTTACCTCGGTTGTTTTCCCAGAAGTGTACCGGCAAAACGAGGTAGAAACCGTTAGTCCACACAAAGGACAAACAATGGGGTACCTCGGTATGTAGGGTAGACAAGACTGTGTGTGTGTGTGTGTGTGTGTGTGTGTGGCTGATTGTCATCTTCACTGTCTACCCATCAGGCTGAATGGTGGCCTGCCTTCCCGCCTTCCTCTGTCTTCCCGACTACCCACCATGCAGCCTATCTGTCTGTCTAGCTAGCAGTTTTGGCTGTCTGCTTACCAGTCAGACTGGCTGCCAGATAGTCCACCTACCTTTCTGCCTGCCTTGTGGGTGTCTATTGGGTACCATCTTGTCTGTCAGCTCCCCTGCCTGACAGGAGGCCTACCTGCTATACAGTCTTCCTGTCTGTCACCCTGTCTTTTGCCATTGTCTGCCTACATGTCAGTCTGTGCATGCTTTCCATACTACCTACCACTCTGCTAGTCTGTCTTAAAACACTGATCTGACCTGGTCTCCCAGCCTTCTTTCCGACATTGCTACCTAATTAAGCACCTACTGCTCAACTACAGCCATTCCTTATTTGCCTACTAACCTACATGGCATCCTACATGCACCCCTTGTCTGCCCTTCCAGCCATACTACCCACTCGCACACCGATCAGCCGATCTTCTTGTCTGCCTGACAGTGTTAGACATCATGCACTGTTTGCCTGTCTGTCTGTTTTGGCTTTCACCCCATCTGCCAGCCCGCATACCTGGTATGCTGATCTTGGCATGTCACCCTGCCCCGCTCGCTGTCTAGCAACCCATGTGCCTACCAGCCTGACTGCCTGCCTCCTAGCCTTCCCACTTTCTTGAGTGTATCCTTGCATGCCAACCAGCTTGCATGACTGTCTATCATCCTCACTCCCTGTCCACCTACCTACCAGGTCGCCTGGCGACCAGCCTTCCATGCCTCCGGACTGATTGCTTCTCCATCTACATCCCTTATTGCCTATCAGACTATGAGCTTCCCGCAGATATTTTTTTACTAGGGCGTTTCGTACCATTGGATACATACAGAGGCGTACAGACAAGGTGATATGGGGTATGGTGGTGGTCGGCCAATGGATGGTAGTGGGTATGTGCGAACTGCAGGGGTATTTTACAGTTGTTAGAGAAGTGTGTTGGATTACCTCCCCAATGTACTTTAAGTTCCTAGATGAGTTTCTTACCAACACGTCTAGGACGTTGTATGAGAACCGAATGAATGATATATTTTTTATCATCTTTTACACTTTGAATTTCTTGTGGATAAAATGTCCCCTGTATATTTTCATCACCCATATCTTCAAGTGTATAAGTGGTTGGGTGTGTATCTTTTACATGGGTGATTTTAAATAATTCTTTTGTCCAATTTGGTAAATACCCCTTTTTCAAATGTATTTTTGCTTTTGTTAATACGTACTGTATCGCTAACTTTAATTTTTTTCTTTTTAAGAGTTATTCTGAACCAATAGGCCCTGAAATAAAGATATTACAGGGGTGTTGAAACAATAAACATTCACTTGATCCCATTATTTTCTGTGAGAAAGTGTTGTCAAAACACTAACTTATATACTTCCTATTTCCATAGCTTCTTCATTTCTATGAGTGGGTTTTCTTTTTAAGGGTGCTTTTAATTCAAATAAAGTTTCTGAAGAACTCTGATCTATTTGTGGCATACATTGTCTATATAAATAATTCATGATTTGTTCATCATAAATAATAAAATCCCACATAACTCTTGTCCAAATATTTTCTACATTATCTTTGCAAAAAGCATTCATGATTTGTAATGCATTACAAAATTCCCCATACATTCCATCTTTTTCTAATTGTTTTTGAATGAAATCTTTTGTTATTGTTAGATAGCCAGGAGTGATCATTTGAAATGCATATAATAATGCCTTACGTGTGATCTTGTTTTCTAAGATGTGTCTTACTGGTTCCATGGTTGAAATCAAACCGATGATTCTTTTGTCTGTTCTGATGTACTTTGTGCATCAGATATTACATTACACCATGTGCTTTGTGTATCAGAAGAGTCAGGAAAATCCTTTTCTGGACCGTCAATAAATAAATCACTTAACTTAGTTTTGATTTGTCCTGAAGCTTTTCTTGCAAATATGGTACTAAATGTTGTTCTTTGATCATCTAGTGCCATGAGTGCAAATAAAGATATAGAATGTGGAAAATCATCTAGAGTTTTATCATATTTTTTCATTGTTGAAAATATTTGTTTTAAAGTGAACCCATTATCCATGACTGCTAATATTTTATCTGGAGGTGTTTGCATACATGTGGGTGGTTTATATAACTGACAGCCTCTAATAAGTTTCATGTAAGGACAATTTGGAGAATACTTGACATGTTCTTGTAAAGTAATATCCTTTTCTTCCCAATTATGTAAACCTTGTCCACATACAAAACACTTCACTTTACCACCCCCAACACAGAAATATCCAGCTTTGGCTAATTCTTCATTTTTCGATTGTAAGACTGGGTAGGAAGTTCAATGAAAACTTTCAAGTCTTTTTAACTCTGATAAATAATTAGGGAAAGCAGGCTCGAGTGGTAAAGACATCTTGTCTGTTCTCTGTTCAAAATTGAAAGGAGTTTTTGTGACGGATATTTATACCTTAAACCCATAGGGGAGTGTATCATATTTATCTACTACAAAACGTTTTGTGTATACAGATCTGAATGTTTTGGTTTGTGCTTCACTTGTGACTTGTGTGTATTCAATGTTTATTTTGTAATTCTCTCTGTCTCGTGCGCACTCAACCATTCTCTCAAAATTAACTTTTTGTGATGTTTTGAAATCTAATGTGATCCCCTTAACTTTACATGCGGTATGTATTTCTCCATCTTTAATGTATTTGTATCCATAATTTTTTGGCCCTAATCCTACAAACTCTGTGATTTTTGCCTCTGGATGTTCATCTGTCCACTGACCTAACCTGCTATTTACAATTTTTTGGTTCCAAAGTGTGGGATTATGGATGTAAATACAACTGTCTGTGTCAAAGTATAAAACTCGTGTTCCTAATTGTTCTAAAACTTTGTACAATTCTAAACGCGCATACGCGGTTACAAACGATGCTACCACGACATTTGCTGAATTGTGTGGTGTGAAAACATCTGCAGTGTCAATATAGTTTACTAAAACAAATTGATCATGCTAAAAAAAATCCACATTCTTCACAATTTTGTTTTTGTTCTGTATTATTTCAAAATATTCTGATGGTTCATTTATATATTTTGTTTTAGTTTTTATATTGTTTTGTGCATTCTTTCCCCCAGAGACAATTTAACATGGTTTTGGCAAATGATCGTTTTCCTGGATTTTTTTCAACATTTTCTAAATAAATGTTTTCAATCTGTGCATAATCTTTTTTAAATGTGTTTTTGTCTGTTTTTGTTATCACCCAATCTGGAAACCCGCTAGCTTCTTGTTTCATTTTTAAATATTTGTTCACATAATGTTTGTAAATCTCTGAAGACCATTCATCCCAGTGCCAAATCTGATAAGTCTCAATTAGGGTATATCCCAAATCCAGTGATGTGGCAAGTTCAACAGATGTCCATGTACCCACTATCGCACGTTGTTCTGGTGTGTGTTGGCAGTGATCTGTTTCATGTTCTGAACACGTTTTGCAAAGTGTAAAAACCATTTTCTTGTTGCAATGAATGGGGAGAACTGGCAAAAAAAGATTTTGAGGTGGTAGAATCTTATACTTGATAAGCCCTCTGTATTGCCTTATTTTGTTAGTGTCTATATTTTCCTTTCTAAGAATAACTGGATGAGAGACTGGATATTCTCTGTGTTTATTGACATATGGGTAGAGTGAACAAATGTCTATGTATTTAATTTCTGTGTCTGTATTCTCATCAATTTTGTAATGTAATTTAATGGCATTTGTTCTCCCGCCAAACAATGCCTCACGTGGCTGAATGGGATCCATGTGTGGAAAATATTGTATCTATGGAAGCTTGAACATCTGGCTCTGTTTTGCATAGATGATCAAATTCGTGTTCCCATATTCCTCTTATATTATACCCCAATGATTTGAAATATTTTATGCGATCTTGGGTTTTGCTGTACAGAGATTTATAGAATTGTGAATTGATTGGATTTTTCTCGAATCTGTCAGGATAGCAAGTCTCACATCCATGCCACATACATCCATAAAATCCATAGATTGTGTTTGTCTCTTTGTGAAAACCATCTACATGATAATTTCCAATTCTAGTTTCCCCACCATTTAGTGCGTGTTGAATGTGTATGCCTTCTTCTTGTGCTCGTAGCTGTAAGAATCTAATGGCTTTCATGGAATATCGAACAGCAGTGGGATATCCTATGTCTGAAATGATGGCAACTGTGTTTTCTGGCATTGAATTTTTCCGCCAAGCTTTATTACAAGCATCAGCTAAAGTCACAGCTTCCCTGAAAGGATCTATCCCATCACATTCAATATTTTTTTTTCTGAACTCCCCACAACCTCTACGGAGGATGTCTACATCAGATTTACAGTACATGTCCATTTCTTGGGCAAAATTGAAAGTGGCGTTACTAGTAAATTTTTGATTGTACCATTTAATAAAATCATCCCTGACTGGGGGAGACATAGAATCAGGCATGTACAATGTTGCATCTAAATAAGGGCCAATGTAATTTTGATATGATTTTGTGTTTGCCAGATGAGGAAAATAACCTTTTGCAAGTTCACTTAAACCAAATGTTTTAGGGAATTGTGCCAATCTCATAGAAAGGAAACTCAATGAATCGATGAGTCTAACACCACAAGCTTTCAGAGAAATAATTTTGTTTCCATTCATGTTGACATCGGGTTTTGATGTAGCAGTTTCAATGAGATGTCTTAAGATAAATTGTGCATCGAACCCTCTTGAATTGTGAGCAATAGCTGTTGTATCTAAATGTTCCTTACTGAAAAGCCAATTGCAAAAATCACTCAAAGTAGATTCTCCTTTAAAAATATATTCCCTTCTTCCATCTTTGTCACAGAAAATACATTCTTGATCTATAGGCTTGCAAATACATTCCCCACATGCACGGTGTGCAACACAGTAATTTGGGGTATGGAGACCTGAGTCTTGAGTTGTTTCAAAATCATAAAACACAAAGGGTACTTTTGGCATTTTGTCTTTCTTGGGTGGTTTGTATTTTGGAATGAAACAATAATGTTCGCTTTTGACTAATTGATGGCAATATTTGCATTTCTTGAAGCCATTGCAGATGTGTGTTCCGCTCCCTGAATATATTTGCATTTTACATGATAGACATTTCTTAACTAATTGACAAATGTTTTTTTCTTGGTTCTGTAATAGAGTTGTGTGATTTTTATAACAAGATGAACTTACACAATCTCTATTACAAGTGTAACAATGAACAGAATGTTCAGGCGTACATGGCAGTGGAGAATAGCAAACACAGCCTTTCGGGCATCTATGACGTTCTCTGTTATTATAGACTACATTGCAATATTCACAATAGTAGTGACACCCTAAAAACCCTGTAATTTTAGTGATGGTGTCGAAATGACGGTCATGGTGATAGATGTGAATAACTTTACTCTCTTTTGTAGTTTGTGGTGGTTCAAATAGGAACGTTTCTTTTGCAAATTGTGGATGAATTTTGATCACATAGTCTGGTGAGAGTAACTCTTGGATTTTATGATATTCCTCATACCCACAAGTTTTATTATATTCGAGACCTGCTTCGTCCATCAATATTTTAGCTTCCCACTCCTGTGACGGTCTGTTGGATCTTTTTATTTTGTCCCATTTTTTCTCCCAAAGGTCTGATTCATCTTTATCAGCGTGGCATTTCCCCACTACAATGGCAGGTGCAAAACACATGGAATCACAGGAGTTTTTAATTTCAACAATACTTTTCTTATTTCCAACCAGTTTGCCAACAGATGCAAATGGAATGGGTGCATTTCGCCCCGACCCATGTGGTAGTGAAGTGTGTGTTATTTCTAAAGATAACTGACCATCGTGTATAGTAAACTTATCATTTGATTGAATAACTTTTTCAATTTCATCTAACACTGTTTTACCATTTACCCCCATAGCCTTTGTAAAAGGAATAAAAATACCTATCTCAAGACCTGGATGGTGGATGGATATCCTCATGGGGTCGTGGTCTTGTATACCACATTCCTTTTTACATCTCTCACTAACGAATCAAATATTTCAGTTAGAAACTCGAGTGGATTGTTGACATCGAATTGATTCAAAGTCACTTTGCATACATGGGATTCTGAGTGAAATTTTCTGGATTGCCGCAATAACTTAGGGTGAATAGAATACAATCTCCATATGGAGTTTGTATTCTTAGCAGTCAACCTCTGTTTTTTGCTGCTTACAAAATCTTCTATATCGCTATCATCTGAATCACTGTAGTCTACTAATGCCCTCTTCATTTTTGAAAATCACGTCTTTCAGCCTGGTCAACTCAATCACAAGTGTGAACCATCCCTCCCCCCCCCCCCCCACCCCGTCTATTTATACTTTCGCTGAAAATCATTTTCTTATTCAGAAACAACATTCAGAAAATGTATTCAAAGCAAAATTTGTTCAACTTTTTTCATTTCAATTTTTCTCCCACCTGAATCTAACCAGTGGGACAAAAAGCGCGTGAAAGACTTCTTCGGTGATATCCCTTCCCTCTAACGTGGCAGTCAGCGGTGACGTGGTCCCCAACAGAGGAAAGTCTTATCCATAACTGTCACTCCACTCCAAAAAAATTTACAGACGCCATAGATTTTTTACTCAGAGCGTCATTTTAGGTAACAGGATATATCACTAAATTTCCCCTCAAAAATCAAATAATTTTTTTCACTTTTCTTGGGGGGATGTCGGCGGATTATACAACCACCGATCGTGAACCACCAAAACACGGCGTACAAATAATTGTGAAAAATCCAATTATTTCTCCTTGATTTTAGATTAAAACACAAAGAAAATAACTAAAATAAGAGACTAGCCACTTTTTTAAAAATGAATGAATGAATGTGGTGATGTGCATTGTATAACAAAAGTTTGACACCATGGTGTGTCTGAAAAGGGGTATTTTGTAATTCACCACATCTGGAAACGGTATAACAGCAACTACCAAATATTAAGCTTTTGAGAAATACTCAAAGACATCTCTACCCTCGAACCGTCTTGCTTATTTGCCACAGATTATTTTCTTGGGATAACAGCGTGATCATTGTTTTTTCCCCCTTACACCCGCAGTCTTGTGGTGGAAATTCTATTTCGACAGATGTTTCAAGTTTCATAACCATAAGAAAATTGTGTTTATGACCCCCGCCAAAGTGTGTTTACAGTCATTTAGGGATATCAAAAGGCGCCATCCTGAATGAAAAAATCCGCCAGAAATGTTTATTGTGAAAAAATGAGCAATTCTGCCGCCTTCTCTTGAGATTGGTTGATTTTAGGCGGGTTTTTTTACCATTGGTTATTTTTTGAAGCCAAAGTTCCCCCAAAATAAAAAGGAGGGAAAACAAGTCCTAATAGTAAAAATTAGTGGCAAATTCTCTTGACTTTATCATTTCACTGAAAAAGATGTCTGAACTCGCCACCATCAATTTTGAAGATCTGCGGGCAATGGATGCAGGCCATTGGAAATATTTTGATTTCCTTCCTACCGATCTACCGACGAAAGAAGTAGGCACGCAAACAGATGAATCGGAGCGGGGGGAAATTCTTTCCCTTTTAGACAAGACTATGGACAGATTAAATGAACTGAAGAGCCAGAAACAGCCACCACTTTCAAAACTTCATTTCATGCCAGAGAAAATAACCATCCCTGTGGGGTTGCAGATCCTGGAACCCAAAGAAGAAAATAAGAAACGGGGAGGACGAAAACGAAAAGCTGCCACCACACAGCAGAGGATAAAGGTGAAGAAATTAGAAGATGCGGGAGACGAGATTGTGCAAACCCCTCATCCTATACGGATGAGACTAGGGAAAATAGCAAGTGGTCAGGGACCATACGGAAAAGTACTGCCTGAGTAATTCACCACCCTGTCAGTGGATCAGAGAAAAAAAACCGGCCTTTTAAAGGCTAACAACATCTTAAAAAGAGTAACTTTATGCACAAATCAACGCAAAAAAACAGCACCCTACCCATGTTTTTTTCAAAATATTACCCAGTGTAAGCGTAAGAGTTGAAATAAAAACAACCTTTTTAGCTGGTGAATAGAAATATTTCGACCACAACACTCAATGGAGAATCATTGAGTGTTGTGGCCGAAATATTTTCCCCCTACTACTGCAAATAACATAAACCCCTTTTTTACACTCTCAGAGTAAGCCTCTGTGGGGAGGCAGGAAGTAAGGCAGTATTTGTTTTACTGTGGTAAATAAATTCTGTTTTACTTGTAAAATGGCAAGTGAATCAAACATTTTTCGGTGAAAGGGGAAGAACTCTATCTTTTTCAGCAGCAAGTCAGATTGTAAAAAAATCGAATTTTCTCTTTAGATCAAATACATCTGTTTTTTCCAGCACACCCGTCAATTAATATCCCGCTGATAGTTTGAAATTTTCGCCAGTCAGTGTGTATATTTAAATTGCATTATTGTCGCTGAACAGTGGAGAAAAAACATCTCCACTGTTCCGCCTGAAGTGATAATAATGTCGTTTTTTTTCACATTGGCGATATTTTCCCTCCACAAATTAAATCTGGTATTTAAATTGTAATGGGTAAATACCGCCACTGTGAATGTTAGCTGAATCAGCTTTCATGGAAAATGCATTTTTAAATTGGTTTTTATCTCCGTCTGTACAAACAGCCTTCTGTGTTCTAAAAAGCTAGTAGAGGGAAAGACTGACATTGTGTAGCTAAAAAACATCTGAGGAGTGCGAAGCATGATTTTTCAATGTGGTTAAGGTTTGTTTCAGAACGATATCTCAGAATTGCGCCTTCTTTTGCTGAATTCGTATCAACATATGTTACGAATTTAATACAGGCATAAGAGAGAATAGCTTTTCCTTTTCAGTTTGGTTAAAAAGGAAAAGCTATTCTTTTTTTGGCGGTAAAACAGTTTACACTGCAAAACATTCACTGTTTTGTAGTGTAAAAATGAAATTGTTTCTCCGGGTTAATGTAACTGTAATATCTAACGGTGAATTGTTGAAATCAGCTTAAAGCAGTTTTGAAAAAGTATTGAAAACACAACACACATAAAAAAACAATCAGTCCGTGAAGGAGTTTCTCCACAGCTGCATTTAGTTAGCACATGAGCTATTTGTAGAATATTTTCAGCCGTAATTAGAGATATGTTTTTCTCTGAGTCGCGGAGTGTTGTGTTACAAATTGACTGTAAGACACACATTCACATCGGATTTATAAGACATTCGCGTGTAAAAAACACCCAGACGAAATGTTTTTTAAAAAACTTTTTCCTGCCTCCAGTGTTGACACTATAGGTACAAAAATGACACTATAGGTACAACTCCCCTATGGAGATTCCTATGTTAATTTTGTACCAATAGTGTCAGCATTGGGGTATGGGGAAATCAGTGTTAAGTGCTTGTACCTATAGTGTCAGCCTTCACTACTAACCCGACGCTCACCGCACACCATAAAAGGTGTTGGTCGATAAAGACAGCAAGACGGTGACTATGTAACTTGGAACACGCTAAGGAGTGTGTAACAACCCATCAGCCGAATCAGCTAGCTCTGAAAATGGATGGCGCTGATGCGTTGGGTCTATACCGGATCGTCGGGGCAATACAAGTACCCACATTGCCATTCCTCGACGAGTAGGAGGGTCGCAGCGGTGAGCGCTGAAGCTATTGGGTGTGAACCCGAGCGGAGCCGCCGTGGGTGCAAATCTTAGTGGTAGCAAATACTCAAACGAGAACTTTGAGCCGAAGTGAACAGCTGTTGAACATAGGTCAGTCGATCCTAAGAGATATGAGAAATCCGTCCTGAACGGGCGAAGCCAGAGGAAACTCCGGTGGATGTCTGCAGTGAATCTGACATGTAAATCGATTGTCCGACTTGCTATGGCTGCAAGGTCTATCGTACAGAGACATATACTTTTGATCTAGAACACCGTAGAGGCTCTCTTCGCGGAAACGCTTATGGGATGTTGTAACATATGTAGCACACAGCATTGCCCTCTCAACTACGCCGATCCTCCTTAATAAGAATATGCTGTGTCGCAGTACTTGCCTATGTAACATTCATGTAATAAATGTTGTAGTGTAAGCCGCGCGAGTTATTCAGTTATAAATTCATAACATGGTGTCATAAGTTAAGTGACTTTAAATTATTCAAATAAGCGATATGGATCAACTGAAACCTCCAGTACACTTATGTTTGGAAGGCAATTTAGCGGAAAACTGGAGAAAATGGAAACAAAGATTTGATTTGTTCCAAGTGGCTAGTGGCATTGGAGAGAAATCAAAGAAAGTGCAATCGTCGACTCTCCTACATGTGACAGGAGAGGATGCACTAGAAATCTACAATACTTTTGAATTTTCCAGTGATGAGGAAAAGGAAGATGCTGTCAAAACCATGGAAAAGTTCCATAATTACTGCAATCCGAGAAAAACCTCACTTGGGAAAGACACAAATTTTTCTCCAGAAATCAAAGTTCTACTGAAACATTTGACCAATACGTTACGGATCTACGAAACAGGGTGAAACACTGTGAATTTGGAGAATTTCAGGATAGTTTAATTAAAGACAAGATAGTCTGTGGAATTAAAGACGATTCAGTTCGTGCGCGACTACTACGAGTGGAAGACTTGTCACTGACTAAAGCTGTAGCAGTTTGTCGAGCTAGTGAAATGAGTAGCTCTCAAATGAAAAAAACTGACAGAAGATTTAACCCTTTACCCAACGTAACGGCCAAAACCGGCCAGCGCTATTCTCAAAAATCGCGAATTAATTTTCATTATTTTTTCATTTTTTGTCTCAAAAACATAGGTTATGACCCCTCGTTGGAACGAGCTCGTTCGAGCTCGTTCCAACGAGGGGTCATAACCTATGTTTTTGAGACAAAAAAATGAAAAAAATTAGTTATTCAAGAATTATTTTTGCAAGTGTCGTCTGCTTTTCAGGTTAGGTAAAGGGTTAAGTGAACAAAGTCTCACTGTACATAAAGTTTACAAAAAGCCTCAACATTCAAAACGTGAATCCGGACGTGGAACTGGACATTACGTTTCGAAAACTAAGCAAACTTCCGCCTTTCATAACAGTCTTCGGTGCGGTAGTTCGCATGATAAAAATAGATGTCCCGCCTTTGGAAAACGATGCCATAATTGTCAGAAACAAAATCATTTTGCACAGATGTGTAAGTCGGTCACCGAACCAGGGCGACCCAAAGTGCATACCGCCGCAGAGGATGACCTTGAACAGGGCCCTGAATTCTTCATTGGTTCCATTTGCACTCTCGGTGATAATATACACGACCGCAAAGACTGGAATGTTCAAATGAAATTCGGGCACCAATGTATCAATTTCAAAGTCGACACCGGAGAACAGTTTAATGTTATTAAAAATCCACATTTGATAGCCTAGATTCTCTTGAACTTTCCTTGAGTAAAGTGAAACTTGTAACGTACGATGGCAGTAAACTTGCTACGTATGGCAAAACTGCAGCCATGTGCTCATACAATAAAACGAAATACAAGCTGGAATTCCAAATTGTCGACAAAGTTGTTCCAAATGTGTTAGGACTGAACTCAACCAAGCTCTTGGGACTCATTCCCAAAATACAAACGCTCGTAACTTCCAGTGATGAAATTTTCAAGACATATGCTGAAGTATTCACTGGGTTGGGCAGTCTTAGAGGGGAACACCATATAACTGTTGACCAGTCCGTTCCACCGGTTGTCCATCCACCCAGGAATAGGTGGCTTTCTAAAGCAAGCTCTTCCCACCCCACACATTTTTTTCTGTTTATCGACAGATTAGTGTGGGATGGGCCAATCAAACGTTAAATGCTTTACTTGAGCATTATAAGATAAATTTAAACCAGTTGAAGTCTAAGATAACTTTGGCTATGCTACCACCTCCTGGACTCGAAAAAATAGACTTCAACAGCGCTTCAGCGCGTGCCTTGATCTGGGCTAAAAAGAACTTTAAAAATAAGTTGACAGATAAGACGATTTCGGCCTATGAGTCTTACATTTCGGAACTTCGCCCAGCGTCTGGAGTAAGGAACAATACGGGAGGGAGCAAGCAAACTCCGGCCCGTGTTGTCCCTCTACCCCAACGCGAAAAGCAAAATAAGAAAAGATCAAGGCAAAGCACTTCTCCCTCTTCTTTTCCTTCTACTTCTTCTTTCTCTCAGAGTAAGCGCCTCAATTTGCAAACATCTCCGGTCCATATTGTGACTGAAGATGCTCGCAAATTGAGTAACGCTGTCTCGCCTCGTCTTGCTCCTCTACCTCCTACTCCTCCTCAGCTTTCTTCTCTGGTTCTCCTAGTGCTCTCACTAGAACTCCTCCTCCTCCTTCTGTTTCTTCTCCTGCTTCTGTTTCCTCTCCTGCTTCTGTTTCTTCTCCCCCTTCTCCTGCCTCTAGTGTGGTTCAACCAGGTATATCGTACTCAGAGAAAGTCAAATCACCGAGCCGCAACTCTGGCCGCTCATTTGATTCTAAATTCTCCCAGTTTCGGCATAAAAACGGAGTTAATTTTGACAAAAGGAATTGGCGCCTCCCCGATGTTTGTAAAAACATCCTTATGATTGGAAATTCAAATTTAGGACGCATTGATCGAAATCCCCATCCGGACATCCAGGTGGAGTGTGACCCCGGCGCCAAATTCAATCATCTGCGCTCTTTGTTTAAAGGGCACAGGGGCCAGTCCAGTCCCCCAAAAATATTGTTAAATATTGGCGTGAATTCTCGAAACGTTAATTCTGATCTCGTAGTTAAGCAGTTGCGGAATATGCTTAGCGATATCAGGGTCAAGTTTAGATCAGCAAAAATTTATTTCGCTGAACTAAACTTTTCGCAAAAACTCCCTCAGGCTGAGAGGAGAACCCTGAGTATCATCAACGAAACCATTCGGAAAGTGAAGGACGTTAACGTTATACCAAGAATTGATGACGCGAAGTTTGATGTTGCTCAGGATTTAATCCATTGGACCACGAGAACCGCCAATATTATGTACGATCACTGGTTGAACCACCTAAATTTAAACTAAGTAAAGGCAAAGGTAACAGCCGCCTAACAGATGTGTGATTAGGAACTAATGTGGTTAACCTGTCTGGCACCAATGACCTAACAACCAAAGAGAAATCTCTTTTAGATCGCGGTTTAACTTTTGTACCAGCACCAAAGCCAAAAACTGATAACCAAACAAATTTACCATCATACAACTGTAATTTTCTTTGGCAAATGAAATTAGCAGACCGCTTTATAAACTCCAGCGGTCGGAAACTTCCTTTTACAGAATCATCTGGTTGGTCACCTCCAGATAGTGAAGTAGATCCCGAAATTATTGAGGCTAGCAAACGAATCACCCAAAAGGTGTTCAGCATGAACATACTCTCCGATAAAGACAATTTAACAGCTGGTGAACGGAGAGCCCTCACGAAACTTCGAAAAAATAAGAAATTAGTAATTAAACCAGCCGACAAAGGTGGGTCGGTAGTTGTTCTATCTCGGGATAATTATATAAAGGAAGCCATGAGACAACTCAGCAATACTAAACATTATAAGAAAATAGATTCACTTATTTGGCCTAGTAATATCGAAAAATTCAATAAGATCTTAAAATTTCTCCTCGACGAAGGTCACATAACAAAAAAACAATTGAAATATTTAACAGCTAAGCTCAGTGCTCAAACAAGACAATTTTATATCCTACCAAAGATCCACAAGGACCGTTCTTCATGGACGGATGACTTAACTCCACCCGGGAGGCCAATTGTATCAGATTGTAATTCGGAATCTTATACGATCTCGGAATTAATTAATTATCATCTGAAACCTATAGCAAATAGCCATCCGAGCTATCTAAAAAATACACAGGATTTCCTGTCAAAAATTTCGAAATTGAACATATCAAAAAATGCAATTCTGGCTACTTTGGATATCGACAGTATGTATACGAACATTGATATTGATAAAGGTGTTAAATCAGTTAAAAATGCATTTGAAAAATATCCGGATGCGAAACGCCCGGATGAACAAATTTTGGATCTTTTAGAGCTGAGCTCAAAAGGTAATGACTTTCAATTCAATGTAGAATATTTTCTACAAATAATGGGTTGTCCTATGGGTAAAAGATTCAGTCCTAATTTTGCAAGCATTTATGTAGCGGAATGGGAGGAAAATGCCTTAAGCAAATGTGCAAAGCATCCTCTCGTATATCTCGGATATTTAGATGACATTTTTATTATTTGGGAACATTCAAAAGAAGATTTTGATGAATTTTTAGAAATTTTGAACAATCACGATCCAAATATTAAATTGAAAGCTACTATCAGTGAAAATTCTGTTGATTTTCTCGATGTGACCGTGTATAAAGGCAAGCAATTTCAGGCGTCCGGTCATTTTGATTATAAAGTATATTTTAAACCAACTGATTCACATCAATTGTTGCACACAAAATCATTTCATCCTCAACATACATTTAAAGGTATCATCAAATCACAGCTCATTCGTTTCCACCGCAATTCAAGTGATAAGGTCAATTTCAATGAGGCTTGTTCTACTCTATTTGGCGCCCTCAGATCGAGAGGGTACTCGCTGCGCCTTTTGCGTAGCCTGAAATCCCAAACCCTGAAAAAGCTCGAAAGTCCAGCTGAAACTACCGATTTCGAACCACTGAAGATTGAACACAACAGACCGTTGCAAAATGGTAGTGGCGCGGTATTTAATTGCAAAAAGCCGCGTTGTAGACTGCATACTTCTATGCCTGATCAGAAAGAGGAATTTTCCTCCGAACAAACGAAAAATCATTATCAGATCCGTAACCCCCTCCATTGTGATTCACCAAACATTATTTACCTTATCACTTGTAAGCGATGTCGGAAACAGTATGTTGGTCAAAGTCAAAATCCTTTCCGAGAACGTGCAACTAGACACAAACAGGATATAAAACATAATGCTGATGCCCCAGTAACAGAACATTTTAACCTTCCTGGCCATTCTTTGGACGATTTCGAAATCCATCCTATTGAATAACCACCAATTAAAGACACATTAGAAGAAACGGATGAATTTAGAAAAAAAACGTGAAGCCTTTTGGATCAGTACGCTTCAAACCCTCTGGCCATTTGGTATGAACATATCAGAGGGCGAATGCGAAAGGAGGTCCATCATTCCTTTCACTTTAACGTACAACAGAATGAATATCGAAATAGCAAAAATGTTAAAAGATGAATTCAATTTTACCAATGCTAAATTAAATGAACCTTTGAATCTTCGACCTGTCATCGCCTATAAGAAAAACAAAAGCTTGCGTAACATCCTTGTAAGGACTAAATTAGAGCCCATCAATGAATAACATCAATTTTTGCCAGTCAGTTTAACCAGTTCCTAAGCTCATCACTTAGTTTAAATTAATTTTATGTACTTTTTGTCATGTTTGAAACCAATTAGGGTTCAGTAAATGAAAACAATTTTTCGGCGGCATATTGAAAGAAAAAAACGTTTCAGTAGGAAATGTCTGTGCCAGTGCGATTTTTTAACCTCAAACACACACACATGCCAGTTGCCCTGTAACAACATATACCACACGGGAAGGTTGCACCATAGGCCTACTGTTTCAAACAAAATCTTGCAGTGAAACTGAAGTGATTGTCACTTTGTGTTACCCCTGCTTACTCTGACAGAGCTCTGAACTATTTTTATTTTTATTCAGTCAAAAGTAGTCAAAAGTAGTCAAAATGGATAATTATCCAAAGTTTATCATTGATTTCTGCTAACATTATATACGTAGGAGCAATGGCGGATACAGAGGGGGGGGGGGGGGGGCGGTGGGGCGGTCGCCCCCCCCCCCCCCCTTTAGCTCCTGTTTGTCTCGTATGTAGGGCGTAGCCAGGATTTTCATTTGGGGACAATACATGAATTGAAGTAAAAACATACAACGACATTTATTTCCTCCATCACCATTCGCTATGGAAAACAAATATACTGTTGAAATTATGCAAAATATATCTACAGGTCGCCTTCATTTATAGCGTCACCGACACAGCATGATTTTGTGGTGTTACATGCCCCTAGCCTCAGGTACTGGCTATGCCAGTTATGGGTCAGGATCTTAATTGGCATAGTCATGGCGTACCTAAGCCTAGAGGGCTGACTGCTGAAAACTTTCAAACGCAATGTTCTCCTGAGGTTAAGTCGGTTATGACTGTAAACAGTGTGTCCAAAATACAGTATTATGGTAAACGGATCTGAAGAGCATATTTCAAATTTTCTAATTCTGTCTTGAACGTATGACAGAATTTGAAATTCTGAAACATGCTGTTTAAAAAGTGTTAATTAGCCGTTCAAAAATTCAAGAGGATTTCCACCCCAGAAACCACCAGAATGCCCCATTTGGTCGCTCATTTCCAAAAAAATTCTGGGGGAGAAACCCCCCCCCCCCTCCCAGACCCCCCTACAAAAGCTCGTGCCTTCGGCACTCGCGGCAGATGCCTTCGGTATCTGCACGATCCCCCCCCCCCCCTTTGAGAATTCCTGTATCCGCCACTGCGTAGGAGGGAGAATAACCGCGCTCGCCTCCAAACCATGTGACACTCTTTTTATAGATATTATCTCGTTATAAAGAGACGTTTTCTGGTCATAGCGAGATACGTTCTCGTTATAACGAGATACTTTCTAGTTATAACGGGATGCTAAGTCGTTATAACGAGACGTTTTCTCGTTATAACGAAATGTCTTGACGAGATGTTATCTCTTTATAACGAGATGCCAAGTCGTTATATAATTCCCTATGTCGTATATCGGCACCTTAGATGTTAAAAAATAACCCATTGTTATTTTCTTGAGGTTTGGAAAATAGCCTCCCCCACCCTGGACCCGTCACTGCTGCTACCTAATATTCAGAGTTTAGGGGGGGGCGGGGGGGGGGTACGACGAGTTATCTTAAATTCTTAATCTTTCTATGGGTAAACGTGCTAATAACAATTCAAAGTACACCAAAGATGTAGTGAAGATTCTGAAAAGAAAGGACAGGGTCATTTGGGATTTCATTGCTTTCTCAAATCAAACAGTGTGTATTTCCTCGTAGTAAACCTCACTTATAAAAGTGTTCGAATGCCCAAGAATTTGTTAGCAACAGTGCAAACTTCTGAAATTGATGATAAGGGAGACAAAATCTTTATCACTGGATTTGATGAGCTTTCACCTCGTTTGCAGGATATTCTAGGAAGGGCGTCGTCAGACTTAACAGATGATTATAGGAGTAAGTTACAGGTTTTCCCTGAGACGTTTAAGGATGGTTTTTGTAGAGAATGATGGTCAGCTGGGCAGGAGAGATCTGGTTAAACATAGGATCGACAAAATCTCTAGTAATCCTATAAAAGTCTCTTGCCGAAGGATTTCACCTCTTATGAATGAATGGGGACGAAATGACCTCAATCTATTCTCAAACTTGAAATGGGTAAGAATCTCGACTCGCTCAATCAGTCGCTTGAGTCGGGCATCGAATGAGAGTGCCACATGGGCTATTTTTGGTTGGTAACACTGTCGTCGTGGGATGAATCAAACGTCCGGTTAAAGCACCTAAACCCGACGCTCACCGCACACCATAGAAGGTGTTGGTCGATATAGACATCAAGACGGTGACTATGTAACTTGGAACCCGCTAAGGAGTGTGTAACAATCCACCAGCCGAATCAGCTAACTCTGAAAATGGATGGCGCTGAGGCGTTGGTTCTATACCGGATCGTCGAGGCAATACAAGTACCCACATTGCATTCCTCGACGAGTAGGAGGGTCGCAGCGGTGAGCGCTGAAGCTTTTGGGTGTGAACCCGCCGTGGGTGCAAATCTTAGTGGTAGCAAATACTCAAACGAGAACTTTGAGCCGAAGTGAACAGCTGTTGAACATAGGTCAGTCGATCCTAAGAGATATGAGAAATCCGTCCTGAACGGGCGAAGCCAGAGGAAACTCCGGTGGATGTCTGCAGTGAATCTGACATGTAAATCGATCGTCGGACTTGCTATGGCTGCAAGGTCTATCGTACAGAGACATATACTTTTGATCTAGAACACCGTAGAGGATCTCTTCGCGGAAACGCTTATGGGATGTTGTAACATATGTAGCACACAGCATTGCCCTCTCAACTACGCCGATCCTCCTTAATAAGAATATGCTGTGTCGCAGTACTTGCCTATGTAACATCCATGTAATAAATGTTGTAGTGTAAGCCACGCGAGTTTTTCAGTTATAAATTCATAACATGGTGTCAGAAGTTAAGTGACTTTAAATTATTCAAATAAGCGATATGGATCAACTGAAACCTCCAGTACACTTATGTTTGGAAGGCAATTTAGCGGACAACTGGAGAAAATGGAAACAAAGATTTGATTTGTTCCAAGTGGCTAGAAGCATTGGAGAGAAATCAAAGAAAGTGCAATCGTCGACTCTCCTACATGTGATAGGAGAGGATGCACTAGAAATCTGCAATATTTTTGAATTTTCCAGTGATGAGGAAAAGGAAGATGCTGTCAAAATCATGGAAAAGTTCCATAATTACTGCGATCCGAGAAAAAACCTCACTTGGGAAAGACACACATTTTTCTCCAGAAATCAAAGTTCTACTGAAACATTTGACCAATACGTTACGGATCTACGAAACAAGGCGAAACACTGTGAATTTGGAGAACTTCAGGATAGTTTAATTAAAGACAAGATAGTCTGTGGAATTAAAGACGATTCAGTTCGTGCGCGACTACTATGAGTAGAAGACTTGTCACTGACTAAAGCTGTAGCAGTTTGTCGAGCTAGTGAATTGAGTAGCTCTCAAATGAAAAAAAAAACTGACAGAAGATTTAACCCTTTACCCAACGTAACGGCCAAAACCGGCCAGCGCTATTCTCAAAAATCGCGAATTAATTTTCATTATTTTTTCATTTTTTGTCTCAAAAACATAGGTTATGACCCCTCGTTGGAACGAGCTCGTCGAGCTCGTTCCAACGAGGGGTCATAACCTATGTTTTTGAGACAAAAAATGAAAAAAAATAGTTATTCAAGAATTTTGTTTGTAAGTGTCGTCTGCTTTTCGTGTTGAGTAAAGGGTTAAGTGAACAAAGTCTCACTGTACATAAAGTTTACAAAAAGCCTCAACATTCAAAACGTCAATCCGGACGTGAAACTGGACATTACGTTTCAAAAACTAAGCAAACTTCCGTCTTTCATAACTGTCTTCGGTGCAGCAGTTCGCATTGTTACAACCGATAATGTTACAACGCCGCATAATGTTACACCAACGCATAATGTTACACCAACGCATAATGTTACACCAACGCATAATGTTACAAAAAATGTAGTAAACAACCGATAATGTTATAAACTCCGCATAATGTTATAACTTTTTCCAACCCGTTATGTTATAAAAATCGACGCATAATGTTATAACTTTTTTCAACCCGTTATGTTACAACAAATTAACCGATAATGTTATAACTTCTGTATACTAATTCCAGTTACAGCTATTGTAGATGGACTTTACCATTTATCATTTATTGCCGCATAAAGGTATGTAAAATTTATACTAAAGGTTTCTGCTCTGTTTAGGCGAGGAGACACCCCTCCCCCAACTCCCGGTGATTTATCATAAAATGACCTAGTCATGTTACATAGACGCGGATTATCTTGGTAACTCAATCGTGTGACGTCATTACCATGATCGTGCAGTGCCCAACATAGTGAAGGCGGGGGTGGTGGGGGAGGGTTGCTATTTTATCCGGTTGGAAAGTTTACCAACATGCGTAGTCTCCGCTTCCAGAAATGTAGTGTACCATAGTCCCCTGACGCCTTTGGGGATGGGAAAATGCCTCTGTTTCTGCTTGTTTTGGGCATCTAAAACTCATTTGTCGCATATTTTTTAGTCATAAGAATATCTTATTGTTCATTAATTTGACATTTTAACAACTAACAGTGAACAAAAATAAGGTGGAGTTAAAAGAGGTCAAAAAGTTGGATGGACAGAGGTACATACGGTGGATGTGGCAGGTTGGTAGTGTCGCACGGAAGCCAAAGAATAAGATGCGAGACTGGGTAGGAAGAGGAATGGGGTTTAGGAGGATTGAAAGGGGTGGGCAGGGATTAGGCTGAGAAAGAGAGGAGGTCATGGATTAGTACATCAGGGTGATTGTGCAGAGAAAGCTATCTGAGAATACTATAAGAGAGTAGTGCTAAACGATATGATAATATAGATGGTGGATATGTTGGAAGAAGTGGAAGTGATGAATTTGGGATTACAGGTCCTGGAAAAGGCGGAATCACTAGAACAGGCAGTATAGGGAGAAGGAGGAGGTTGTGGAGGAGGAGTTGTGTTGATGTTGGTGTTGTGGCGGTGTTGGTGATGGTTTTGAGTAGTTATGTATGTTGAAAATGAGCCATTTTGTAAGACCCCGGGGCAGGACCCCGGAAGTGACGTCATGCCACGTAACTGGGCGGTCATGTTGGGTTGTCATGATAGTGCACATGGGTGACCATGTTGTGATGTCATTATCATGATAATAGGTGGTAGGAGTGCGTATGCGCAGCGCGTGTTGTTATGGGGACACGTGCTCCGTCTCACCCCTAACATCCCGACAATAGATATCGAATTAATCCAAACAACCCGACAATCTTCAGAAAACTGACCAAACACTCCCGAAAACACTCCCAAATAAAGGTAGGAGAGTATCTCTAATGAGGGTATGAGACATATGAAGAGGTACTCATTGCGCTCATTTTCATAGCTTTCATTTTGAGACGTATGATTTTGCGCGCATCGTGCTCATTTTCATAGTTTTCATTGCTTCTTACGACGAAAAGGGGGATTCCGTGGGTTTAGTATCCTTAAAATATAGGATAGTATCGTTACCTAATGTCCGACTATATAATGGACGCGTAATTTATCACAGAAATGGATTTATTACAATAATGGTTGGTTTATTACAATAGTGTTTTTTTAACTGAGAGATAAACTGGAGGGGGGGGGGGCGCCGTCCCTGTCCCCGGAGCCCTACTGTCCCTTGCCCCTGGAGCTCCTGAAGTTCCGGTCCCTCGAGTTTCTGGCGAATTACTAAATCGGTACTGGCAGGATTCGGGAGTGTTTTAGGGAATGCCTTGGACAGTTTCCTGAAGATTGTCGGGTTGTTTGGATTAATTCGATATCTATTGTCGGGTTGTTAAGGGTGAGACGGAGCACGTGTCCCTATAACAACACGCGCTGCGCATACGCACTCCTACCACCTTTTTCATGGTAATGACATCAGAACATGGCCACCCACATGCACTAGCATGACAACCCAACATGACCGCCCAGTCACGTGACATGACGTCACTTCCGAGGTCCTGCCGCGGGGTCCTACAAAATGGCTCATTTTCAACATACATAACTACTCAACACCATCACCAACACCGCCACAACACCAACATAACACAACTCCTCCTCCACATCCTCCTCCTTCTCCCTATACTGCCTGTTCTAGTGATTCCGCCTTTTCCAGAACCTGTAATCCCAAATTCATCGCTTCCACTTCTTCCAACATCTCCACCATCTATATTATCATACCGTCTAGCACTACTCTCTTATAGTATTCTCAGATAGCTTTCTCTGCACAATCACCCTGATGTACTAATCCATGACCTCCTCTCTTTCTCAGCCTAATCCCGGCCCACCCCTTTCAATCCTCCTAAACCCCATTCCTCTTCCTACCCAGTCTCGCATCTTATTCTTCGGCTTCCGTGCGACACTACCAACCTGCCACATCCACCATATGTACCTCGCTCAATCCAACTTTTTGACCTCTTTTAATTCCACCTCATTTTTGTTCACTGTTAGTTGTTAAAATGCCAAATTAATGAGCAATAAGTTGTACTTGTGACTAAGAAATATGCGACAAATGAGTTTTAGATGCCCAAAACAAGCAGAAACATAGGCATTTGCCCATCCCCAAAGGCACCAGGGGACTATGGTGCACTACATTTCTGGAAGCGGAGATTACGCATGTTGGTAAACGTACCAACCGGATAAAATAGTACCCCTCCTCCATCACCCCCGCCTTCACCATGTTGGCCACTGGATGATCATGGTAATGACGTCACACGATTGAGTTACCAGGATAATCCGCGTCTATGTAATGTGACTAGGTCATTCTATGATAAATCCCCGGGAGTTGGGGGGGGGGGGGGTGTCTCCTCGCCTTAACTAGAGCAGAAACCTTTAGTATAAATTTTACATACCTTTATGCGGCAATAAATGATAAGTGGTAAAGTCCATCTACAATAGCTGTAACTGGAATTAGTATACAGAAGTTATAACATTATCGGTTAATTTGTTGTAACATAACGGGTTGAAAAAAGTTATAACATTGTGCGTCGATTTTTATAACATAACGGGTTGAAAAAAGTTATAACATTATGCGGAGTTTATAACATTATCGGTTGTTTACTACATTTTTTGTAACATTATGCGTTGGTGTAACATTATGCGGCGTTGTAACATTATCGGTTGTAACACGCATGATAAAAACAGATGTCCCGCCTTTGGAAAACGATGCCATAATTGTCAGAAACAAAATCATTTTGCACAGATGTGTAAGTCGGTCACCAAGCCAGGGCGACCCAGAAAAGTGCATACCGTCGCAGAGGATGACCTTGAACAGGACCCTGAATTCTTCATTGGTTCCATTTGCACTCTCAGTGATAATATACACGACCGCAAAGACTGGAATGTTCAACTGAAATTCGGGCACCAATGTATCAATTTCAAAGTCGACACCGGAGCATAGTGTAATGGTATTAAAAAATAAACATTTGATAGCCCAGATTCTCTTGAACTTTCCTTAAGTAAAGTGAAACTTGTAACGTACGATGGCAGTAAACTTGGTACGTATGGCAAAACTACAGCCATGTGCTCATACAATAAAACGAGATACAAGCTGGAATTCCAAATTGTCGACAAAGATGTTCCAAATGTGTTAGGACTGAACTCAACCAAGCTCTTGGGGCTCATTCCCAAAATACAAACGCTCGTAACTTCCAGTGATGAAATTTTCAAGACATATGCTGATATATTCACTGGGTTGGGCAGTCTCAGAGGGGAACACCATATAACTGTTGGCCCGTTCGTTCCACCGGTTGTCCATCCACCCAGGAAAGTTCCCGTCGCTTGAAAGGCAAGGTGAAAAGTGAGTTAGAAAGAATGGAAAGCATGAATGTAATTGAAAAAGTGCATGGTCCGTCCGACTGGGTTAATAGTATGGTCACTGTTGTAAAACCACACAAGTTACGCATATGTTTAGACCCGAAACATTTAAATAAAGCGATCCGACGTGAGCACCACCTGTTGCCGACAACTGAAGATGTCGTCTCAAGACTACCCGCTGCTAAAATCTTTACAAAGTTAGACGCTAATTCTGGATTTTGGCAACTGAAACTTGATGAAGAATCATCACAACTCTGCACATTCAATACACCATTTGGCAGATACCGCTTCAAGCGTTTACCTTTTGGAATCTCATCCAGTCAAGAAATCTTTCAGAAAGCAATGTCCCAGTTGTTTGGTGACACAGAAGGAGTTGAATGCATAATGAACGATATACTTATATGGGGTGAAAATGAAGAGCACCACGACCATCGACTAACGCGAGTTCTCGACCGAGCACGTACAGCAAATTTGAAACTAAACAGAGACAAGTGTAGATTCAAACAGACTGAAATATCGTACATTGGGCATGTGTTGAGTGCTGAAGGACTAAAAGTTGACCCTTCTAAAGTGGAAGCGGTGAAAAAGATGGACTCTCCACGCGATAAAGTATCTCTACAGAGATTTATGGGAATGATCACATATCTGTCGAAATTCATACCTCATTTATCAGATATAAGTGCACCCATCAGAAACCTTCATGTAAATAACACAGAATAGCACTGGACTGAACATCAAGACAAAAGCTTCAAAAAACTGAAAGATGCTGTCACAGAAGCACCAGTTCGGAAATATTTTAATGTTCAGTTACCGGTTAAGTTATCAGTAGATGCTAGTTCAAAGGGACTAGGGACAGTTTTGTTTCAAAATGAACAGCCTGTAGCATACGCATCAAGAGCTCAACAACGTTACGCTCAAATAGAGAAAGAACTGTTAGCAATAGTGTTCGGGTGTGAAAAGTTTCATGAGTATATCTATGGTCAACGTCTGGTTGTGGTAGAATCAGTGGCGTAGATAGCTTTTCGCTGGCGGAGGGGCAAGCCCAAAATTTCCCGACAGACCGAAAATTTTCCGACAGTGTAACAATAACAAAAACCCAAACAAACAGAAAGAATCTGTTGTTTACTGCCAATGTACTGTAAATTGGTCTTTTTTACCCAAAATTTACCCAAAATGGCTTGTTTTTATCCCCAAAGCCAGCATTTTAATGTTATTAGGCATACATTCGCCTGAAAATGGTCCCAACAAAATTTCCGACAAAACTTCTGGTGGCCCCCCGCCCCGCCCCACCCCCCTTTATCTACGCCACTGGGTAGAATCAGACCACAAGCCATTGGAAGCAATTTTCCGGAAAGCTTTGCACCAAAATCCTGTGCGTCTGCAAAAAATGCTTATGAAACTCCAAAAGTACAACTTATCAGTCACGTTCAAGCCGGGTAAAATGTTGTTCATAGCCGATACGTTAAGTAGAGTTCACCGACAGGAAACGTCAAGTGAAACTTTAGACGATGAGCTGGAAATTATCATGTCAGCAATGCTGCCAATTTCAGAACCTAAAATGAAACAACTAAAGATAGCCACGCAAAATGACGCGGCTCTGCAACGGTTAAAAACAACTGTACTCGACGGCTGACCTCTTGAAAGGAAAGAGGTACCAAATGACATTCGGGAATTTTGGCATTATAGAGATGAGATAAGTGTGTACGACGACATACTATACAAAGGCGAAAAAAGTTATGATTCCTGCATCAATGCGAGCGGAGATGTTAGACAAAATTCATGAAGCTCACTTGGGTGTGGGAAAATGCAAACGTCGCGCTAGGGATGTGTTGTTCTGACCCGGAATGAACTCTCAAATACAAGACAAAGTTTCAAAATGTGCAGTCTGTAAAGACTTCAGAGTGAGAAATCAGAAAGAACCTTTACTTTTTCATCCCGTGCCTGGACGCCCGTGGGCAAGAGTCGTGGCAGACTTATTTTAAATTGACGGCAGCACTATTTATTAATTGCGGATTACTATTCCGGCTTCTTTGAAATTGCAAATCTGTCGAGCACGAAGTCAGTTTCAGTAATTACACACTGTAAATCACAATTTGCGAGATATGGGACACCGGATGAGTTTATAAGTGACAATGGCCGCAATTTTCGTCTGCAGACTTTGCCAGCTTTGCAAATACATACAATTTCAAACACACCACTTCTAGTCGTAAATATCCCCAATCAAATGGCATGGCTGAAAGATCTGTTCAAACAGCTGAACGAGATGGCAGTGATCCTTATCTCGCCCTGCTAAATTACAGAAATACACCACGTGACGACGAACTTGGTTCACCAGTGCAAAGATTAATGGGACGCAGAACAAAAACTAAATTACCCACGTGTAGTAAACTTTTGCAACCTAAAGTCATTAAGCCAGAGACTGTTATGTTTAATCTTACACGTAAGAAAGAACAGCAAAAACATTATTATGACAGACATTCGAAACGCCTTCCAGAACTGAAATCAGGTGATTGTGTCCGATTTCGCAGTGGGAAATATTTGAAGGCAGCTGTTGTTCTAAATACGTCACAGGAACCAAGATCATATGTCATCAAAGCTGGTGGCAGAACATACAGGCGAAATCGCAGAGACTTAATAAAAGTTAATGAATCACCACTGAGCCATGATGATACGGAATGTGACATTGACATTGAATCTAATCAGGTTAACCAGTCAGCGCAACCTGACCCAACCTCTGCACCAGTTCAGCAGAGAGCACACGATCCCGGTACAACTAAAACTTCATCTGGTGGAGTCATACGCAGACCTGTTAGATTCAAGGACTATATCTGTACATAAACATAACAGCAGCAAACTGTAGACTGTAGTGATAGCAGCGTATTTACTCAAATCGACGAATGGCAACAGAATCCAAAGAACAGTTAACCCTTGTAGACACTCGAATGAAACATTTTTTTCTTGTTCTACACCCCCAGCTGTGTTCCTGACATTTCACAACCCCAGCTGTGTTCCTGGCGTTTTATCACAAGACACTGTGACCTCTTATTACATGACAGTGTGAACTCCAAGCTGTTAACACATCACACTTTTTTTCTTTGGGTATGATTTAAAAAAAAAAGGGGGGGAGATGTAACAAATGTAGCACACAGCATTGCCCTCTCAACTACGCCGATCCTCCTTAATAAGAATATGCTGTGTCGCAGTACTTGCCTATGTAACATTCATGTAATAAATGTTGTAGTGTAAGCCACGCGAGTTATTAAGTTATTCAGTTATAAATCCATAACAGATGTCACGTCGACCTTCTTGGTGCTGTAAGAAGTTAAACTGTTCTGATTGTGTTATAGTGGGAGGCCTAACTGTTGTTATAAGGAAAAGTGAGAATGACATCATTTCTGACATTCTTGCAGAGACATCTGATACCGGCGTTCTAAAAAACGGCGACTTCGGTGCATTTTCGTAACGGTGAACGGCAAAAACAATCGCAATACAGTCAAAACTGGCGTTTCAAAATTCACGAATCTCTCATTTACGAACGCAATGGAATGTGGGCCCTTGCATAACAGACCATAACTAACTAACTAACTCCTTTATTGTACTGCTACACCATTATGGTCAAATGTACATCAAGATTAACATTGACATTACACATTTAGTTGTTCAGGAAAAAAGAGAAAAAACAAATCATATATTTATGTAAGGTGGTACAAAAGAATATTTCAACTTAGTTCAACGTGCTGTTATCGACCTGGGGCTGCCACACCCCCTTTTTTGAAGACCGTGATAAACAAAGTATGCAACGTTGTTGATGCATTCGGTGTTGTCACGTGTTAATATATATTTGACTCTTGCTGTATCAGTCATGCTGCTGTAATACTCTTTGTTTGATTGGATGTTTTGTAGTAGGCACTCGCGCTCTTGTGTCAGTATTGTGCAGTGGAGGAGGAAGTGTGTCTAGTCGTCTACCACCCCGCAGTGCTGACATAGACGCTGCGCTTCTGGGATGCGATAATATCTGCCTCTCTCGATTCCCAAGTTGTGACATCTTAGACGAAATCTTGTTAGGGCCTGGCGGTGTTTCGAAATTTGGCACTTCTGGAGGTATGGTTCATGTTCAAATTTCTCTTTAAATTGCCTATACGTTCTTAGTTTGTTTCGGCCGTTTCGTCCTTCATCGCTGTTTAGGTTTTTCCATATTGCGTCGCTGAAATACGAAACTATCGAGTGTGTATCCAATGGGTTGTCAATGGGGGATGCTGGCATTATAAGCCTTCTACAATTGTGTAGACTGTATATCCAGGAGTTCATGTCATTATCGCCTGGGAGGTCCGGGGTCTCTAGGGCTTCCTTTATCAGGTGACCATCTGGTAGGGCATCAAGGTGCTCCTTGTATTTCTCCAAATTAATTACCATGTTTACCATCAGTGGCAGAATACCCAGTTCCAGTTTCGTACCCATGTTACTACAGTGTCTTGGTAGGTCTGGAAGGTGCTTGCAAAGTCTGTCTTGCATATTTTCATACCCCAGATTATTTAAGCTCTTCATAATATCGTAGTGTGTAGTTCGAGAGACTGATCGTTTTTTAGAGGCGGTGAGTTTTTCGACGATTTCAGGGAACCAGACTTCTGAGCCATAAGTAACAATAGGATTTAGCATAGATTTGAGTAGTTTTGTTCCAATATGCGGCGGTATTTGTTGTAGTGGTAAAGATTTAATGAGGGCGTAAGACGCTTTTAGGGCCTTCTTGGAAAGTTCTTCCCTTGCTAACCCGAACTGGCATTTACCGTCGAGTTTTAGTCCCAAGTAGGTATATGCATTGACGGATTCTATAAGGCTGCCATTATAAACAAATCTTACTTGGGGTTTGTGATGTGTTTTGGAGAATACCATCGTTTTAGTCTTTTCAACATTTAATTTTAAACGCCATTGTTCGTTATAGGTGGAGATTTTATCTAGTTTGTCTTGTAAGCCTTCTTCTGAGTTTGCTAAAAGTATCAAGTCATCTGCAAACAACAGGCATGGGACCTCGCTATGTTTTAGAGTTAGGTTGTAATTTAGTCCTATAAATTCATCTGCCAGGCCGTTGATAAAGATATTAAATAGGGCGGGGCTTAAGTTGTCCGCTTGTTTTACGCCCATGTTAATATTGAAGTAATCCGTTTGGCCATTAGAAAATTTCAATGAGGATTGTGGGCTGTTGCACATGGACTTTATTACTTTGTAGCATTTTTCTCCTATTCCAGTATCAACAAGTTTTTTAAGGAGACCGGTTCTCCAGATAGAGTCGAACGCTTTTTTATAATCTACAAAACAGGCGTAGACTTTTTATTTTCTCTTTTAGTGTATTTATTGATTAGAGTTTTCAGAATCATAATACAATCCGATGTTCTGTGGTCTTTCCGGAACCCATGTTGGAAGTAAACAAATTTCGCGTCACAGTATTCCAGTAGTCTGTTGTTTATGATTGCGCTAAACACTTTCGCTAAGGAACTCATAACTGAGATACCTCTGTAGTTCGAGGGTAGAGTTGTGTCGCCTGATTTGTGGATTGTTGTTATGAAAGATTTATTCCAGGATGTTGGGTAAATGCCACTAGACAAAATGTGGTTAAACAGTTTTGTAATAGGGGCACATAGAATGTCCTTCCCGCATTTCAGGGTTTCATTTATTAGCCCGTCGGGGCCTGCTGATTTATTGTTTTTTAGTTTAGCTAGAGTATGTTTAAGTTCACTAATTGTGATCGCCTTATCAGTGATGGGGTTGTGTGTTAGTTTATTTTCTGATTCGGTCGTACGTTTTGTTATATCCTCTTGGAATGGAGTAAGCGGGTCGCATGTGCTTAATGGATTTTGGAAATGTTGAATCCAAGTTTCGGGGTTTGGTGGGGAAGCCATCCCAGATTTATTATTCCCGTTAAAAGATTTAATATTATCCCAAAAGGTTTTCCCATCTCGGTCAGAAACGGCGTTCAGTTCTTCGACTTTACGCCAGAAATGTTTTCGTTTCTCCGCTTTAACTAACTTAAAATATTGCTTTCTTAATTTATGGTAATGTTCCAGTATACTGTTGTCATTGGGGTACTGGGAGACCTTTTTACCCATGTTTCTTAGTGTTTTTGCTAATGTGGACAAATCTTTAGAATACCAGATAAGGCTTTTCTTTTTGCGTTTCATCTTTTTAGCTTGGGGCTCTTTAGCGCCTGACAGGGCCCTGATTAATCCCGACAGTTCATCAGTAGCCACATCGATATTATGAAGGTCTTCCTTGATGTCGGCAAGTTGGAAATCAAGCCTCTTGTCTATAAAAGGCTTGGATGATGTCACATTCATGAGGTAATCGAGAGAGTCGGGTTTCCATTTTATTGTTTGTTGATTTGGTTCCAACGGTATCTGGTTTGATAAGTTTTCTTCTACTTTGGCGTAACATTTAACGGCCAAGCCTATCTGGCAATGGTCAGAAAGGTCTGATTTGTAGTGAGTTCGGAAGAATAGAACATCAGACTGGAGATTTTTGCTAACAAGCCCCAGGTCGACAGCACTTTTCCCTTTCGGGCTGAAGAATGTAAAATAGCCCTGTAAGTCACCGGGGTACCTCCCGTTTAATATTCGTAGCCCGGAGGCTATGCAAATGTCAATCAACTCCCTCCCATGTTCGTTGCCCTCCTTGTCCATGTTATTTCTCTTCAGCGGAGTATCTACAGTGTAAGAGGTGGGTAGGGGGAGATGGGCTAATGAGTCGTCTATTAAGTAGTCTTGTAGGTTTCCAGTCCGTGCATTAAAATCACCAATTAGGACTATTTCTCCTAAGCTAATTTATTTATTGGTGTTTAAGGTCACATACATATGCACAATGGCTAATCGTGACCGTTTCTCCTAAGCTAGAAAAATGTGCTATATCTTGCGTGAGTTTTAGGAATTCTGAACTAAAATAGGGGGACGTTTTCGGCGGTATGTAGACAGCACACAGACAGATGTCAGTGTCCAGTTTGAAAAAAATGTTTATCTAACTTTAACCGCATGGTATTGTCGCTTTTACTAGGATGCGGGACCACTAAAATGTTTGTGTGTATTTCTTTGCGTACCAAAACAGCTATGCCGCCACTGTTCCGCCTAGCCTGTTTATGTTTAGGTCTTATCGTCTTACTTTTGGTGACGTAATTTTCCAGTTCGTATTTTGTTGACTCATTAGCCCATGTTCCCGATAGAATGTTAATATCGTATTTACTCAATGCATATATCATGTCCGGGTTGCCAAGCTTGTCTCCAAGGCCTTGAACATTCCAGGATGATATAGTTAATTTAGTCAACGATGCCATGTTATAAAATAAGATGAGCTGAAACAATGACTAAAAAAAAAGAAAACAAATTAAGGATTACAGTCGACAGAATATTCGTGCCCGGTATATTTGGAGTTTAGATGTGCAAATATGTATTACTCATTGTTTTGTTTTTGTTTTTGTTTTTTTTTGTTTTTTTTTTATACAAATTATTTGTTATGAGCTGTGCTCTATGGACGTCCTCTGAGCTCGCCCACGCATTCACATTATGTGCAGCACATCCACAAACTATTTTAACTGTATTCTGTCAGCGTGGGGTTGACGAAGTGTCATCCACACGAAGACGAATACTGTTAAACAATAGTTTGGGAGACATACTTAACTGATCACAGACGGGGAGATACATTTATCCGGAGAAGCGTGAGTGCTCCGTGGGCACTCCTGTAGCTCACCAACTCCTTGTGCTTAGTGGCTCCAATATCGATCTATTTTAGATGTGTTTGAACCATGTGGGGATTTTGAGATGTTGTCCACACGGGATCGGGTACTATTAAGTAGTAGTGTGGGAGACACACTTAGTTAATCGCAGTCATGGGGGTACATTATCTGGAGAAACGTGGTTGCGAGTATAGATAGAAGAGAACCACAGTTGCGAGTTATACGGATTTTAGGGATAATACTTTGTAGCAATAATATCGTATTTACTTAACGTAAGAGTGTACATCGTCCAAAGAGAGCGACAGGCAGCTAACCGCGGAGTAAAAGCAATGTAGTCAGCCACGTGTTGCATTCAAAAGGCGATATATTTGTAACGGCATATAGTCCACTGGGATATGGATCATGTTACAGTATAGAGAGAGTGACATGATGTTAGATATATCCTCGGGGTATTTAGCATTCGATCGATTAGGTTTTGTTTGTCCACCAAAGTGTTACTAGTAAATATGCACTTGCGTCATTATTAGTAATGTGCTAATCGGGAAACAGTGATAGAAATAACGAATTATTATATTATATCTCTGTTGTATATTATAGAGGACTTTCCCTGGTTGCACACTTTATTTATTTATTTATTTATTTATTTATTTATCCATTGCAATTGAAACATTATTTATTTATGTATTTATTCATCTAGTCTTTTAGTTTTTTATCTTTATTTATTAGGCTTTTCCCTCTGGAAAAGACTATTGTTTTTGTACGGATTATTATTATTTTTTTTTTTTTTTTTTTTTAGGCTTTTCCCTCTGGAAAAGACTATTGTTTTTCTACGGATTATTATTTTTTTGGGGTTTTTTTTTTTTTTTTTTTTGGGGGGGTTTTTTTTTTTTTTTTTTTTTCCACACATTTTTGTCCGTACGATTCAGAAGCCATTTTCGAACCGATTTTCACACAATTTGGCACACGCGTAGAGTGGCAAAAAATCTAAAAATGTACCGAAGCGGAATTTTCGATTTAACCCTTATTTCGCCAGAATTGGCCAAAAACTGCCAAAATTGGGGTTTATCGGCACTTTCTCGAAACACGTCTTTAGGATTTTTTTTAAACATCCATCATTACTAGACCTGCCTATGACACAACCTTTGATACACACGACATATTTGGCGATGCATATGGTAACCCTCCACAGGCTGCCAAACATCGAAATTTTTATGAAATGGGCCGGTTTCAGACCCCCACAGCACCCAAACGATACCCGAGAGGTAAACATAACTTCCTTTATTGGAAGTGGAAATCACCGAGGATCATTTTTGTAAGTAATATGGGTGTTCAGAAAACCAAGTGTTAACCCGTTTTGGGCTGGTTAAACAGCAGTACCCCAAAAAGCTCAAAACTTCATGTTTTTCATTTATTTCTCTAAACGAGTCTTGTAGATTTTCAAGAAAAATTGGTCACTCTCAGGTCTTGGTGTGACATTACTAGTTGCATAGATAAAATATTCCGGTCAGCATTAGTTAACCCTCCCCGAGCTGCTAAACGTAAAAATTGTGATAAAATTGGCTGTTTTTAGACACCAACAGCACCCAAACGATATACCACAGAGAAAGGGGCCTTCATTTATCGGACGCAAAATTGATAGGAAAATATTTTTGAAAGTGGTAAGGGTATTCAAAATTTGACGTCTTAACCCATTTTGGGCTGGTTAAAGAGAGATACCCATTAAAATCTTAAAATACCCATTTTCTGTGGATTTCTCTAACAACATTTTGTAGGTTTTCAAGAAAAATCGGCTATTTGCAGGTCTTGGTGTGACATTACAAGTCGCATGAACAAAATATTCCGGTCGGCATTAGTTAACCCTAACCGGGCTGCTGAAGGTCAAAATTGCGATAAAATGGGCTATTTTTGCACACCAGCAGCACCCAAAGGTTACACCACAAAGAAAAGTGCCTTCTTTTATCGCGCGTACAATTTATACGGAAACATTTTTGTAAGTAGTAAGGGTATTCAAAAGTCGACGTCTTAACCCATTTTGGGCAGGCTAAAGAGAGATATCCCTTGAAAGCTTTAAATTCCCATTTTATGTGAATTTCCCTAACGGTAACTTGTAGGGTTTCAAGACAAATTGACTATTCGTAGGTCTTTATGTGACATTACAAGTTGCATGGACAAAATACTCCGGTGAGCGTTTTTTAACCATCTACAAGCTGCCAAGCATCGTAATGTTGTTAACATGGGACTGTTTTCAGACATGCACAGCACCTAATGTATACATGAGAGATAAACATAATCTCCTTTGTTTGAAGTGGAATTCACAGAGGACCATTTTTGTAAGTAATAAAGGTATTCAAAAAACCAAGCGTTAACCCCTGTTGGGGAGGTTAACAGGGATACCCATCAAAAGCTTAAAAAATCGTTTTCCCTGGATTTCTACAAACATTTTGTGGGGTTTTCAAGAGAAAATGGCCGTTGATAGGTCTTGGTGTCATATGACCAGTTGCATGGATCAATTAATCTGGTAGGCATTTGTTAACCCTTCATGGGCAGCTAAATGTAAAAAAAATTGAAGAAATAGTCTGTTTTTGGACACCAACAACATCAAATGGAAATGCCACAGAGAAACGTAACTTCTTTTTTCGGACGCAAAACTGATAGAGAAACATTGATATTGATATTAACCCATTCTACCATTAATGATGGGTTTTACCTAAACATTTTTTTTTATCAAACCCAAACCGAGTCATTTGAGACTACTATACTCACCTTTCTCATAACATCAATGAAGGAACTTTAGTGAGAGAGTTAAAAACAATTCATCAGACACTGTGGGGTCAAGAAAAATCATGGAATCTAATCGGGAAAAGCCATGATTCTCCAGAATCATAAAGTCTAGTTTTTTGGGGTTTTTTTTTTTTTTTTTTTTTTTTTCCACACATTTTTGTCCGTACGATTCAGAAGCCATTTTCGAACCGATTTTCACACAATTTGGCACACGCATAGAGTGGCAAAAAATCTAAAAATGTACCGAAGCGGAATTTTTGATTTAACCCTTATTTCGTCAGAATTGGCAAAAAACTGCCAAAATTGGGGTTTATCGGCACTTTCTCGAAACACGTCTTTAGGATTTTTTTTAAATATTCATAATTACTAGACCTGCCTATGGCACAACCTTTGATACACACGACATATTAGGCGATGCATATGGTAACCCTCCACAGGCTGCCAAACATCGAAATTTTGATGAAATGGGCCAGTTTCAGACCCCCACAGCACCCAAACGATACCCGAGAGGTAAACATAACTTCCTTTATTGGAAGTGGAATTCACCGAGGATCATTTTTGTAAGTAATAAGGGTGTTCAGAAAACCAAGTGTTAACCCGTTTTGGGCTGGTTAAACAGCAATACCCCCAAAAAGCTCCAAACTTCATGTTTTCCGTGGATTTCTCTGAACGAGTCTTGTAGATTTTCAAGAAAAATTGGTCACTCTCAGGTCTTGGTGTGACATTACAAGTTGCATGGATAAAATATTCCGGTCAGCATTAGTTAACCCTCCCCGAGCTACTAAACGTAAAAATTGTGATAAAATGGGCTGTTTTTCGACACCAACAGCACCCAAACGATATACCACAGAGAAAGGAGCCTTCATTTATCGGACGCAAAATTGATCGGAAAATATTTTTGAGAGTGGTAAGGGTATTCAAAATTTGATGTCTTAACCCATTTTAGGCTGGTTAAAGAGAGATACCCATTAAAATCTTAAAATACCCATTTTCTGTGGATTTCTCTAACACCATCTTGTAGGTTTTCCCAAAAAATCGGCTATTTGCAGGTCTTGGTGTGACATTACAAGATGCATGAACAAAATATTCCAATCACCATTAGTTAACCCTCCCCGGGCTGCTGAAGGTCAAAATTGCGATAAAATGGGCTGTTTTTGCACACCAACAGCACCCAAAGTGTACACCACAAAGAAAAGTTCCTTCTTTTATCGCGCGTACAATTTATACAGAAACATTTTTGTAAGTAGTAAGGGTATTCAAAAGTCGACGTCTTAACCCATTTTGGACAGGCTAAAGAGAGATACCCCTTGAAAGCTTTAAATTCCCATTCTCTGTGAATTTCCCTAATGGTAACTTGTAGGGTTTCAAGACAAATTGACTATTCGCCTGTGCCACGACCTTTGATACACATGACATATCTGGCGATGCATATGGTAACCCTCTACAGGCTGCCAAACATCGAAAGTTTGATGAAATGGGCCGGTTTTAGGCCCCCAGAGAACCCACACGATACACGAGAGATAAACATAACTTCATTTATTGGAAGTGGAATTCACCGAGGATCATTTTTGTAAGTAATAAGGGTGTTCAAAAAACCAAGCGTTAACCCGTTTTGGACTGGTTAAACAGCAATACCCCCATAAAGCTAAAAAATTCAGGTTTTCCGTGGATTTCTCTAAACGAGTCTTGTAGATTTTCAAGAAAAAATTGTCACTCCCAGGCCTTGATGTGACAATAGAAGTTGCATGGACAAAATACTGCGGTGAGCATTTGTTAACCCTCCACGGGCTACTAAAAGTCCAAATTGTGATAAAATGGGCTGTTTTTGGACGCCAACAGCACCCAAACGGTATACCACAGAGAAAGTGGCCTTCATTTATCGGACGCAAAATTGATCGGAAAATATTTTTGAAAGTGGTAAGGGTATTCAAGATTCGACGTCTTAACCCATTTTTGTTTGGTTAAAGAGAGATACCCATTAAAATCTTAAAATACCCATTTTCTGTGGATTTCTCTAAAAACATCTTGTAGGTTTTCAAGAAAAAATCGGCTATTCGCAGGTCTTGGTGCGACATTACAAGTTGCATGGACAAAATATTCCGTTCAGCATTAGTTAACCCTCCCAGGGCTCCCCAACGTCAAAATTGTGATAAAATGGGCTGTTTCTGGACACCAACAGCACCCAATGGGTACACCACAAAGAAAAGCGCCTCCTTTTATCGAGTGTACAATTTATACAGAAACATTTTTGTAAGTAGTAAGGGTATTCAAAAGTCGAAGTCTTAACCCATTTTGGGTAGGCTAAGAGAGATATCCCTTAAAAGCTTTAAATTCCCATTTTCTGTGAATTTCCCTAACAGTAACTTGTAGGGGTTCAAGAAAAATTGGCTATTCGTAGGTCTTTATGTGACATTACAAGTTGCAGGGACAAAATACTCTGGTGAGCGTTTATTAACCATCTACAAGCTGCCAAGCATCGTAATTTTGTTGACATGGGCTGTTTTCGGACACGCACAGCACCCAAAGTATACACGAGAGGTAAACATAATCACCTTTGTTGGAAGTGGAATTCACAGAGGACCATTTTTGTAAGTAATAAGGGTATTCAAAAAACCAAGCGTTAACCCCTGTTGTGGAGGTTAACAGGGATACCCATCGAAAGCTTAAAAATCGCTTTCCCTGGATTTCTTTAAACATCTTGTAGGGTTTCAAGAGAAAATGGCCGTTGATAGGTCTTGGTATCACATTACCAGTTGCATACATTATTCTGGTAGGTATTTGTTAACCCTCCATGGGCTGCTAAATGTCAAAAAAAATTTTGAAGAAATAGTCTGTTTTTGGACACTGACAACATCAAATGGAAATGCCACAGAGAAACGTAACTTCATTTACTGGACGCAAACCTGATAGAGAAACATTTTTGTAAGTAGTAAGGATATTCAAAAATCGAGGTCTTAACCCATTGTCGACTAGTTAAGGAGATATACCCCTCAAAAGCTTAAAATTCCCGTTTTCTGTGGATTTCTCAAAAAAATCTAGCACGTTTTCAAGAAAAATTGACCATTTGCAGGTCTTTGAGTGACATTACAAGTTGCATGGACAAACTATTCCGGTAAGCAATTATTAACCCCCCAGAGCCTGCAAAGTATAGACATTTTGAGAAAATGGGCTGTTTTTGGGGCACCCATAACACCCAATGTGTACCTGCGTGATAAACATAACCTTCCTCATTGGAAGTGAAATTCACTGAGGATCATTTTTGTAAGTAATGAAGGTATTCATAAAACCAAGCATTAATCCGTTTAGGGCTGGTTACAGAGCGATACCCCTCAAAAGGTTAAAAATTCGTATTTTCCGAGGATTTCTCTAAAAGCCTCTCGTAGGTTTTCAAGACAAATATTGGCCATTCTCATTTGAGACTACTATACTCACCTTGTATGAACTCAAAAGTAAGTGTATAGTTATTTATTATCAAGAATAACTGCCCATAAGTTCCACTCTCACTGTGTCCCGCTTCATCGGTCAATTCCACGGTGTCCCACGCCAGCGGTCGATTTATCCAAACAAAATTACCAAGGTTACCACATCCTCCCTGCCTCTTTCTCCAACCAAACACACATTGAAAGGTACGCCTCCCCTCGTATTCCACACTGCCCTGCATGGTATCATTTATTATTTATTTATTGGTGTTTAAGGGCATATACTTATGCACAATGGCTAATCATGACCGTGACAGTTTTACGGGTGGAGGAAGCCACAGTACCTGGAGAGAACCACCGAGCAACGACGAGCAGCTGCCAGCTTCCCAACATCGTAACTCCGAACTGCAGCACAGGCAGGGTTAGATTGGTTGAAGACATGCGTACCGTCGACGTGCAGAATGCCTTAGTACATGGCGGCATCATGCCCCCTATGGACAATCAGAGTTAAGTGCCTTGCCCAAGGACACAGCATGGGAGTCCGAATTGATCGCTCAGACGGCCACCCATCCAATGATAAACCAGGCTCAACGTTGCTTTACTTCGGTGATCTGACGAGAACCGGCTACCACAATGCCACCGCGCCCTGCCACTGCATGATAAGAAAGCAGTAAATAACGTTAGCTGCAATGGGATCAGTTACTTATAATATCAAATAGTGTTGACACTATAGCATTTCCCCGACAGTGGGTCCAGGTATATACTAGTCTGTAAAACGGCTATACACTGCCCCTCCTCCGCCCCAGGGTGGCGACGTGGCAGTATATATCCATCTTATTGACGCTATGTTGTGCCTAAGGAACCTTACAATAAAAGGTGGGGGTCCCCAACATGGGAAGGGGGGCAGTTATATTTACTACTCTGTAAGGCGGTTATCAAATGCAGTGGTGCATGGCGCCAAGATTTCCCCGGCAGTGGGGCTAGATATATACTAGTTTGTTAGACGGCTATACTCCCCTTCTCCGTCCGAGGGTATATTTTATCTCCACATATGTACAAACAACACTTCCTATTTTTGAATGTAATAACTTCATGTTTGTCGTTGTATGTATGGATATCTTCATTGTAATAAATAAAACTAATCCTACGGGGAAAAACCAATTGGAGAGAAATTTACTTCTGCTATTAACAGACATGTGATAGGTGAGCTCTACAAGGTGTGAAAAAATTACATAATAATGCATAACAACTGTGGTCTAATAGGAGATAATTGATACAGGACCAGACATCAATATTTTTGATACATTTGAGATAAAATGGACCATTTTCAAACAGACACAGCACTCAGTGGGTATGTGTCAAACAAACATAACTCTCTTTGTCGGACATTGACTCGTAGGACGACAATATTGATATTAACCCCTCCACCGTTAATGATGGTTTTTACGTAAACAATGTTTTATCAAACTGAGACTACTATATTCACCTTTCTCTTAAAATCAATGGAGGAACTTCAGTGAGACAGTTAAAAACAATTCATCAGACACTGTGGCGTCATGAAGAATCATGGAATCTCATCAGGAAAAGCCATGATTCTCCAGAATCATAAAGTCTAGTTTATTTATTTATTTTACTATTAGTCGCCTATAGACACACGCACGCTGGCACGCACGCAAGCAAGCAAGCACGCACGCACGCAAGCAAGCAAGCAAGCAAGGACGCACGCACGCACGCACGCACGCACGCACGCACGCACGCACGCACGCACGCACGCACGCACGCACGCACGCACACACGCACGCGGGGTTGTCTGAGGTGTAACATGCATATATACAGCGATCTGAGGTGCACTTTGCGTCCGATTTCCATGTTTGGCACGCAAATTGCCAGCGGAGCTCCTTGCGTACCGACATGTGGGAATAGGCTCTGTGCATTACGTAGCTGTAAGTAACCATCAGTGGCTTTATTAGCTTTGGGTGTCAGCGGGTGTGCAACCAGTGAATGTCGTATTTGCAAGGTTATGATCTGATATGTTTAAGGCGTACTGTGCTTATCACCGAGGGTGTTGATGGTCTCCGTAAACTGATATTCGATTTTCTTGAAAATAGAATGTATTAAATCCACAGTAATATTGTCATTTACTTGTTCTTTTAAGAGTTTTGGCGTATCGTTGTGATGAGCGAATGGCGCTCCCGGAGAGCGGAAAAGTTGTTTTGGATTCGCTCTGGGGTTTCCTCTTGACGACACTTCGTGTCTTTTGGGAGATTTCTCTGTCACAATAGGCTGACGACTGATTTGTTCCCGCCTGTCCGTAGCAAATCTTGTAACTTTGTGGAGTGCTAATTTGTATTGTCTGACTAGCTTTTTAATGCCCCTCTCATTGAGATGTACGCCATCGCTAACATCGGTGTGTTCGATAAATGGTGGCGGAGAGAACCTGGTTTGACCTTCATTACATAGTTCCGCCAACTGTCTGTTAAATTGGAGTCTGTTTTGCTTAAAGTCTCTTGCGGGACGATTGGATCCCTGGTAGAATCGCGGCAGAATTCCACAAGCAATAAGTTTGGTACTTGGGTTCTTTAAGTATATACAAGAAATTAGTGACTGGTATTCTGCGAGGCAGTGGGTGGCTTCTGTGTGTGCTAGGTCGTTGGATCCAATTTGTAGGATCATGGTAGATGGTAATGAGGTCATGCTTGATATTTCTGACTTGGCCCCTTTAAGAGTCTTATCTCTCAGTGTTTTAACATATACCCGTCTATGCGAGTACATTTTATTGGGATTCAGTGATCAGACAATGGATGATCCAATAATTAAGGGCACCTCGTCTATGGGTTGTGATTCCGTTGTCAGATCTGACTGACTGTTGTTGAGCACTGTGAAAGTCCCCTACCGTGTTTGAACGCCTGGCATGTTCAAATAGTTCCTCTCAACTGGATTTAATTCACATGAACTGCCATGACTGGCTAATGTTTCATTTAATTCTTCAAGTTTCGTTTCCAATGTTCTAACCTTTTCTTCTAACTTTGAGTTATTTTTGTCCACACTTTCAACTTTCTGGTTCAATTGTGTTATGTTGTGTGAAAATTCCTCCTTGAATTTGTCTTGAGATTGCAGGCTTTCGGGGTTTGAGCGTTCCCTTTCTAGAGACTTGATGCGTAATTCTAATACTTTAAGTGTATTTGACCCTGTAGTGGTAATTTTCTGTTCAATAGTGCTCATTAGTTTTTGTGGGGTCGTCACTGTTTTATGTAGGGTAGTTAGGTTTTTGTCCGTTACTTCCAGTTTCTTAATTAGTGAAGAGTCAATTGACTGGTGTAGGTCACAGAATTGTTCTTCCAGTCGTTTCACTGTTTCTTTGAGGATATCAAGCTCGTGTGATATTCCCTGACGTGGTGTGTTCATGGAGGTGGATTTCGTCGTAACATCTTTTTCTTTTGGTGACATCTCTGAACTGTTTGGTGAATATTCCTCACTGGTTGGAATTGGAAGGGCAATAATTTGGTCCTTGAAATCGTTTATTGCGTAAGCATCATTGCTGCTAGTGGATGACTGGCATATTGAATCTACTATATTCCGTATAGCATCGAATTCCTCACCAACCCATGGTCTACAAGAATTTCCTTGTATCAGTATTCTTCCCGTGGTATAGTAGATGGTGATTGTCAACAAGTTTCTCTCGCACAATTTAGCCCTAATAGTTGTTTGAAACAAGTCTTTATGTGGCAGTTTACGGGTGAATACCAAGTCATTCTCGTCGTTGATTATTAATTCTTGCTGGGATTTGGTTCTGTCCTCCCAGGAGATTAAGAAGTTTGGAATTTGACCCATTTGGTTGAAGTATCGCGTAATCAGAACCTTTCTCCAGATGTGTATCTTTGATTTACAGCTCTCAATAACTATCTGTTTCCTGTCGAGGGTGTTAGTTATGGTTTCTTTGATGTGACTCTCCTGCTGAACTGTCTTTGGTGTCGATTCTGTGGTGGCATGTCCGCTATTCTCGGAATTGTTGGTTTTCATGTTCGGTTTTCTTGTTTCTGTCTCGTCCTTATAGTTTTTTCCGTTTTATTTTAACGGGGTTTTCGCTCAACGTGGTTTCATGAAATGTTCCATAAATTTTTCCGGGCACGAATATATTCCGAATCACTTAAAAACACATTTTTATGCAGCTCTTAGATTTTCCGTGTCTGTCTAGTTCACGCATGCGTTATTCAGAGTTTACGCTGCCCATTACGCACAAGCGCATTTTTTCGTCTGTAACGGCGAGGAAACTAACGTTTTAAAGGGATACGCCCGGTTACCATGGCAACAAAATAAGGGCATTATAAGCTCTGTAATTTGGTGTCAAGTTTCCGCGTGATCACAGTCATGGTATCCCCAGTTTTCGTGAACATATAAAGTCCTTTTTGATTCACGAAGCGCAAGGGGCAAACATTCACCTAATTAGAGAATGATCTTACTACAGACCTGTAGGCAGGCGTGTATCGATATCTATTTTCGGTGATAAAAAAGTTCTATTTTACTGGTAAAATAGGACCCAGTACAAAGACTTGGGATGGAAGTCCTCTATGTGGGTAGCACAGGTAAAAACGATCGACTAAACCTGCTTCCAAACCAATGTTGCCGTCATGAAATTGCCAAAGGTCTTCAATTCAGATGAAAATCTCCCACTGATTCGAAAAAAATATTCGGGAAGTGAGTGTCTCAAACCTTTAAACCACCTTAGCTACTGATGTGGGTTGTGTTTGTTATATTGTTGTTAGCTGCTTCTGATCTCACCCACCACATTCGTCTCCTTCAGTCTTTCTTGTCTTAGGGTCCATTGCTTTTTGGCCTTGCGCGATTCGGCCCCACTAATTTTCGTGTGCTATTCGGCCTCGTATTGGGCCGAAAAGCGCAGCTTTCGAGGCCGAATGGCGTCCCAAATAAATTATTTCACTTCAACATTTTGACAATTACGCATTTATTTTGTGTCATGTTTAGTGATTATTTTCAGGGGGAGGGGGTGGGGAGTTATATATGCATTTAATGATTTTTTTACACCGTCAGGTTTTCAACATGTGGATTTCCCATTAAACTGTTTTCTGAAGATGAATGAAAACTGAGTTTCAGCGCTCCAAGGCGCACAGGGACAATGTGGAATTTAAATCCCTTGCGAACTGAATAACTTTATTTACTTATGAATTTACGAAAGTCTATTAATGAATAATTTACAACTTAAAGTCAAAGCAAAGTAATCGTTAAGTCGTGCTTTGGCAGTAGAATTATTTTGCATTTATTTGCAGTAAATAACTGCAAAATAATTTTGTATATAGTTTCAAGTGATAAGGCTAAGTAGACATAAAGTAGTCCTTTAATAGTAGAATTATTTTGCAATTATTTGCTGTAGAGCACCAATTTGCGTTTTCCAGTAACTAACCTCAAAATAATTTTATTGTTTCAAGTGATCCAGTCGGAGTGCTAATGTATATGTAGTAATTACTTTCCAGTAAATAATTTACAACTTAAGGTCAAAGCTAAGTAATCATAAAGTAGTGCTTTAGTAGTAGAATTATTTTTCTGAAAAGTCTATTAGATAAATTATTTTCCAAACAATGTGTGTATTCTTTGCAATTTCAATCACCTGCTTGTTTGAATTCAATGGATGTGTACATTGTTTGGAAAGCAATTCACCATTAAGATTGCTAAAAAAAAAAATTTATTGCACCTTCGTCATCTAGACAGGGAAGTTAATCTGTCATACTATAAAATTACTATAAGCTCATAACAATGTTCACACCTCTTTGTGGTGAAACGTCATATCTGTGAAAATGTAGTTATGTACAATTTTGTCGATATCAAAATATAATAGAAAATGAAACTTGTAAAGTGTTTTTGTTTTGTTCTTCCATCAACATGGAAAAAAACGTCATTGAAAGAACCTGAATAATCCCCGAGGCTGAAAAGAGCCAAACCCCGAGGCCGAAAAGCGTTGGGCCGAAAACGAGCGAGGCTGAAAAGCAATGAACCCCTTGTCTGAGATGGAGTTGGATTTTAGGTTCGGATCACGATAACTTAAAAGGTTGAATTGAACTTTTTAAAACTTTATTTCATGTGGTATTTCTTGAATGATTCTGATTCGGGTACCCGTGGACGATCATATTTGCCGTTAATGTAACTCAATGCAGTGTCGCAAAGCTGAAATACTTGACCTGGTATTAAACCGCAAACTAGTGAGTAAATGTGTAGACCCGCACTAATCGCTGTCACTCCACCACCAAGATATTAACAAGCATATTAATGTTATCAGTTTGTCAGCACTCTCCACAGAGATATCTGTTTTAAAATCCTTTTTCACAAGAGGGTTGACGCTAAAATTTTAATTTAGCATACTTCTTCAGTACACATAAATAAATAACAGTATATTAAATTTTAAATAAATAAAAATACATTAAATTCAAGTTTATTTCTGCTTCCTGCTGATTTTCGGCTCGGTCTCACTCGGACTGTTCGAGTTCATTTAAGTGGGACCGCTTCCTGTTGAAGTGTCCAGGCTGTCTTGTTTTCTGCGAAGCACACTGGTGAAATTGTCAGGCTATAAGTTGCATTGAAAATGGCAGATATTTTGTTCCCATTGGTAAGACATGAATGGGCAAAACACGCGTAAATACCACAATGACCCGGCGACTCTTTCGACTGCGGATTTGAAAACGCATAACAATTAGGATTTCTTTCGGCTTCCTCTCTTCTATTTCCCGCGTTTTTACGTTTCAAGGTGGCTGTGAGGTGTAAGGACAGAATGCCGGTAAAGGCCAAGAATAGAGGACCGCGCGTTTTTTAAGATATTAAAACATTTTTTACAACTCTTTTGGAGTTTCTTATCATTCTAAGACATATTTTACACAAAATTAGCCCAAAACGGCGATACCTACTGACAAATATCATCACTTTTAACCCTTTTTACATTCCGTTAACTTTATTCTCCAAACAATTTCAACAACAAAACCTGCGGTAAACAGGTACGCGATTCTTTGTTTTTTTCCGCTATCGTGTATACTCCATTTGATCGGAGTATACAAGGGTGTAATTACAATGGGAGAACGAATTAGGGTCAGTTTGGGATGGATACGGGTTAGCTAACCCATACCCAACCTAAACTGACCCTAGTACGCAAAGAAGGCAATGATTAGAATACGGCGACCAATGCATTAGGGTCAGTTTAGGATGGGTACGGGTTAGCTAACCCGTACCCATCCTAAACTGATCCTAGCATGCAAAAAGGTAATGATTGCTCCCCTGTGACGTCACATCGAAACATCCACAGCTCCATTTCAGAACGCAATCAGAAATTCTTTTTGTTTCAAAAACCCGTCACAGAGAAAAGGGTTAAAAGTGATTATTTTTGTGAGTGGGTATCGGTGTTTTGGGCTAATCTTGTGTAAAACATGTCTTAGAATCATAAGTAACTCAAAAAAGTTGTGAAATATGTTTTATTTTCTTAAAAAACGCGCGGTCCTCTATTCTTGGCCTTTACCAAAATGCCTATAGACAAAATGCCTATCAGACAAAATGCCTTATTTACCTTATGACTATACACTTCACTGGATCATTTAGTAGAAATCTATACCTTGTTTCTGGTGCCCAAATTTAAACACTCGTTGGATAAAAGATATACCTCACAGAGACTACTTACCGAGAACAAACAAAAAAAATAATCAATAAAGGCAAAAATAAATAATATGAAATTTAGGCAAACCTAAAAGTGAGCGAAAGTGATGCATAAGGCCTAAAGTGCTGTAGGTAGCGACAACAACGGTTGGCCACTTCCGGTTACGATATCTGTCATAGTGCAAAACGTGTAAGTTTATGACCAGTAAATAGACCAAAATTCAACAAAGTACGGAAAACCTAAACAAAAGTTTGAGGAATAACATGTATATAAACTCACAGAAAGTGCTTAATACAAATTTAAGTGACTATAAGTTGATATTCTGTCGCCGATAAATGAATAATTTTTTGTTGGAATCGCATCATGGGGGCCACCATTTTGAGATAAACAAATGACCCCATCGATTCCCATTGGGATTGCGCAAACACTTGGACGATGAATACCTTGAAAACAAATAACTAACAATATATTTTAAACATCATTGTTTATTTTTTATTGGGTCATATTTCAAGGTTTGTGATTTTTATATTTGTATTGATCAACGAAACATAGCCTATTTTCGTGCATGGAAAACGTCAACAAATATTCAATAACTCCCAATAACACACAAGCGATGTGATAGATAATTCCATTCCCTACATGGTGAATATATTTATTTCCATTTTGGTTTTCAATTTCATGGTGTTATGGCTCATCAAAAGCAACTACCCTGCCACAGTGGGATACATGGCGATTCGACCCCAGGTAGAATCTGCCCCAAAACGATGCTGCCCTGGAAGATTCGGCCCCACATTTCTAGCTGAAAGGTAGCAGTTTACCACAAGCCTACCAGAGTTAAAACTTTGCGCAACCTTGAGATAAGTCCTGCAAATTTAAGTGTGTAACCCATGTTCGTGTATTTAATCCACGGTCGGGGAGAGGTTCCGTATTGACCAAACACCCTCTGTCAGCATCAATTTCGGGGTTGATGCTGCCACAGTGTACCGTCCTATCGGGTGGGGACGTAAAATAGCTGACCTCTGTGCAGGGAGAGACACACCCTGTGCATGCTAAAGATCTATCTGTGGTAGCCTAGAGGGGAGCTGAAGAGATTCATCCCACAACCCCCTGAATTCATTGCATAATCATCAACCTGTTGAAGGCAGCAATTATATGAAGGTTCGGATCACGATAACTTAAAAGGTTGAATTGAACTTTTTAAAACTTTATTTCATGTGGTATTTCTTGAATGATTCTGATTCGGGTACCCGTGGACGATCATATTTGCCGTTAATGTAACTCAATGCAGTGTCGCAAAGCTGAAATACTTGACCTGGTATTAAACCGCAAACTAGTGAGTAAATGTGTAGACCCGCACTAATCGCTGTCACTCCACCACCAAGATATTAACAAGCATATTAATGTTATCAGTTTGTCAGCACTCTCCACAGAGATATCTGTTTTAAAATCCTTTTTCACAAGAGGGTTGACGCTAAAATTTTAATTTAGCATACTTCTTCAGTACACATAAATAAATAACAGTATATTAAATTTTAAATAAATAAAAATACATTAAATTCAAGTTTATTTCTGCTTCCTGCTGATTTTCGGCTCGGTCTCACTCGGACTGTTCGAGTTCATTTAAGTGGGACCGCTTCCTGTTGAAGTGTCCAGGCTGTCTTGTTTTCTGCGAAGCACACTGGTGAAATTGTCAGGCTATAAGTTGCATTGAAAATGGCAGATATTTTGTTCCCATTGGTAAGACATGAATGGGCAAAACACGCGTAAATACCACAATGACCCGGCGACTCTTTCGACTGCGGATTTGAAAACGCATAACAATTAGGATTTCTTTCGGCTTCCTCTCTTCTATTTCCCGCGTTTTTACGTTTCAAGGTGGCTGTGAGGTGTAAGGACAAAATGCCGGTAAAGGCCAAGAATAGAGGACCGCGCGTTTTTTAAGATATTAAAACATTTTTTACAACTCTTTTGGAGTTTCTTATCATTCTAAGACATATTTTACACAAAATTAGCCCAAAACGGCGATACCTACTGACAAATATCATCACTTTTAACCCTTTTTACATTCCGTTAACTTTATTCTCCAAACAATTTCAACAACAAAACCTGCGGTAAACAGGTACGCGATTCTTTGTTTTTTTCCGCTATCGTGTATACTCCATTTGATCGGAGTATACAAGGGTGTAATTACAATGGGAGAACGAATTAGGGTCAGTTTGGGATGGATACGGGTTAGCTAACCCATACCCAACCTAAACTGACCCTAGTACGCAAAGAAGGCAATGATTAGAATACGGCGACCAATGCATTAGGGTCAGTTTAGGATGGGTACGGGTTAGCTAACCCGTACCCATCCTAAACTGATCCTAGCATGCAAAAAGGTAATGATTGCTCCCCTGTGATGTCACATCAAAACATCCACAGCTCCATTTCAGAACGCAATCAGAAATTCTTTTTGTTTCAAAAACCCGTCACAGAGAAAAGGGTTAAAAGTGATTATTTTTGTGAGTGGGTATCGGTGTTTTGGGCTAATCTTGTGTAAAACATGTCTTAGAATCATAAGTAACTCAAAAAAGTTGTGAAATATGTTTTATTTTCTTAAAAAACGCGCGGTCCTCTATTCTTGGCCTTTACCAAAATGCCTATAGACAAAATGCCTATCAGACAAAATGCCTTATTTACCTTATGACTATACACTTCACTGGATCATTTAGTAGAAATCTATACCTTGTTTCTGGTGCCCAAATTTAAACACTCGTTGGATAAAAGATATACCTCACAGAGACTACTTACCGAGAACAAACAAAAAAAATAATCAATAAAGGCAAAAATAAATAATATGAAATTTAGGCAAACCTAAAAGTGAGCGAAAGTGATGCATAAGGCCTAAAGTGCTGTAGGTAGCGACAACAACGGTTGGCCACTTCCGGTTACGATATCTGTCATAGTGCAAAACGTGTAAGTTTATGACCAGTAAATAGACCAAAATTCAACAAAGTACGGAAAACCTAAACAAAAGTTTGAGGAATAACATGTATATAAACTCACAGAAAGTGCTTAATACAAATTTAAGTGACTATAAGTTGATATTCTGTCGCCGATAAATGAATAATTTTTTGTTGGAATCGCATCATGGGGGCCACCATTTTGAGATAAACAAATGACCCCATCGATTCCCATTGTGATTGCGCAAACACTTGGACGATGAATACCTTGAAAACAAATAACTAACAATATATTTTAAACATCATTGTTTATTTTTTATTGGGTCATATTTCAAGGTTTGTGATTTTTATATTTGTATTGATCAACGAAACATAGCCTATTTTCGTGCATGGAAAACGTCAACAAATATTCAATAACTCCCAATAACACACAAGCGATGTGATAGATAATTCCATTCCCTACATGGTGAATATATTTATTTCCATTTTGGTTTTCAATTTCATGGTGTTATGGCTCATCAAAAGCAACTACCCTGCCACAGTGGGATACATGGCGATTCGACCCCAGGTAGAATCTGCCCCAAAACGATGCTGCCCTGGAAGATTCGGCCCCACATTTCTAGCTGAAAGGTAGCAGTTTACCACAAGCCTACCAGAGTTAAAAATTTGCGCAACCTTGAGATAAGTCCAGCAAATTTAAGTGTGTAACCCATGTTCGTGTATTTAATCCACGGTCGGGGAGAGGTTCCGTATTGACCAAACACCCTCTGTCAGCATCAATTTCGGGGTTGATGCTGCCACAGTGTACCGTCCTATCGGGTGGGGACGTAAAATAGCTGACCTCTGTGCAGGGAGAGACACACCCTGTGCATGCTAAAGATCTATCTGTGGTAGCCTAGAGGGGAGCTGAAGAGATTCATCCCACAACCCCCTGAATTCATTGCATAATCATCAACCTGTTGAAGGCAGCAATTATATGAAGAAAGAAAGAAAGAATGATACTATTTTAGCATTATGTTAAGATGTACGTAGAGATGACGGAACGGCCCAACTGGTTGTTTGAGACATTCTGCTAGGATGAAATGAGCTTTACATGGGGATTCCTGGGTTGAGATGCTGAAGGCATCTCCTGAAGGCCTGAGGAGGGGTTGGGTACGGGAGGGGGTGTACCCTCCTGTAGATGGGGGGAGGGGGGGGGGGTAGGGGGTCTGCACCCCCCACCCCCCCCGGAAAATATTTCATATTTCAGCACTCTAGGAGCGATTTCCAAGCATTTTGTTAGCACCTGAGAGCATTTACAGGCACGCCGATCAGCCAAAATTCTCCCTCATTGTTCACGTCAACCATTTTTTTTTGGGGGGGGGGGGGGGCAACAAACTTTTGGGGGCTTGTCCCCAGTCCGCCCATAGCTACGCCCCTGGTAGAGGTTGTGGCAAAAACTAATCATGCATGTTTGCAAGGGGAACGGGTTGACTTGACACCGAGTCAACTCGTCACTCGGTCAACTCGCCACTGGGTCAGGTCGCCACGGGCCAAGTCGCCATGGGCCAAGTCGCCATGGATCAACTCGCCACACAAAAAAACTAATACAAGGGGGTCATACTGATTACCGACCAAAACAGTCCATAACTGTCCAAAAGTGCTAATTACCAACTAAAATAATAATAATAATGGTACAATATAAAATACTCAGGGGACATCGCTATATACACATACCAGCTGATGAAGGAATATCAGGCAGGTGATCTGAAGATACTTCTCTAATACAGGTAATATATATTGCAATATTAACTGTTACCACACTTGACACATCTCAAAGTATGAAATTTTGAGCAAAGAGTAACTGCATGACATCCATGTGTGGACTTAGTGATTTTGACAGACAAAAAAAGCTGCCGTCCCGACCCAAAAACATGGAATTTTTTTTTTCTTTTTTCCAGTTCCCCCCAAAAATGTTGGTTGTAGTTTTAACAGTGCTAGAGCTTTCCTAAAATACGTACATTGGTTAGTTTTCTGGAAAAAATGCAAAAACTTGTGTTGTCGCTACTGTAGGCCAACATTGACTGGTAAAGAATAGGGGACAACCAAATTTCGAGATAACTACAGTCATTCAGGCAGTAACGGGTCACCTTTCATATTTTCGTTTATTTCTCTCAAATAAAATAAGTTATCCAAAGTTTGTTTTTTGTTATTGACAGACAGGTATCTGACACTCATTATTGCAGCGGAAATATTCAGATAAAGCTTCTGTTTATTTTATAAAATTAGATCGTTTGCCTGTTGCGATTTGGTCAGTAACGGGTCGCTTGTGTCTATAAAGAATCACCCTCTTTGGCACCCACTGGCGATCTATTTTCCCACTTTATATGTATTTATTGGACATAAAAAGTCTTTTTTGTCTTCTCCGAATTTCACCACACTTTTTCACAACTTTTATAGTGGAAACAATTGAAAACGAAGTGGATCAAATGCAGTAGTTTAGCGTTAATTTTCTAAAAAATAGTTCAACTGGAGCAGTGTTTCAATGGGTTTTAATGCGCATGTCTGACAGTGACCCGGTATTGACAACTCAACTCTCTGTTGAAACGGAATAAATATATCATGATGCCAGATATTTATCCCAATTATTTTATCGTGAATTTGAAGCGTAGACAAACCTGTTCAAAAAATAATAAATACATTCACACTCTTTATATTTCTCTTCCCGTAACTGAGACGCAAACTTTTTTTTGCTGTTTCGCGTGTCGAAATTTTCTTCTGGCGCACATTCAGTCTTTTTAAAAAAAATCACTTTCGTCAACAAAAAACAACAACAAACTCGCGAAACTTTCAAAGACGACGGGCAACAAATTACTTCACAAAACTGGAATAAAATTTTAGTTTGAAATGCTCTTCAAATTCGATTTTTTTAAGGCTCAACATCGCCTGACCCGTTACTGCCTGTGACCCGTTACTGCCTGAATGACTGTATTTTTATCTGCGTTTTGATTGGAAGATATTATCTTCCAGTGCTCTGATTGAAAAATAATTTTATCATTGCTTTGATTGGAAGATATATTTAGGGCATCGTTGTTTTCCGGAATTTATCCGAGGAGTTACGGAAATTGCTGCGTTCATTTTTATTAGCTAAACTTTGGCGAAGCCAAATTTGAGCTTATGCCATGGCCCGTCGTCCGTCTGGCTGTCTGTCCGTCAACAATTGGATAGGGCTCGGGCTAGAGGCCGTATTTATGAACCGATCTTTACGAAACTTCTTGGGTACCTTTGTTATGACCGTGGGACGAGAACGAGTGTTTTTGGGTTTGGTCCGAAATTCAAGATGGCTGCCAGCCGCCATTTTGTACCGACGATGCAGAAATCTGTTTTTTGTACAGAACTTCCATATGAAAGCTATGATTTGAATAATTTTTTGTATGAATGTTTAGTACCATGGGATACATCACATATAATACGGGTTTTTTTCTCGTGCGTAAATTATGCAAATTAGACTAACTTTGATGTTTTTTGGTGTTACTTTCAGCACTGTAAGTGCAAATGCCAATACGGCTCAGGCTAGAGGCCGTATTTATGAACCGATCTTTACGAAATTCCTTGGGTATCTTTGTTATCACCATGGGACTAGAACGAGTGTTTTGGGGTCCGGTCCAAAATTCAAGATGGCCGATGGCAGCCATTTTGTACAAAATTTGGTGCAATCAGATTTTTGCACAGAACTTCCATATGAAATCGCTGATTTGAATAATTTTGTGTGTGAATGTTTAGTACCATGGGATACATCACATATAATACGGGTTTTTTTCTCGTGCAGAAATTATGCAAATTAGATGAACTTTGATTTTTTCAGTGCTACTTACACACAGTAAGTACACATGTCAATACGGCTCAGGCTAGAGTCTGTATTTATGAACCGATCTTCACGAAACGTCTTGGGTACCTTTGTTATCACCTTGGGACAAGAACGAGTGTTTCTGGATGCGGTCTAAAATTCAAGATGGCTGCCAGTGGCCATTTTGTACCGAAATTAGGTCTAATCAGTTTTTTGTACACAACTTCTATATACGGCTCAGGCTAGAGGCCGTATTTATGAACCGATCTTTACGAAACTTCTTGGGTACCTTTGTTATCACCGTGGGATGAGAATGAGTGTTTTTGGGTGTGGTCCAAAATTCAAGATGGCCACCAGCAGCCATTTTGTACCAAAATTAATGCAATCAGTCTTTTGTACAGAACTTCTGTATGAAAGTTCTGATTTGAATATATTTTTGTATGAATGTTTAGTAACATGGAATGCATCACATTATGCATATAGTACGGGTTTTTTTCTCGTGCAGAAATTATGCAAATTAGATGAACTTTGATTTATTCAGTGCTACTTATACACTGTAAGTGCACATGTCAATACGGCTCGGGCTAGAGGCTGTATTTATGAACCGATCTTCACAAAACTTCTTGGGTACCTTTGTTATCTCCTTGGGACGAGAACAAGTGTTTCTGGGTGCAGTCCAGAATTCAAGGTGGCTGCCAGTGGCCATTTTGTACCGAAATTAGGTCCAATCAATTTTTTGTCACAACTTCTACACAGCTCATATTTGTGAACTGATCTTCACGAAACTTCTTGGGTACCTTTGTTTTCACCTTGGGACAGGATTGAGTGTGTTTTGGGGTGCCTTTGTTATCTCTGTGCTATGAGAACAAATATTTTGGGGTTCAGTCAGACCCACTCGGGGACTCAAAGATTTCTTTTCTAGTTTAGCATCTCACTGTCACCCACCTTTACAATACTTTACCTATACATTTGTTACAGGCAACGGTCAGTATTTATGTACAGACCGTTACAATACTTTATATGTACCTTTGTTATCAGGTCATTACCTAGATGTTTGTCATTGGTGTGTCACATACTATACATGTACATGTGTTTGTCTTGACAAGTTGAGCTACAGTGTCATTGACACTTTCATTTTTTCACCAATAGCGTGTAGCATTTATTGTTCCTATTACCAACTGTTAGTAGCCACAACAAGAAAATACAGCAGTGCTGTACAAAAAAAGGACAATGATAATATGGCAATGCAGTTTTACTGAAAAGACCATCTTTAAAATAAGACTGAGTATCACAAATGTAGTTTCATGATTAGGACCAGATTTTTATAAAGGACCTTTCGGTCCAGATCTATGGACGATTCGGACCATATTTCTGGCCGATTCGGACCAGATTATTGGACGATTCAGATCATGTTTGTGGACGATTCAGACCAGGTTTCTGGGCGATTTGCCCAACACACACAAATTACACAAGGCAGCACAGACATACACACTTCACAAGACAGCACAGACTTATCTTTTGAATTGAGTAGACCTAGAACTTTATGTGCCAATTTCAGTGAGCGATTTTCATTAATTTCACTGAAAAAAATACCGACATACCGGTATTGTTTGTAGTTATCACAACAGATAATTCCGCAAGTAGTTATGAAACAGCTATTCCTGTGCTTCTGGGTCATATCAGGGAAGAGGAAAAATATGTGATGTCAACTTTGACCTGCCTGTTTTTATTTGCAATGCATTTTGGGTCCGTATCCCAAATTTGGTCAAAATCGGCCCAGTAGTTAGCCCATTGCTTAGGGGTGCTCTCGTTGCTGGGGAAGTCACGTGACATCAACATTGACCTGTATGTCTTCATTTGTAATGCATTTTGGGTCCGTATACCAAATTTGGTCAAAGTCGGCTCAGTAATTAGCCCATTGCTAAGGGGTGCTCTCGTTGCTAGGAAAGTCATGTGACGTCAACATTGACCTGTCTGTTTTTATTTGCAATGCATTTTGGGTCCGTATACCGAATTTGGTAAAAAAAGTCTCAGTAGTTAGCCCATTGCTTAGGAAGCGCTCTGGTTGCTAGGGATGTCATGTGACGTCAACATTGATCTATTTGTTTTCATTTGCAATGCATTTTGGGTCCGTATACCGAATTTGGTCAAAATCGGCCCAGTAGTTAGCCTGTTGCTAAGGGGGCACTCTGGTTGCTAGGGAAGTTTCCTGACGACACTATTGACCTGTCTGTTTTCGTGTGCAATGCATGTTGGGTCCATGTATCAAAATGGTCAAAATTGGCCCAGTAGTTTGCCTGCAGGCTTGGCAATTTCAGGAGAGCGATTTTTTAGCTCACCTTACTGCCCTCCGGAAAGAATTAAGGAGAGCGAAAAATAGCCCTCCTAAATATTTTGGTCTGGGATGATTGAGATTACATGTATTATGCTCACATTAAATTTTTGTTGTAAAGCAAAAATGTAATTTAACTTCGAAGTCACCTAACATCATGTAATTTCATGTTGAAACTGGTTTAGTGGTAAAAGGTAATGGCTGCAACTGTGTTTGGGTATGTACTTTGTACATACCCAAACACAATTGCAATCATTTGAAGCAAAATGGGTCACAGCAATATTTTTTTTCTGTCAGTTTCAACAACTGACATCACAGTTTGAAGGGTAATTATTCAAGGAATATTGGCTCTATAATATACTACCATTACTACTATCCTGTCACTTCGAGCACATGCACCAGGATGTGACTGTAGATTCAAGCAGACCTGTTGTCCAAGAAAGTCATACGCCTGCAACTACCACCTTCAAACCCCCCACCCCCCCCCCCCCCCCCCCCCACCCCTCCATCCCCCAACTTGAGCACACACACAGCTCTTGTCAAGTGTGTGTTTGGTTGTTGAGTGAGACATCTTGATGTCTAAGAGATTTCGCTTTACCTTAGTAAAGTTAATAAAATCACTGATGTAATAGTCTGTTGGTTTCAGTTTCAATGAGTTCAGCCAACTGGATACTTAAAATGCTGTGTAAAGCAAATTGCTCTCCTAAGCTGATTGAGGAGAGCAAATTTTTGCCCTCCTGCATTTTTCAGTATGCCAGGCCTGTGCCCGTAGCTAGGGGCGTGCTTTACTTGCTATGGACGTCACATGACATAATCAGTGACCCATTAGCCCCCATCCCCCCCACACCCAATGTATTAAGGGTCCCTTGACCCAATGAGGGTGAAAGCAATGGTGGAGAGCCATCACTTGTTCTAGCATCCGAGTATCCTTGAAAAAATGTAACCTCATTTGTCCCTGGTTCCTTTGGGAAAAATCCCTAAAAGTTTCTTCAATTGCGAATGTCAATTTCCGCCATGCCCAAACATGTCAGCGTCCTTGTGTACCACTTCCGTTGAAAAATTTTGAAGTTGATGCCTTTGAGATGAGATTGGCTTTGAGTTCATACAAACGGTACATGTTTGCCTAATAGCTTACGTGTTGCCTAATAGCTTGCGAAGCAAGCTATCCTTCGGATTGCTTGCACGCGACCCTGCGGGTCGCTTTCGCTCTCTTTTTAATTGTGAACATATAGGTACTCTATTTATGTAAAAGCTTTAAAAAAACAACTTTAACATAAGGGGCTATATAAGCATTGGAATTTTGTTTATCTTGAAAATTCTCACCTCAAATATTGATGTGAAATGACAGACGTAACCTTTCACCCGGTTTCAAAGATGCAAGGTGTGACGTCATAACCCGCCAAATTGTGACAACATTATTCAGCTGGACTTCTTCCAGATTCCAACACTTGAAACACATGCATTCATTTCATCTCGTCTTTGCATTTCACTTGTGCAATCTTTCAACCAGACATGTTAACTCTTCCCAGAATGCCCGGGGAAATCCCGGAATTTCAGTATAGTTCCCGGCCTCCTGAACGGGAATCAGTTTTAGACCAAAAATCCCGGAAAACAACAGTCAAATATTTCGTTCCCATTGTAACTTATGAAAAACTTTCGGAGTCAAATCACATGCATTTCAAACTCTGCTAAAAACTCACGAAGCATTAAAATATGGATTTAAATTAAATTTATTTCAGAAAAGGGTATTTTATGATATATATTTCAACTGTGTTCATGTTTATTTCTGGGTTTTCTCTTTGGAGATTTATGATCAATGTGCTAGTGTCGAAGTGAAAATAGTTGACTTACTTTCAAAAAATTGAAAACTCCATCTTCATTTAAATGCAGTTTTTGGAAAATAAAATATATGAAAAGGAATTAAATAATATATATTTATTTATTCCTTCATGGAATAGCTTTAATTCTCATCCCTTTTCCAAAAATCAAAACGTAAACAACAACAGTTTAAAAGAGGGTTAAAGTCGCTTAGGATGCTGAAAAATTATGTCTGCATATTTAAACACGATGGACTTATTTTCTAACACTACATTTATTCTGTTGTGCTGACTACAGTTTCACTAAATCACCCGCAGATTGGAGATTCCACCCAAGCAATAATTGCAAATTTGTTGCAAATCATAACAAGCACAAGCACAGTTTCAGCCAATGGACCTCCTGGTTAAACCCAGAGGGAGGTGCATTGGCTGAAACATTGCTTGTGTGTTTAGTTGATATATACATGATTTGAAAGTTGTAGTTTGGGTGATAACTCCACTCTGCGGGTGATTTAGTTACAATCCACTCTCCACATACAGTTAAAACTAGAAGTCCTGTCATGAAATGCGCACAAATAGCACGTTAATATGCGCGTTAATGTATGCGTTATGGCCCAAGTAAAGCTATCAAATTCTGTACATATGGCCTGTGCACAAGCAATATTTCAGCCAATGGACCTCCGGGTAACCCGGAGGTCCATTGGCAGAAACATTGCATGTGTTTGCTATGAGTAACCAAGAGAACCTGCCGTGCTTTGGATGCCATTCGATATGGCAATTGCGTGCAATTCCAACGCGCAATTAAGCCTAGATTAGTGCACTATTCGTGACAGGACTTCCAGTTTTAACTGTAACCTTTCAATTCAATTAGGACATGCAGAAACCATAAATAACCCAGTTTTTAATGTGAACTTGAAATTTATTTTTAAAACTTCAAATATGTTTTTTAAAAGAATATACCTTATATTACAGAGAAGAACACTCTCACCATGGGTGATGCTAAATTTCAAATCCACTGCATTGAGGCAAATACAAAATCAACTGCATGGTAACCCTAGTCATCACTGTTAGGGAAAGAGTTGGGGTTTTCAGAAAGCATGAACAACGCAATTTTTTGTAGGGGAGGGGGGAGGATTTTAACCTACATGACTTAGTTTTGTGTGTGTATGTACATGTATGTTTGTATAACTTTTATTTTTTTCTCCACAATTGTGTTCTCGGTGTACATTTATTTTGTCACAATGTCATATACATTTTATGTTTTTTTCTGTCTTCTCCCTCATGTCCACTGACTTCTCCCTCCTGGCCTCTGACTTCTCCCTAAAGTCTCTGGAGGGAGAAGTCACTTCTCGCTAAAATCAGCTGTCAGGCTGACCAGTGATAGACACCTATGAAGTAATGGTTACAGTACTGTAAATGATTTGCATTGGTGACAGTGTTAAAAATTTTCCTGTCTCCGAATCTCATCAGGCTTACAACATTCCTTGAAAATCATGGTCAGAGGCCTAAAGGTGCTTAAATTTGATATTTTTATACTGTACCAATGACCCAGACATAGCTGGTGCTAACTCTTAAAAATATAGGGCCAAACACAAATTTTGCCCCCCAATCCCCAAAATTTGCATCTAAAACCAAAGAAAACATGTCCTGAATGGCCCTCCATACTTCACCTCTACTGCGCATGCGCAGTGTCAAGGACGTCCCGAAATTGGCGCCATTAATCATTCTTTGTTTGGCCCTTCATCAGTTAACATCTGACTGATCTTTGTGCTTGTAAATCTCAGTTTAAATGATGCCAGACACATAAATATTAGTGAAATGGTGATTCTAAGGAGGATATAGAAGGAGGAGAGGAAAAATGAGTGACAGAAAATAATCAGGGCTGTAACTTAAAATTTTTTGATGAAATTATGTTAAGTTACCTATTTTCGAGGCAACTGCCTGTTGTGGTCATTCTTGTTATCAAGATTACACTGCTTATTCAGTGTTTTCCTCTCTCCCTTTCCTTTAAGTCCCCTCTTGCTATTCTCCCATGCTTTTGGCATATTTTCTGTAATATTATTACTAAAATTTCTTGGGAGTTTTAGCTGGATAACAGAATGTATTCTGTTCTTTTCCCCATGTTTACGTCTTCACCTATGGGTGGTTAGGCGTAGTGTTCTGCATCTACCATCTGATGTTCTGCAGTTTCTTCCCTGGAAGTTTCTGTTTTGCATCAGATAGTGTATTATTGGTAACTGATTTCGGGCCAGGGTGCCTGGAGTCTTGATCTAGTGTTTTTACACTTATTGTTTACATTTCCAACAGCCCTCTGTGTGAGGGGGATTTCTGGAAAATAATATCTTGATGTTAATTTAATCATAACTAGACACATTATTATTGTTCGTAAGTGTTGCATAAATTGTTTAAAATATTTTTAGAATTTTTGTCCACACTTAGACTTGGGATCCATTGGGGCTCAACGTTACTTTTCAGAAACTTGGGCTGTTCTGAAAAAATATTTTTTCAAAAGTTTTTGATTCAATTATTTTTTCTACGTTAATGGATCTTGTTATTATGTATTTTGATTGTCAGGGGTTGGTGCGAGTACTAGGACTTTGTATTCTTTTCACAATGAAAGGATATTGTGCAATTGTAATAAGAGGAAATCTTCCTCTGACTTTCATAATCATTGTATAATGTAGTCATTGTACTCACACTAACTCCTGTTCTGTATGTGTTGATTACGATGACAACATGGGAAGCGTGTGTCACGGTATGTTAGTGGGGAATTGGCCATTCCGGTCCTTTCCCCGCAGGGTCACTCTACTTTATCAATTTCTATTTCAGACGATCAAGATTAGGGTGATGTATCTGTGATGTCTTCCAAAAAGTGTGCCTCCGTCGTCACAATTAATGAAGAGCTAGCGGAAAAGTGCTCAGGTAATACGTCAATTGCCTAAGAGGACCCTAGTAGGTTCGACGGCCTTTGACGTCTGCTAGCTCGCCTGGTGTAGCGTCCATTCATCGAATGGTTCGGCATCCGGGTTCGTCCGTTGCGGTCTAGAAAGGAGTTTTGGGTGATGCGAGCATTATAAATATCCATGAGCACACCCAGTGACGGCGGATTAGAGGGGAGAACGGAGGAAGCCTTTTAGTCCGGTTCATAGCTCGTCCAGGCCCATCCGGGCAGCGAGCGAGAGAGGCCCCTCTCTCGTACATCAACATCTGGCTCCAGATGTTGTGGTACAAAATGTCTCGCATTCGGAGCATACGTCCGCCGCTCGGGGCGCTCCGTTATATAGACAGTCCGGAGAGACTGTCAATAAGGCTTCCTCATTCTCATGGCAGCGCACACGACCGCACCTTGGCTACGTGACCTCCGATATCCAGTCAACTTCGCCAATCAGAGAATCCTCGGCGACCAGGTCACGCCATTCGAGAGCCAGGGACACGAGGCCTGCAGACTCCGGACGTTCGCATAAGAAAGTATGCGGGAGTCAACGTACACAGAGCTTCCAGCGGCAAAGCATCGTAAGATCGCTTCTGCACAGGCCTCGGTGACGGACGTGCTATCCCAAATAGCACAACTTATCGCAGCATCCCAGCAACGACAGAATCTCTGTCGCATAATATAATATCCGACGACGCTGGGTCGGGACGCTCTGCGGAAGCATCAGGTGCGGACGTCCGAAAATTTCATACGGTCCGAAGGGATGCCGAAAGGGATTCGGAGGTTTTCAAGCTTTCCCTTTCGGAACAACATGAGCTGCTGTATGTGTCATCCGACTTCATCTTCTAGAGGTTCTTCGTCGGACCAGAATGCTGTGATACCGGATAAGAAACTGATAGCGTCGGTGGACTTAGAAATTTTTGGTTCGGTTCAGGGACATCGTCCCTCAGTTCCGAACCAGTCCAATAATGTCTCAGATACGTTCGATTTATTGAACGACGCTATATATATTTTTTATATGCTTGCTATGTACAAGCATATCTGGTTTCTTGTTCGCAAAATTACTGAGATGTCTTTCAAAAGTGTGCCTCTGTCGTCATAGTTAATGAAGAGCTAGCGGCAATTAGTGCTCATGGATTACGTCAATCCCCTAAGAGGTCCCTAGTAGGATCCACGGAGTTGACATTCGCTAGCTCACCCGGTGTAGCATCCATTCATCGAATGGTTCGGCAGTCGGGTTCGTCCGTTGCGGTCTAGGATGGAGATTTGGGTGATGCGAGCACTATAATAGACTTTAGTACACACCCAGTGACCACGGATTAGAGGAGAGATCGGAGGAAGCCTGTTAGTCCGGTTCCTAGCTCGTCCGGTCCGTCCGGGTGGCGAGCGAGAGAGGTCCCTCTCTCGTGCAACAACATATGGGACCGGATGTTGTGGTACAGACATTTCAGCTTCGGAGCGTATGTCCGCCACTCGGGACGCTCCGTTATATAGACAGTCCAAGTGACTGTCGATAATGCTTCCTCATCCTCACAGCAGCGCACACGACCACACATTGGCTACGTGACCTTGAATATCCGGCCAGCTTCGGCATTCAGTGATTCCATGGCGAACAGGTCACGCCATCCGGTAGCCAAGGGACACGAGGCCTGCACACTCCGTCGCTCGCATAATAGAAGTATGCACGGGGTAACGAACACAGAGCTTTCAGCGGCAATGCATCGTAAGACCGCTTCTCCACAGGCCTCAGTGACGGACGTGCTATCCAAAATAGCACAGCTTATCGTAGCATCCCAGCAAACGACAGATTCTCGGTCGGATCAGGAATAATCCGACAGCGCTGGGTCGGTACGCTCCGCTGTTGCATCAGGCACGGACGACCGAATATTTCATAGGGTCCGACAGGATGGCGAAAGGGATTCGGATGATTTCGAGCTTTCCCTTTCGGAACAACAGAAGCTGCCATACATTTCTTCCGGCATTATCTTCCAGAGGTTGTTCCGTCTGACTACATTGCTGCGATGCTGGATAAGAGACTAATAGCGTCATTGGACACGGAGTTTTGGATCGGTTCAGGGACATTGTCCCTGAGTTGCCAACGCAGTCCAATAATGTCTTTAGAACATTCAAATTATTGAACGACGCTATATATATATAAGCTTGCTATCAACATGCTAGTATAGTTTCTTGTCCGCAATGCTCTATTCTGCCTTTCGTGAATTCTAGGAAATAATTGTTTATTGGCAGAACTGGGCTTACCGAGAGTTCCTTTGCGTCTAAGACGGCGAGACTGAAGACTGCAAATTATCTTTTTCGCCGTCTATGTCAATTCCAACCACGATGTTGGAAACGACAATGATGTATAATAGACTTAACTTAGACGCTTTATCATACGTATACCACCTTACTGAGACGTTTATCATTACGTCTTCAAGAGAAAGAATTCCAGGATATGATCCTCAATGAGATTTCTTTCAGGGGCAGTAGTTTTTCAACGTATAACTCCGCCCTTCAGTGGCAACCTGGAGTTGGTTAGATGTGACGCAGCCCTAGCTACATCCACGCACATGGATAGTAAGGTGAAGAACTCTCTGAGTCGCTTCGGTCTCCGAGAAGCTTCTCTTCGACGGCAACATTTCAGCAATCTTGAATTGCTCGATATACACGTTCTCTTGTCTATCAAGTGTAACAAGAGATTCAGACGTGGACAAACATTCGGTGGTTGACTCAGAGAGTTCCACTGTAGTTGCCAGATCCGAGTTTTTCGATTATGACGGATGTCAGTCAAACAGGTTGGGACACAATTTTGATCCCAACGGATTCGAAGTGCCAGGGTCTTTGGGTTCCGCAGTTTTTAGGCAAGCTTCTTACTTCCAAGGAAGAATATTATGTTGGCTTGCACTACTTCATTGGATGAATTTTATTCAGAAATGCATGTTCAGTCCTGTCCGATAATACGACAGTAGTTGCGTATATCCGGAACCAGGGAGGCACTCATTCGGTTCCGTTATTAATTTTAACGGAAAGAATCCTTCTGTTTGTTATAGAACACCAAGTTCTGTTTCGGTTTGTCATATTCTCGGTCGTCGGATCGTATTAGCAGACTCCCTTTCACATAAGGGTTGTTTGTTGCCGTCAGAATGGACTATCAACAAACAAGTATTCAATCAGATTTGCTATCAATGGGAGCGCCCAGTGATAATTTATTTGCGACACAACTCTCCAATCAATTGTAGACGTATGTGTCACCGTGTCCGGATCCCTGAGCATATGTAGTTAACGCTCTATCGATCTAGTAGGACGCGATGATAGGATATGCGTATCCTCCAGCGCTGTTGATTCAGCATCTCTGTCTCCACAGAGACGGTGGATATATTTACTTAGATGTCTACTGTGGGACTTAACGCGGAAACTTCCTCCACGAGAGGATCTTTTTTTCGCTGGGGAAATCGTGTCAACTCTATCACAACCCGCAAGGTCTCAACCTTCAGGTATTCCGTTGTGCGGTCCTTCTTGCATGGCAAGCATTGTACAGGACGAGCAGTGGACGCGATTCCTAACTGTAGAAGGACCTCCTCTTCGCTATACTATGCGACTAAAGTGGAGGGTCTTCCGTCATTGGTGTAGGGATCTTTATGTTGATATTTTTGATCCCTCCATTGCAAACTTTCTAGTATACTTGTTTAACAAGATCATCTGCAGCCAGTTACTTTTAAAGGTCATAGGTCTATGTTATCTGATACCTATGCACACCATGATAGTTTACAATGTAGCCTAATGTCTCTTTATCTAAGTTAGTTTGAAACTTTTCGATAAGAGACCTAGAATCGTTAGATTAATTCCTATTCGGAATTTAGCTTGGGTTCTTATTAATAAAAGCAACCATTTGAACCCCTTGAGACAGCAGTTTCAAATTCTGGCCTTTTAAGGCAGCGATTCTCTTAGTCTTCTCTTCTGCTGAAGAGTCAGTGAGCTTCATGCACTATCGGTGGACGATTCTCACTTTCGTAGTATCGGGAACTCTATTACCTTTACTACTAATGTTGTAATTTTGGTTAAGAATCAGGCTCCTAATGATATCCGGAACCTATTGTTCTTAAGGTCCTTCCGTCTTCGAGCGGGCATAGGCCTTTACTCTGTCCGGATAGACCTTTATGTATTTATTAACAGATCTCAGTTTATCAGTTGGACGTAAAGCTTCTTCTGGCTCTGATGCCTAATAGAAAGGTCATTACGGTCCATTCTATTACTTAATGCATTCAGTTAACTATCGGTACTGCTTAGGATAATCTATCCTCAACTCAGCAGTCTGTGCTTAAGATTCCGGCTCATGAAGTAAGAGCTCTTCTACATCTTGGGCTGACGTATAGTTTTGCTATTATAGATTAAGTAGGCTGCATATTGGTCTCAGCCATCCACATTCACGGATTTTTATCTCAGAAATATTGTATCCATTTCTGGAGACCTGCATTATTTAGGTCCATTATCAGCTGCTCAGAAGTCGATCACTTAACAATTGCAACTATAGCTATGTAGGCTTTATGTTCCGGCAGTGACTCCGTCCTGCTGCCCTCTTCGCTCTGGGCTATTTGACCCAGGCCAAGAAAAAGGGGGGGAGGGTGTTCCCTTGGGTCACCTGTTTTATTATGAAAACAAGGGGATACCTCCTCCGGAGTTAGTAATTCTGAGCGGTTACTGGGATGGTTTCTTAAGTGAAAGTTATGTTTTTAAATTCATTCATGTCATAGTTTTAAAGTATAGCATTTGAATATGTCATGTGTCAAACGGATGTTATTATACTATCCTCGGACACTTTTAAAAGAGTATAAAGAGTCTCAATTCTTTGGACTAACTTTATTTATGGGCTTACTTTAAAAATAATTAGTATAAGAATTATACTGCATATTAATAGAGAACATGGATGTTATGATGCTCAATTATAGAAGGTATTGTGTCTTTCTAATTTGTCATAAATAAGAAAGATACACGTGAAGCCTATTTCTCCTTTTCTCCTCCAGGAGATGACTCTATTTTATATAGTTGAGCTTATTGGATTTTCCTCTATGTCCTGGGCCCTCCAGCCTTTTTACTATTCAGCTATGTCTGGGTCATTGGTACAGTATAAAAATCTTAAAAAATTTATAGTAATTTATATATTTTTTATACTTACCAATGACCCAGACGGGGATGGCCCTCCCAGGAGTTGGGAACTCATACCTCCCTGCTGAGGACATAGCGCTTAACCAGGCACTGTTGGTAAGAATGATTAATGGCGCCAATTTCGGGACGTCCTTGACACTGCGCATGCGCAGTAGAGGTGAAGTATGGAGGGCCATTCAGGACATGTTTTCTTTGGTTTTAGATGCAAATTTTGGGGATTGGGGGGCAAAATTTGTGTTTGGCCCTATATTTTTAAGAGTTAGCACCAGCTATGTCTGGGTCATTGGTAAGTATAAAAAATATATAAATTACTATAAATTTTTTAAGTTTCTGATACCCGTCAATAACAATTTTGAATTATGAACAACCAGAATGAATTCAAGTTCACCTGGAAAAAACATTCTTAGGCTATCACTTCATACTTGAACAAGAGTTCACTGGTTCTCCACTTCCAAATTCCCAAAATTAGTTGAGAATGCATAAAGTAGAAAAAAAAAAACGAAACCGAAACTCGGGTCTTCACCCCCCAAAAAACCAAAACTGAAGTGAAAAAACCACAACCTTGGGACGCGAACGAGTGTTTCTGGGTGCGGTCCAAAATTCAAGATGGCTGCCAGTGGCCATTTTGTACTGAAATTAGGTTAAATCAGTTTTTTGTACACAACTTCTATACGGCTCAGGCTAGAGGCCGTATTTATCTCAGAGCCAACGTTTACCGCCCAAGTGTGCGCGACTGGTAATTTTATTTTGACCCCAGTCAACGAAGTTTAACAACGAAAAATGTTCAGTTTAATGTAGTTCTTTCGAGCCTTGACTTGTCCTAGTGCACGGTATTACAATCGGAATCGGCATCAGAATCGACCGATTGAGAGCTCAAATAACCGGTAATCGGTCAACGATCATTTTTGGTAATCGGTTGAACACTAGGAATGATTGTGTTTCAGGGTGCCTTTGTTATCACTGTGCTATGAGAACAAATATCTGGGGGTTCAGTCAGACCCACTCTGGGACTCAAAGATTTCTTTTCTAGTTTAGCATCTGACTGTCACCCACCTTTACAATGCTTTACCTATACAGTTAAAACTAGAAGTCCTGCCATGAAATGCGCACAAATAGCACGTTGATATGCGCGTTAATGTGCGCGTTAAGGCCCAATTAAAGCTATCATATTCTGTACATATGGCCTGTGCACAGGCAATGTTTCAGCCAATGGACCTCCAGGTAACCCGGAGGTCCATTGGCAGAAACATTGCATGTGTTTGCTATGAGTAACCAGGAGAACCTGCCGTGCTTTGGATGCCATTCGATATGGCAATTGCGTGCAATTCCAATGCGCAATTAAGCCTAGATAAGCGCACTATTCGTGACAGAACTTCTAGTTTTAACTGTACATTTGTTACAGGCTACGGTCAGTATTTATGTACAGACCGTTACAATACTTTATATGTACCTTTCTTATCAGGTCATTACCTAGATATTTGTCATTGCTGTGTCACTTACTATACATGTACATGTCTTAAGTTGAGCTAAAGTGTCATTGACACTTTCATTATAAGAGTAATAAAACAAAAACAGATACGACTGATATCGCTGCTCTCAAAAGTCGGACGTTGAACATTGAAACGTCGCTCGACAAAGTTGTGTTGCAGTTGAATCAGTTGACCAAATTGGTCACCAGTCTGACCAGCAATCGATCAAAAACTTTTACCAAACGTGATTCGTCCCCACAGTCGAGGTCGCCCTCGCCATCCAGAAAATTTACAATTGAATGTCTTACTTGTCATGGTCCACACTATCAAAAGGATTGTCCGACAAAAAAATCCTTCAAATAGACCTAATAAGGACAATCGAGTGAAATTTGGAAAGTTAAACGAGAACGGGTCAGATCATCGAGAGGTCTGATTCTGGCCCCTTCTCTCTCCAGCGCCCTCGATTTTAAATCAGACTCTCACCGCCCATGATTACTCGGGTGAAATCTACGTAGACAATCGCATTACCTATTTCACTTTCTGGAAATCAAATAAATGCTATAATAGATACTGCGGCTGGGGGCGCGGTGGTGTTGTGGTAACCTATTCTAGTCAGATCACTGAAGTTAAGCAACGTCGAGCCTGGTTAATCCTCTGATGGGTGACTGTCTGAGTGATCGATTCGGACTCCCGCGTTGTGTCCTTGGGAAAGGCACTTAACCCCGATTATCCACATGGGGGCTCGATAACTCCGTGTACTAAGGCGTACTGCACGTTGATGGTGCACATATCTTCAACCAGTCTAACCCTGCCTGTGCTGCAGTGCGGAGTTACGATGTTTTGGAGGTGGCAGCTGCTCGTCGTTGCTTCATGGTTCTCTCTGGGTACTCCGGCTTCCTCCACCCGTAAAACTGTCACGGTCATGACTAGCCATTGTGCATTAGTATGTGACCTTAGACACCAATAAATAAATAAATAAATATAGATACTGTGGCTGATGTTTCTTTGATCTCAGATAAACTGTCTAATAAACTGAATCCCACACCACAGTGTATTAAGATAATACATTTTAATACCGCAGCTTGTGATAGTCGTATGTTTGATAAACTGGTAGGGAACAGTTTCTATTTCAATTGGTAGTTTAAAATTTGAGGAAAACATTTATGTAGCTCCAATTGAAGATGATATGCTGTTAGGTATGGATTTTCTAAAAAAGTTTCAAACTCAAATTGACATTTTAACAGATACTGTCACTTTATGTAATCATGTTTTTTTCGACTGTGTCGACTGACACTGTTGCCACAAAAATTGCTCATGTTTTTGTGAATAACGAAACATTGGTTCCTCCAAACTCAGTTGTTTTCGAATGTACCATAAATCCGCCACTGAATGATTATGTTATTGAACCGCTTCATAGTGTAGAATCTGTGTTGTTACCAACTTTCCATGAAGGTTATACGACACCTCACGTCAGTTTTATAAACTAAGATGATTGATCAGTGCCTATGAAGTGTCCGAAATATGTGATTTTGACAATTTTGAATCTGTTACTGTCAGTCAAATCGGCAGTGATGAGTCAGAAATTGATCCGTCTGAAATGCCAAAAACATTTGTGAAATTTATTTGAGCGGTCCTCCAAACTAATTCCAGATAAATATGTTTCTCATCTTGGTAAACTCTTAATCGAATATCAAGATGTTTTAGCAAAGGATGTGTTTGATTTAGAAAATTTTGAACAAATCGAACACACTATACCGCTAATAGAAGGTGCTCGTCCAATCAAACAGCCAATGCGCAGAACACCTGCTTGTTTTGTGGACCAAGAGGAAGCCCATTTCAAACAAGAGGCCCCAGGGGGCCTGAAGGCGCTCACCTGACAAGGTAGACTAAATATCAACCCAGCGAATTGATTTCAACAAGTTGCATCTGCCCCTCCTAAGAAAAGCTTATACCAAATATCCCAAGATTCTGACCAGTGGATCTGAAAAAAAAGATTTTTAAAGACGATTCCTCATATTGAACTAAGTTATAATTCGTGTTTCCACAGGGAGCTCAAATATGAACCCACGGACTTGGCATTAACAAACTTGAATCTCACCCCCCTAAGGATGCTGCACACCAAACATCAAAACATTCCGACTGCTGGATCTGAAGAAGAAGATTTTTTTAAAGAAAATTTCTCATTTTGAACTAAGTTACAATTCGAGCTCACACAGTGAGCCCAAATATAGACCTAGGGACATGGCTTGAACAAACTTGAATCTTACCCCCCAAGGATGCTGCATACCAAATATCAAATGCATTCATCCGCTGGCTCTGAAGAAGATTTTTAAAGAAAATTTCTCAAGGTCACATTTCCAGATCACACTAAAAACCGGTCAATATTCGTGTCTCAGCCATAACTCAGAAACGAATTATAGTAAAATTGTTAAACTTTTTACAAATGTTAAGGACAGTCAGAAGGTGTGTCACGTACATGTATAATAGTTTCCGTCGCATCTGCAAGGTGAAGGTCACAAGGGAAGGGGCGTGTGTTACAGTAGTAACATTTTTCTTGTTCTCAGCCAGCCTATAAACTACGCTGCAAGCGACGATTACATGAATCTCCTAGGTCCGAGGAACTGTGTCTCAAGATCACTCACAAATTGCCGACGATTGTCTGAGAGTATGTCTGATTAAAAACTCGGACAGTACGAGACAAATGGATTATTGACTTCATTGGTTTCTCGGACCATACTGTGAAATTGGACCGTACTGTGAAAAAGATTAAGCTTCACAATTATTGACAGTAGATTTGAACAACTTTTCCCTCAAGTTGCAAAAAAGAAATTATGAAAATATTAAAACTAAATCAAGTTACCCCGACCATTTTTAACTCGTTGCGAAATGCTTCACAATATATTATTACCCATTTAAACAACAATTTCAAAATAAACACTCGATTTCTCCATTATTGTGAAAACAAGATTACATGTATACATATATATTAATATTAAATAAGCACAACCTTATTTAATATAAATTTATATATTTCTATAGGCGTTTTTCGCAGAGAGCGTCATCTATTCTGTTTGGAGATTGCATTTTTAAAAAAAATTGAATTGGATAATTGGATAGGCTGAGAAACAATAACCGAGAAAATAAAATCAATGTTAGTGGCTCAGAGCCCTTCGAAATATGACATGATACTGTTCCACCCTTACCTTCACCACCCTATAAATATGCCTATTTATGTTGAATGACTGCCAATCCAGCCCCCAACCCCCCCCCCCCCCCCCCTCCCCCTGCATTACACTTGGCCTAAGTGCATGAATTTCCCACGTAACGCGTTTTGCAGTGGCCATCACTCATTGCCGTGCAAAGATTCCTCACTGCCCCCCCCCCTCCAAACAAATCCATTTTGCGCCAATTATGCCACTGAATGCGAGTTTCCAAACAATAATTGCCATTCCTCCTCAGTCTCAATCGACCGACTGCTACATGTACATGCTGTTGGGGTAAATTGATAATTTTCATTCTTGGGAAAAGCTTTCAATCAAAGAGTACTACCGGTATAATTAAAAAGAGCAGAACGAAGATTCAAATACTCATTTATTTATACTTATTCAACACAACAAAATAAAAGAAATAAACGTTTTGAACTTACATTCACTCACATAATGTGATAATATACACGTGGCAGTTTGAAATAAAAAAAAAAACATTCTCACTCACCGGACCTTTACATTTCGCCCCATGCAACAGTCCATGTTTCTTATCATATACAGTACGTGCCAAGTGTATCCTGTCTCAAACACCCAACACGGTGGACGATTTTCTGAAAATCACCGGCCAACACTGTGTCATGCGGTGTAATTGGACCAAATTAAACACCGTGTGCAACGGTGTTTAGATGAGGAAAAGATTATCTCCTTGGTAAATCACTGTTGCAACGGTGATTCAGTGTGAAAAGGGTTATTTCCTTCTTGGTAATATAATTAACTGGCTACCAATTGCGCTACTGCAAAAACGTGAGTTGAAATAGGGTTTGGCGAACAGGCTAAGCCTATTTAAACGTGTGTTGATTCAAACTGGTGATGTCTCATTGTGACGAAGAGATGTGCATTCAATTTTAGAAAAAATAAAAATTACCACACACGTTATCTGCATGAAAACGATCGTACCAACAAGTCCATTTCATTTTCGTTCAATACACTGGCCATAAAGGGGTAATGGTTTCAAACGCAACTGAATTCTGACCACAGAGGTTTTCAGGAAATCTGCCAATGTCACGGCCGATTTCGACCACGCAGTGCTTCACTGATTTTTCCATTGCAACCTGCGGTTGCAACAGGATGAGTAAAAAATCTACCTTAAAATCTGTTCGACTTTCACACAAGTCTACAAAGAATGTTTGGCGGTAATTATAATTAGTAATATATATGGTAAAATCCACTTTTCAATCGGATGTCTATTTAAACAGAAAATTTCTTCATTCTCTTTATATGTGCCGATTGAAAACAATATAACATTGTGTTAACAAAGACCTCATCCCATTGCACGCCACGTCTGAGAAATTTGTTCCTCCAAGAACTTGGACCAGTCGAAGCCCCCCCCCCCCCCCCCCCCATATCTTCCTCCAAAGAACTCGGCTTGTGTTGAAGAAATTTGAAGCAGGTTGGTCTTATGAAAGGAATAGGTGGATGGGGGGGGGGGCGGAGGTGGGGGGAGGTTCGTCCCACAGGAGTCCGAGACGTTTCAATTTACCCTGGGACATTGTGTTCCCGATATTTTTGAAAACTCAACATGAAAACATGCCGGGTAAAACACATAGATCGAAACTACCACTGGAAGCCATTTCAGCTACCGATCATATTCTGAGAAACTAAAACTAAAGGCATTATAAGCTCCTAACATACTGCCAATTGACACTGTGCTTGAAATTTAATTCCCTCTTTTGAACGGTACAGGACAAGTTACAGACAGAGGAAATGCCGGCATAGAAGTTATGGACAGAAAAACGACATGAACATAGTTATGCATCAATTGTCCCTCCCACTAACTCTCAATACCTCGTTTCACTTCTCCGCCCTCTATTGCGCCATTCCCCCAAACTCTGGTGATTGAATGTCCTGAAGATTCCAATTTGATAGAAAAAATACTTTCTATTTCATCGCCTCAGTGTTGTCTTTATTGACTTGATGCCATAATACGCTTAGCTACGTCGGATGTCATTTACCACTTAATAAAGTCTTCGGTGCCCTGGTATATTGTACATTACAAAATATTTCAGTGTCTGAGGGTGCAACATTTTAAAAAATGTCAATCATTTAAATGCAGCAAATCTCCTTTTGTCACTCAAATAGTGGGTAGTTCAGATAAAAAGAAAAAAAAAAAAACAATGGAAAAGGCACTCTTGGACTAGCAGTAACCATTCCCCTTTCGTGTTTTCACAGGTGCTTAATTACAGTAGTTTGTTTTGTAATTAAACTGGCGGCAATTAGACACTCACCGAAATTGGATTAAGTGCCGGGCATAAAAATCAATAAGCTTCCTTTTATTGTGCAGGCCTTCTGAAGTTACTGTTTACAAAAACAATGCTCTGATCTCACAATGTACCCTGAAAAGTAATTAAGTATTCATGCAATTGAATTAAATATTTTGAGAATGGCGTCAATTAATCCATTCCCGACTTGTGTATCGTTTCCCGACACTCTGCATTCCTTCAGTTCATTGTACTCACAGTGACATTTTATTCTCATCACATTCAATAGCAGCCTTTCCTTTTTCGGAATTCATGACGCATTTGAATATTGAAATTCCATTGCATCTTAATACGAACGCTTATCATTACTAAGTTCCTAGGTAGGCCCTGGGTAATGTATCCCTAATCCCTACCCCCCTCCCCCCCCCCCCACCCCCACACACACACACACAAACCGAGTTGATGAATAGATGGCTTCCGGAATATACAAAACGAGTTCTGTAAATCAGGCCTGAGCTAATTTACTGGATAAGTTCTGTAATTTTCAGAAAACTCGGGACAAGTTGACGAATTCTGTTTAACTTTTTAGGATCCAAAAATCGAAAGGTGCAAATTGTTCCAGTAGTCGGCCTAATCCACAGGAAATTTAACCATGCGAAGAGTTCACTGAGCTCTGTGAAACAACATTGAACTGGTTCATTTTCTTGTACATACTAACAATGGAGGCTCTTATTACGCCCCTTTAACCTAATTTAAACTGAGAAATGAAGGCAATGGGCTGTAACAGGACAGTTGGATAAATTTGTTATCACTATGCGCTCGATGCTGTCGTGCTTCCATAACCCATAATTAATAAGGGCACGACAGCATCGATCCAAAAATACTATTAGATATCCATTTTTTTCGATTTCTAAGCTTGTGTTGAGTACTTGTGTTTGTTTTGGCATTCAATGTGATGGTGATATCATCGATAATTAGAAGATTCAATACGGGGAAAAAAAGTGAAAATCAGAAGCCGACTCAAACCACTGTTTTCTAATGCACGCACACAGAAAAATGAGAACTGAAGGCCAACATGTAGCCTAAACTATTTAAAATGAACAACACCGTCACAACGAAGTTTGAATAGAAATAATTGAGACTGAGTTCGCTATGACATTAACTTGACGTATAATATGATGACGTATTTTGTTCTCAACATTTTAAAACTGTATGTTAATTCAGCGTGAGGTGATTGAAAAATTTAAGAAGAATTGTCAGTGTAATGTATTGCTTATTAATGTTATTTTCATGGTGACATTGTCGACAGAAATTGTCAATAAAATGTGCATGTGTCTGCAAGACTGCTTTGTTTTCTTGAGGTGGAGTTGATGAACAGAAGTTAATTACCGCTAATCTTTTACACAATTATCTCCGAGATTACGCGACATGAGCTAATCCTTTTCTCTTGAAATGCCTCACTGGATTTAATTATTGCTAACTCAGTCGGCGTTATATCAGACAGGTTTAAATCTTTTCTCTTAACTCGGACCTGGGCGATTCATGTAATCGTCGCTTGCAGCGTAGTGTAGGTATGGTTCCGAATGGGGTAGAGAAAGGAGGACACCTTGGTTGCCCCATGATTTCAGTTATGATGGATCTGAGGTTTGGCAGCCTTTTCAATTGAAATTCAAATGATATGCAGAATACCAACAGTGGAATCCTGAAAAACAAAAGCAAGTTCTCTGCTGGTCTTTGTCCGGGTGCGCCAGCGAATATTTCACCCTAATGAATGAGCGAGACCCTAATATGTCAATCAACGCTTTGTTACAAGCGTTTGAAAATCGGTTTGGGTATCATAACTTACCCCAAACCACTGAATTACGGTTCAAGCAGTTCAGACAGAATCCAAACTAGTCCCTAGAGGAGTGGGCAGAAACTGCTTTAACGCTGGCAACACGTGCTTTCAAAGATTGTTCGCATGATTTTACTTTTCAGCAAGCCATTCTTAGGTTTTGTCAGGGCTGTAACGATCCACATGCTGCGGTGGCTGTAGCTATGGTATCGTCGCAGACAATGGAACAAGCCATAAATAGAATCAGGTGGCACCAACATAACTATGTGGCTATTTTCCCCCATAAATCAAGAAAAAACATGCGTCGTGTTTCCTCAGACGCTGAACAGGAAAGCAGTGACGAATATAATGTCCAAGCTGTGACACATAAGTCACGTGATAAAGAAACAAATCCAGGTGATTTTTATAAGAGTAATAAAACAAAAACAGATACGACTGATATCGCTGCTCTCAAAAGTCGGACGTTGAACATTGAAACAACGCTCGACAAAGTTGTATTGCAGTTGGATCAGTTGACAAAATTGGTCACCGATCTGGCTAATAATCCATCAAAAACTTTTACAAAATGTGATTTGTCCCCACAGTCGAGGTCGCCCTCGCCATCAAGAAAATTTACAATTGAATGTTTTACTTGTCATGGTTCACACTATCAAAAAGATTGTCCTACAAAAAATCCTTCAAATAGACCTAATAAGGACAATCGAGTGAAATTTGGAAAGTTAAACGAGAACGGGTCAGATCATCGAGAGATCTGATTCTGACCCCTTCTCTCTCCAACAACCTCGATTTTCAATCAGACTCACCGCTCATGATTACTCGGGTGAAATCTACGTCGTCGATCGCAGTACCTATATCACTTTCTGGAAATCAAATAAATGCTATAATAGATACTGCGGCTGGTGGCGCGGTGGTATTGTGGTAACCAATTCTAGTCAGATCACTGAAGTTAAGCAACGTCGAGCCCGGTTAATCCACTGATGGGTGACTGAGTGATCGATTCAGACTCCAGCATTGTGTCCTTGGGCAAGGCACTTAACCCCAATTGTCCACATGGGGGCTCGATGACACTGTACTAAGTCGTACTGCACGTCGATGGTGCGCATGTCTTCATCCAGTCTTACCCTGCCTGTGCTGCAGTGTGGAGTTACAATGCTGGTAGGGTGGCAGCTGCTCGTCGTTGCTCCATGGTTCTCTCTGGCTTCCTCCACCCGTAAAACTGTAATGGTCATGATTGGCCATTGTGCATAAGTATGTGACCTTAAACACCAATAAATAAATAAATAAATATAGATACTGCGGCTGATGTTTCTTTGATCTCAGATAAACTGTTTAATAACCTGAATCCCACACCACAGTGTATTAAGACAATATGTTTTAATACCGCAGCTTGTGATAGTCATATGTTTGATAAACTGGCAGGGGGCGTGGTGGCTCAGTTGGTAGAGGTGCAGGCTGCAAGCCGAGAGGTCCTCGACTCGAATCCCACCTGCGGCAATCGCGTTGTGTCCTTGGGCAAGACACTTCACTCCCATTGCCCACGTGGGGGCACGGTGACGCGGTGTACTAAGGTGTGCTGCACGTCAATGGTGCACCTGTCTTCAACCAATGCTAACCCTGCTTGTGTGGAGTTGGTATGTTGGGGAGCTGACAGTCGCTCGCCATTGCTCGGTGGTTCTCTCCAGGTACTCCGACTTCCTCCACCCGTAAAACTGTCACGGTCATGGTTAGCCATTGTGCAGAAATATGTGACCTTAAACACCAATAAATAAATAAACTGGTAGGGAACAGTTTCTATTTCAATTGGAAGTTTAAAATTTGAGGAAAACATTTTTATAGCTCCAGTTGAAGATGATATGCTGTTAGGTATGGATTTTCTAAAAGAGTATAAAGCTCAAATTGACATTTTAACAGATACTGTCACTTTGTGTAATCATGTTTTTCCGACTGTGTCTACTGACACTGTTGCCACAAAAATTGCTCGTGTTTTGTGCGAATAACGAAGCATTGGTTCCTCCAAACTCAGTTGTTCTTCTCGAATGTACCATAAATCTGCCATTGAATGATCATGTTATTGAACCGCTTCATAGTGTAGAATCTGTGTTGTTACGAACTCTCCTTGAAGGTTATACGACACCTCACGTCGGTTTTATAAACTCAGATGATTGATCAGTGCCTATGAGTGTCCGAAATATGTGATTTTGACAATTTTGAATCTGTTACTGTCAGTCAAATCGGCAGTGATGAGTCAGAAATTGATTCGTCTGAAATGCCAAAAACATTTGTGAAATTTATTTGAGCGGTCCTCCAAACTAATTCCAGACAAATATGTTTCTCATCTTGGTAAACTCTTAATCGAATATCAAGATGTTTTTGCAAAGGATGAGTCTGATTTAGGAAATTTTGAACAAATCGAACACACTATACTGCTAATAGAAAGTGCTCGTCCAATCAAACAGCCAATGCTTGTTTTGTGGACCAAGAGGAAGACCATTTGAAACAAGAGGCCCCAGGGGGCCTGAGGGCGCTCACCTGACAAGGTAGACTAAATATCAACCCACGGAATTGATTTCAACAAGTCGCATCTGCCCCTCCTAAGAAAAGCTTATACCAAATATCCCAAGATTCTGACCAGTGGATCTAAAAAAAAAGAATATTCCTCATATTGAACTAAGTTATAAGTCGGGCTCCCACAGGGAGCCCAAATATGAACCCAGGGACTTGGCTTTAACAAACTTGAATCTCACCCCCTAAGGATGCTGCACACCAAATATCAAAACATTCTGACTGCTGGATCTGAAGAAGAAGATTTTTTTAAAGAAAATTTCTCATTTTGAACTAAGTTACAATTCGAGCTCCCACAGTGAGCCCAAATATGGACCTAGGGGCATGGCTTGAACAAACTTGAATCTTACCCTCCTAAGGATGCTGCACACCAAATATCAAAAGCATTCATCCGCTGGCTCTGAAGAAGATTTTTAAACTAAGTTATCATTTGGGCTCCCACAGTGAGATCAAATATAAACCCAGGAACTTGGCCTGAACAAACTTGAATCCTCCCCCCCCCCCCCCCCCCCCCCCCCCAAGGATACTGAATGCCAAATATCAAAACATTCCGACTGCTGAATGTGAAGAAGATTTTTAAAGAAAAATTCCTCATATTGAACTAAGTTATAATTCGTGATATGAATTATATATGAACCCAGGGACTTGACTTTAACAAGCCTGAATCGAACCCCCCCCCCCCCCCCCCCGCCCCCCCCCCCCCCCCCCAACCCACCTTGAGGATGCTGCACACCAAATGTCAGAACATTCCGACTGCTGGATCTGAAGAAGATTTTTTAAGAAAATTCCTCATTTTGGACTAAGTTACAATTCAAGCTCCCACAGTGAGCCCAAATATGGACCTAGGGACATAGTTTGAACAAACTTGAATCTCCCCACCACCACCTCCCCACCACCCCCCCCCACCCCCACCCCACCCCCGAGGATGCTGAACACCAAATATCAAAACATTCCGACTGCCGGATCTGAAGAAGGTTTTTTAAGAAAATTCCTCATTTTGAACTGGTGGGCGTGGCAACATCTTGTGAACAAACTTGGGTGGACACATGTTGGGGAAGATTCACATCAAGTTTCAGCGGTTCTGGAGAAAAAGTCGAAAACGTGAAGTTAATGGACGGACAGGCGGATGACGTACGGCAAGTGATCTGTCAAGCTCACCTCGAGCTTCGCCCAGGTGAGCTAAAAATTATTGGCAGCTAAAATTATTCAACCCTCTACTTCTGAATGGGCTAGCGCACTTGTATTGGTGAAAAAGCATGACCCAGATAACAAACATTCAATGCGCTGGTGTATTGATTATCATCGTGTAAACGATAACTCGAAAAGAAGTCTACCCATTACCACGAATGAACAATTGTCTTGACATGTTGAGTGGTAATTCTTGGTTTGGCAAAGCTGACTGTCTTTCGGCTTATCAAGTTTCAGTGAAAAAATCGGACCACCCTATCACAGCCTTTTTAACCAAATATGGGATTTTTGAGTATTTGAAAATGCCATTCAGGTTACAATGATCGCCATTTACATGGGGTAGGGTGATAAATCTAGTTCTACAAAGGTTAATTTGGGACATATGCCTTGGGTACATAGACGATGTAGTTCTGTTGGGTAGTTTGGAAGATAACCACTTGGAAAATATACGCAAAGTACTTGATAGGTTTTGATTACACAATCTGAAGTTGAAACCAAGCAAATGTGAATTTTTACCTGCGTCGCCAGCGGCAGAGCAGGTCTAGTAACCGCTCGACTCTGTCCGTCAGTCCGTCCGTCAGTCCGTCCGTCAGTCCGTCCGAAACACTTCTTCCGTCAAATTTTTCTTGGCTTCTATGAAAGGGAATTATTTTATATTAGATCTGCTGCTTCATAATGATGAGTTCTATCGTGTATCTAATTTTCAGATCTACCGTGCAGCCATTGCATGCAGCGACGCAGGTCCAGACCCGGTATTGGTCTTGGCTTGTTTCAAAAGGAAATTGAGTTCCTTGGTCGAAAAATTAGTGAAAAAGGAGTGAAAATGTTAGTTTCATCAGAACTTTGATGTTGTATTAAACTGGCCGGGTTCCCACAAATACAAATGAAGTTGAACGTTTTTGTGGCCTCGTCATTTACCGCTCCTTTATAAAAACATTTGCTGTTCGCCGAGATAGCTCGTCCTTTATATGAAATAACTGGAAAAAACCTTTCAAGTGGGAAGCTGCCCAACAAGAAGCATTTGATAATTTAAAACAACAATTAACTTCTCCACCTGTTTTGGCTCATCCAAATTCAACTGATTTATTTATCCTTGATACTGACGCCAGTGCTCATTCTATAGTTGGCGAACTGCTTCAAATTCAAAACGGTGAAGAAAAAGTAATAGCATATGGTAGCTACGTTTTGTCCCCTCAACAAAAACGATATTGTACCACTCGTTTGGAATTACTCGCCATGGTAAGATTTGTTCGCCAGCTCCGTCACTATCTGCTTGGTCAAAAATTTATTTTAAGAACCGATCATAGTAGTCTACGCTGGTTGTTAAATTTCAAGGAACCTCAAAACCAACTTGCTAGTTGGTTAGAAGAACTTAGTCAATATGACATGGTGGTAGAACATCATGAGGGTATCCATCATACAAACGCCCACGCTCTATCAAGAATTCCGGTGAACGCTTCCTGTGAAAATTATTTCCCAGTCTGTGATTTAACTAAACTCCCTTGCGGTGGATGTAAATATTGTACTAGAGTTCATAACAGTTGGACCAAAGTTGAACAAGAGGTCGATGACGTCGTGCCTTTATCTCAAGCTGTAATTGAATTTAAGAACGTTAACTTTTCTAGTGAATTCTCAGTGAAACAAGCCACGCTGGTGGATATACCGCTAGAAATAGTTCCTGACCTAGTCAAAATGGATCATATTTCTCAAGAAACTGGTTGGCTAAATACATGTACTTGTCTGAATTTGGAGTATGAACCTGAGTAAGGCTTCCACGTTTAGACAAAATTGTAAACGTTTAAACGACTGTCTGTAAACGAAACGGAAACGTTTACACGTACTAACAATGCAAGTAGTCAATATTTGATAGAAGTGTGTAATAATACACAGTAAGTTCATCATATCTTTGCATACAGGGCATACAATTTATGTTATTGAGACAGGCGATTTACAGTTCGTCCAAAAATGCCGTAGACGAACGATCACAGCATGCAGATGCCGAAGGCAAAGTCGCTCGGTCTATGGGGGGGGGGGGGGGGGGGGGGCTGGGGTGGGGGGGGGGGGGGGGTGTCTCTGAGCTCATTCTGGTGGGTTCGGGGTGAAATTCCTTTTTTCAAACAGTAATGTTGGAGCGAGTTGCTATGGCACACAATAGTGACAATACCGGACTTGAGAGTGGAATGCAATGTCGCAAAAATAAACAAAGTCTACAAACCATGCAGGGGAATCCAAATTTTCAAACACCGCAAGTGCCAGTCTGTCTGTCAAACTCCATAAATCGATCCTAAGATCATCCCATGTGTGAATAATAAATTAAAAATCCATGTCAGGTGAACGAAATCATCGAGAACAATTGTGTATCACTTTGGGAATATACATGTAAATCCGAATAAACTAAAACATCCCACACATGTTTCGAAGGAAACACCAAAGATAAGCACATGCCATGTGGCTCACGTGACTGTGTCACATATGATATCACATGATTTGAAGATGATTTCGTTCGGTTACTGTGGCGGCGGCGCCAGTCGGAACCAGTACACAGTTTTTCTGAAGCATTATCAAAATATTGCATTGCAAAGTTGGAAATTTTTTTTGTGTTTCTTTGACTTTTTGCATTAATCTGCAGTTTTGAAATTACTCTATTAAAACTTCATTCCGTGTACACGTTTACCAGAACTGTAAACGTTGAATGCCCATAAACGAAACGTTCACGTTTACACGTGTAAACGTGGAAGCCTTAAACCTCAGTTGTCTCCAAATTACAGAATTCTTAAAATTTCTGATCCTGAAAAAATTAATCTATCCGACGTCTGCTCTGCAGATGAACTGGTTGAAGTTCAGTCAGCTGATCCTGACCTCAAGCCAGTTATTGAATGGTTAGAATCTGGAGAAACTCCAACTGAAGGAGAACTTTTCCGGTGTAGTCCAGCAACAAAATATTTTTGGATAAATCGGAAACGATTTTTAATAAAAAGTAATCTTCTCTATAAAATTTGTAGAGATGATAGTCAAGTTCTGGTAGTGTCAAGTAAATTTGCACCAGTTCTTTTGCATATCGCTCACGACATACCATCCTTTGGTCATTTAGGAGTGTTCCGAACTCGTGAACGACTTTGAAAACAGTTTTATTGGTACGGCATCACTGATGACATCGACAGTTATGCTGCTGCATGTTATCAGTGTATCAGGACCAAAACTGGAGGCAAACACCCTAAGTGGGAACAAATATACCAGTCAGGTGCACCAATGGAAAGCGTGCATAATGATTTTCTCAGACCTTTACCACTTACGGTAGTGATAAAGGAAATAAAGATATCTTGGTTTTAACATGTCAATTCACAAAGTGGGTTTTATTTATCGCCTTACCTGATCAAACCATCGAAACAGCAGCAAGTGCCGCTGTCAATGATTTCTTTTCCCGGTTCGGTTGTCCTTTACAACTATTTTCGGATCAAGATTCATGCGTTGAATCTAATCTTTTTCAAGAGATGTGTAAAGTGTTGCAAATTCATAAATCTAGGACAACGCCATACCAACCGTCAGCTAATGGTTTGGCAAAATGCCAGAACTGAACACTGATGAATATTATATGGTGCTATGTGGATAAAAATTAGAAAAATTGGGACAACTTTTTGCCTCAGTTAGCCAGAGCAATTCGATCCTCAGTGCTTCGAATGACCAGTTTTATGCCAAATAAAATGACAGGGTTCGCACGCGGGTCTGGAATCCTGGAAAAGGAATCGATCATTTGTTTCGAAAATCCGAATATTGTTTAAAAAAAAAAAATGAAAATCTCGATGCGTCGTCGGAATTCACGAACATCTGCTATTTGGCCGGTCTTTATTTGCATTTATCGGGACATTTTAGAAACACCGACGGATGTAAAGTATCAAGACACTTTAGAAACACAGGCGGATGACCTCATTTTTGCAAATCTGTAAATATATCGCAAAACATGCCTTGCAATTGTATCTTCAGAGAAAAGTGGCTATCGGAATCAAAGTTTTGTGGCTGGATACAAAAAGATGTTAATAAACTGAAACCCAGATGCATTCCATGTGCGAAATCGATTGACGTTGTCAATATGGGAGAAGCTGCACTTGTCAGTCATTCGAACGGAAAAAAAACATTTGGAGGCAACTACATCCAAGAAAAACAGTCAACTCTTTTATGAGCTATCAAACGAATAAAACTGAATGTGCAAGCAATAATAATAGTGATGCATCCAAGATAATATCTTCTGTTGCCAAGTCTGATGTTTTAAAAGCTGAAATTTTATGGACACTGGGGTATGGAAAAGGTATGGAAAGTTTCTCGCCGGTGGCCTTGGAAATGTGTGGAAAGTCCTTGAAAAGTTTTGGAAAAGTTATGGAATTTTTCTCCCTTAGAAGTGTATGAACCCTGAATGATGTTGGGTAGGGAAGTAAATCATCCCAGCGACATCATGTACAGTTTTCATCTTGGTGAAACTGAGCACAAAAATACTGGTGAATTTGTCCAAAATTTGGTAGAAAAATCTAAAGAATGTCACCAGTTAGCCAGGTCAAGATTAAAAATGGCATGTCAAAAGATGAAACTTGATTACGATGTGAAAACTCATACAATATGAATACAAGGTGGGAGATCTGGTCTTCTTATTAGATGATTAATCCAAAAAGGGCAAGTGCGGAAAATTATGTCCTTTCTGGAATGGACCGGGAATCGTTTCGGAGGTCTAGACACCATACTTGTACAAAGTGCTTTTCAAGAACTCTCTGAACGTCGTTAATCATGACCATCTTCAGAAATGTTTTGATAAGTCTTTACCTGTTTGGCTAACTAAAACGCTTGAACTTTTTCACCAGACTGGTGAAGTGAAAGTGGAATCTCAAAAAGGGATATTTTTGTATATGCCATCAGCCGTCAGCTCGCCGGTAAAAGATTCATGATACAATATGATTATTGTTTTGAATGGTATCATGGAGATTGTATTGGTGTTACACCACAAGATGCTGATGCTATAGATTTATATAGATATTCCAAATGCTAAATTATATTTTTCTTTCTCTTTTCAGATAAAAATGTTTGACAAAACATCTATCCCAGCCACTGAAACTGAATCATCAGTTACTGTGCCCATTACCAGTGCTACACAGGTAACATCTAAACCTGATGCCCTCTCATCAGGTGATCTAATGTCATTCACTTCTCCTTTGCATGATGTTATTTGGTCATGTGTTTCTTCTTCTGCTGTTATGCCTGATGTCTCTGCATCAGGTGCTCCTTTGCCTACCTTTTTGCTTGATGCTATTACGTCAAATGCTCTGTCTCTTACGTCCTCTCCTATGCCTGTTTTCACTTTAGCCTATATACCACTGAATCCTGTCAGTTCAGTTCTGGAAACTGTTGTCACCATGCCAACACCAATAGCAACCACTACTACTGTGATTCCTACAACCTCTGGACTATGTGTCGCTCCACCGCCTGATGTTTTTTCAGGTGTATCCCCATCACTCTCTGTGACACCGATGGAATTGGACACACCAAAAACAACTGACACCGCAAGCACCACACAAACCACACATCCTTCTGGATTGTCCCGCATGGAAAGACGGCGCTTAAGACTTAGAAACATGTTGGCTGGAAAAAAAGCGTCAGTTTACACAGAGGGAAGCACTGCTGCTCCAAAACCATATGACAAACAGCCATTATTACCCACCCCAACTGTAACACCATTAATGGCTGAAGTAGTGACTTCTAAGGTCAAGGCACAACCAGTAACATCGACATCTATACCATCCAAGGTCTGCAAACAAGGAGAAACACAAAATACAGGTAAAGGTCAAGGTGCAAACACCAAAACAAAGCCCCCAAAACAAAGGTCATTGACAAACAAATTATACGACACACATTTTCACTTGGATCAGCTGCACAAAAAATTTAACATTAGGTCACAACAAACTGCAGCACGTGCCATCCAAGCTGTCAACCTCAAGATTGATGTCCCTACTCCTGTTGTGGGTGGCGTTCAAGTTTTCTGTGACCCTGAAACTTGGCCATCTCCCGCAGAGCTTGTGTGGCACCCACAATGGAAAGTAGCAGTAGGCTGCCATCTAAAGAAATACAATTGTTTATCTAACCCTGAGTTCGGAAACAAATTAGAGTCCTTAGTTCGACATCCTAATGTTGTTGCTCTTGCGGAAATAGGCTTGGACAGGTCTACAAATTCACCTGTCGAAACCATGCTACAGCATGACGAAACATTTCGCCGGCTTCTGGGACTGTCCAGGCTGGTGTTTAACCCGCTCATATTGCACATCAGGGGACACTCGGGGGATCCACTTTTCCACGACGTGAGTTATACCGCCCTAGAACACATAAGGTCCCAAACTCACGTTGAACAAATCATTCACATGCATTCATTCATGGGGTCCAGATATCAGGTTCGTGCCTGGAGTTCGGCCAGACCTAATACCTATTTTGGTTTTACTGGTGCACTCCACAACTTTACAGAGATCCAGAGGGATGGTGTTCGCGCTATCCGGCTCGACCGGATTCTTTTGGAATCTGATGCTCCCTATTTTGGCAGACAGGACCTTCCTTGGATGACCCCATCTGTAGTCGGAGAGAATGCTAGGGAACTGTCCCGTATTCTCTTCATGAACCTCAGGGTTCTCAGTGACCAATTAAATACCATTGCAACATGTGTCTATGGTTTTCAGTAAATTGACCACAGACACACTTTTTTGTATTTTTGGAAAATAATTTGTTTGAACCTTTTATTGGCTCACCGAAGGGAGCTCAACTTATCACTTGCCGTCTGTCGTCGTGAACATTTTTCAAACGACTTCTCCTCTGAAACCACTGATCCAATTTTCACAAAACTTCATGTGGATGTTCATTACTATATGGCAATTCATGTTTGTTCAAATGAAATGGCCACGTCCCTTGGGGGCTCTGTATGGGGCATAAGTCTGATAGCACTGTATGAATTATAGAAAAATTATTTAAAAATCTTCTCCAGAACCAGTGGGCAGAGAATCTTTTGATACTTGGCAGCATCTTGGTATGGGTCTGATTCAAGTTTGTTCAAATCGAGTCCCTCAACCAATATTGGGGCTCACTATGGGGCATGAATTTTTACTTTGTGCAATTTAAGAAAAATTCTTTAAAAATCTTTTTCTCCAGAACCAATGGGCAGAATCTTTTGATATTTGGTATGCAGCATCTTGGTATGGGTCTGATTCAAGTTTGTTCAAATCAAGTCCCTTGATCAATATTGGAGCTCCCTATAGGGGCATGAATTTTTCCTTTGTGCAATTTAAGGAAAAATCTTCTTCTCCAGAACCAGTGGGCAGAATCTTTTGATATTTGGTATACAGCATCTTGGTATGGGTCTGATTCAAGTTTGTTCAAATGGAGTCCCTTGATCAATTTTGGGGCTCACTATGAGGACCCGAATTTTTACTTAGTGCAATTTAAGAAAAATTTTTTAAAAATCTTCTTCTCCAGAACCAATGGGCAGGATCTTTTGATATTTGGTATACAGCATCTTGGTATGGGTCTGATTCAAATTTGTTCAAATTTAGTCCCTCGATCAATATTGGGGCTCACTAAAGGGATGTGAATTTTTACTTAGTGCAATTTAAGAAAATTTCTTTAAAAATCTTCTTTTCCAGACCGACGGGCAGAATCTTTTGGTATATGGTATACAGCATCTTGGAATGGGTCTGATTCAAGTTTGTTCAAATTGAATCCCCCGTTCAGTATTGGGGATCACTATGGGGGTGTGAATTTTTACTTAGTGCAATTTAAGAAAATTTGTTTAAAAATCTTAAATTTGTGTCCTAACAGTATGGAACATTCGGTGAGCGCCTAAGGCCCCCTAGGGCCTCTTGTTATATTATTTATTATTATTTTAAACTATTTTTGTTGCATTGGTAAGTATAATCCATACATTTTTCAACAACTACTGTTATTTCTCAATGGTTTACTCCTTCAAGAGTAAACTTGGCTATTGTCTTACTGACAGCAATGTATTTATTGCTATATGTATTCTCAGGAACAAGTAGTTTGAGCATTCAGTTCATTTTAATTCAGACTGCTTCCTTGAGAATATTATGAAAACTAGTTATACTCTTTATTCATAGTGTGAAGTAATTTGAACCAACATCACACAAAATTATAGTTCAAATTACTGAAATTCATATACAAAATGTATGTATTGTTTTTTTCCTTCTTCAAGCAGTCTGAACCATGTTCAGACTGTTTCCATATATTATCAATCATTCTAAAGCAGTTTGAACAATGTTCAAACTGTTTCCATATGTTATAATTTATTCTTCTTCTAAGCAGTTTCCGTTTTATGTCATGCCTCGGGTGATTAGTCGGAAAAAACATCACAGCTTGGAACCGATTCTCCAAAAGAAGGGAACAGTGATGTGAAATGACAGACGTAACCTTTCACCTGGTTCCCAAGATGCAAGGTGTGATGTCATAAACCACCAAATTGTGACAACATTATTCAGCTAGACTTCTTCCAGATTCCAACACTTGAAACACACGCATACATTTCATCTCGTCTTTGCATTTCACTTGTGCAATCTTTCAACACAATTGGTAAGTTATCTTGTGGTAAATATCTGATGTAGCATCTGTCAATACAAAAATAATTTCTCTACAATATTCCTTCAATTCAAATTAAATATACACAAAATGTACATCAAAATGAAGATTGAGATGTATAGAACACGAAACACATGTGTAATCAACTCATAGAGTTGACCGTAGGCACCACTGGTTTCTGGAAGTCTGCTGCCGTATTCGTACCAGAACTGATAATTTATTAATATTTCACGAGAACAACTTGTGACCAAATGTGCTTTACATATCCAAGAACAAAGCTAGGATATCAAAATTCTTCAAAACACAGCGACAGAGCTGCATGGAGGTAAATTCCAAAACCTTTGCTTTTGTTTACATATGAATTTACTTTCGAGGGGGCGCGGTGGCTCAGCTGGTAGAGGTGCAGGCTGCAAGCCGAGAGGTCCTCGTTTCGAATCCCACCTCAGTTCGAATGTGGCAACCGCGTTGTACACATTATACATCAAAACGAAGGTTTGGAGGTACAGAACACGAAAAATGTATGACATCAACTCATAGAGTTGACAGCAGGCTCCTGAAAGTCTGCAACAGTATTCATACCAGAACTGATAATAAAATAATATTTCCCGAGAAGAACTTGTGGCCAAATGTGCTTCACATATCCAAGAACAAAGCTTGGGCATCAAAATCCTTCAAAACACAGCGACAGAGATGCATGGGGGTAAATTCCAAAAGTGACGTGCTTGTTTACAAATATTCTTACTTTTAATTTCCGGTCAACGTCATCGGACGGAAAACGCATCGAAAAACAGCGCTGTCAAAAATCAAATAATGAGAAAGATTGCCTTAATACAGCTTACTATTATTATATAGAGACTGTACAGTTGCCATATTCTATGCAAGGTATCGTGACACCAGTTGAAATGTTAAAATTACAATTTTGTTTTTTGATGGAAATTTGTGGTATCAAGTGATCTGTTGAACATAGAATCCATCCTCAATAATGTAGACAATGTTATCCTTTTCCGAAATACAGTTCTATCTCAGCATCCCAAAGTGTTTTAAATACCGAGCTTTGTTCTTGGATATGTGAAGCACATTTGGCCACAAATTGTTCTCAGAAAATATTATTGTATTATCAGTTCTGGTATGAATACGGTAGCAGACTTTTAGGAACCAATGGTGCCTGCTGTCAACTCTGAGTTGATGTCATATATTTTTCGTGTTCTGTACCTCCAAACCTTCATTTTGATGTATAATGTGTGTGTATTTAATTTGAATTCAAGGAATATCAGAGGTGTCACTGAAACCTGACATTGTGGACATGTTGGTGTTCCAGAGTAAGAATATGGATAAACTAATTAAATAAACTGTGATCAGAAATCCAACTTTACTCAGTTAGTTTATCAATATTTTATAGCATGTTTTATTTTCCAGATTCTCTTGTTTTCTTACTGAGCACTGTTCAGACTGGCCAGACTGGCTTTGATTTTGTTAGTTGTTGTATACACTCATCTCTAGAAGAACATTTGTGTTGTATCGAGTCAAATTCAAATTGTTTATCCTGTGAAGTGACTCTGTAATCTTATATGACTTGACTTGGAAATGGGTATTAATTGTGACGGTGTCTTCTCATTTGGCCAAATCTTATTTGGTCAAAACCCAGTTGGTCAAATCTCAATTGGTCAAATACCAGTTGGTCAATAACATTTTGAAACTTTTCTGAGATTTATGGAGAGGTGGAGATGTCAAATAAATAGAATAGAAAACAAATCTTAATAGCTTTTCATATTTATTAACCCTTTTTCTTTATGTGGTAACTATATTCAACATTTTTATTAGAAATTTCAGAACATGATAGGTATAGGTAAAAATGAAGCAAACTTGAGAACTGTTGATGTAGTTTAGAAGAAAAAAATGAAAAAAAAAACTGGAGAAATATTACTTAATGAATAATCGGAGACAAATGGTCACTAATTAATATTTCTCTGGTTTTATTTATTTTTTGTCTTCCAAAATTTATTTTATGACCCTATAAGAGGATAATAAGATGCAGTTTGGAAGAAAAAAAATGAATAAAACTGGAGAAATATTAAAATTTAAATAATAGTAATCGGTGACAAATTTCATTTATTTTTTGCATGTTTTGTCTTTCAAAACATATTTAATGATCCTAAAGGGGGTAAATATAGAATAATAGGGACAATAGTTAACCTCCTTCTCCATGATGTACCTAAGACTGATATTTGAAGAGAAACTGAATAAATATATAGATTTAGATTTCTTTTGAAGTATGTCATCAAAGAATTTCAAAGATTCTTTAAAAAATAACTAAAAAAATGTTCTATTCTACCCACTCTGACAGCTTTTCTACATAGCTTGGGTTTCTAAATCTGTATAAACTGAAGGAAGATATTCTTGTTAAAACAGCCAAACCTCTCAGTATACCGTAGACTATTGTTATAAAAACACTGACATTAATGATCATTAAGGCAGAAAAGAGCCAAATCTCTCAGTATGCAGTAGACCATTGTTATAAAAACATTGACAGTAATGGTCATTATAGCTGAAAGCAGGCCAACTTCTCAGTATACAGTAGAATATTGCTATAAAACACTTACAGTAATGGTAATTAAGGCAGACTTGACAACTAAGCTTCAATACAAGCTGGAAATATCAAAAGCAAAAGTGAAAAAATGTAAAAAGAAGTTTAAAAATCCATCACAGAAATACATTGCAAACACTTATAAAATTTTAAAAAAGTTATTGACCGACTGGGATTTGACCAACTGGGATTTGACCACTTGAGATTTGACCAACTGGGATTTGTTAAAATGAGATTTGACCGAATGAGAAGGAACCATTGTGACATCTGATTTCTTGGAAGGTAAAATCAATATCTTCATACATTTGAGTGTTGCGTTAACTTTTTGTGATCCAGGCCCCAAATTGCAAACCCCTTACTTAGAACTTCATTCCCTTAATAATGGATTTTTCAACGTGGTTTGGGCCACTTGATACTAGAATAAACTGACTGTGGGTCGGGGACAGCAGGGCAACACTGACTTGTTACGATTTTTAGCTCACCTACATCTGTAAGATGTGGTGAGCTATTGTCATAACCTTGGGCGTCAACGTCGGGTGTCGGCATTGGCGTCTGGCGTGTCCAATATTGTAAGATTTAATGTTAAGGTTAATTTCTCAAACATCAGTGGGCTCAGGCCTTTGATATTGCATATGTAGGTTGTAGCGGACTATCAGAACAGTATTTAACCCTGATACTACGACTTTTTTCCAAATTTCACCTCAAATTTTCTGCCAAAAGGTGTAAGAATTTGCGTTTGGGTGTTGTAAGGATTTGCTTTAAAGTCGGCTTTTGTGCAGATTGTGCTGCTTTAACTTCTCATTACTGTTGATTTTCATATTTCAGTAACAACTGTAGATATTAACCCTACTGTATGCAGAAATTTAACGAAAATTTTCTTTTTTTTCACTCAAAATTTTCATGTTTTTCTCGGACTTAGTAAATTTTAAGTTGTAAAACTTTGTAAACTTTGTGTTTAAGTGAGTTGTGTTTCTATGTGTCTTTCCAGGCGATTAATATTCTACACTTGGGTTACTGAACTCCATTGCAGTAATATTTAACCCTCATTACATGCATATTTGAGTAATTTGAGACTGATTTTCTGCCAAAACTTGTAAGAATTAGCGTTTAGGTGTTGTTAGAATTTGCGTTAAAGTCAGCTTTTGTGCAGATTGTGGTGCCTTCACCTGTCATTACTGTTTATTTTCTCATTTCAATAACAACTGTAGGTATTAACCCTACTGTATGCAGAAATTTAACTGATTTCTTTTCTTTTTTTTCAGTCACAATGTTCACGTTTTTCTCTGACTTACTCAATTTTAAGTTCTAAAAGTTTGTGTTAAGGTGAGGTGTTAAGGTCAGTTCTGTTTCTATGTGTCTTTCCAGGCAATTGATAATTGCATGGGTTACTGAACTACATTGCGGTAACGTTGTGCCCTTATTACACGCATATTTGAGGAATTTGAGGGGGATTTTTGGGACTTATATTCACTTTCTTTAAAAAAAATTTTTTTTAACTTTTTTTTTTTTATTTAATACTTTCTCATACTTGTTACTAGTAACATTAAGGCTTATTTTAGTTGTTGATGTGATGTATTTTTGTTGGGACTTATAGTCACTTTCTGGAACGAATGTTTTTCAGCAACTCCTCTTTAACCAATGAATGTACTTCAATTACAATTTCAGTGATTTATGAAAGCCTTTCCTAATTCTTATTTATGATTTAATATCTGGCCTCACGATACATATTCTTAATCATAAACATTTCTAAAAGAAAAAAATGCTTTTATATCCAATGATTCTATGTTGAATTGATATATAATAAATGCAGAAATATAGACTTTCCAAAGCCATCACATAGACAACATTAATCATTTGATGCCTAGTTAATGATTTATATTAACTAAATATTAGGCATGTTACATTGAAACGACATTATCAAGCGCGAATGTAGGTGAGCGTTGGGATGTAACATCCCTCTTGTTGATATTATGGTAAGTTCTTTGTGCCATGAAACCAGAAAAGGAGCACACCATACCAGCACGCTTTTTTTACAGTTCCTGCCTGACAAAGATAAAGTTTGCAACAGTCACCTATTATCAGCAGAAATGTATGTGAACAAATTGTTATGTATATATTTCTGTTGATTAAAGAAAATTGCACTGTTTTGAGATAGTCGAAGACCCTAAAACGTTGCCATTGAACGTGAGAGTAATCGGCTATTGAAGTGGAGAAGATTGACATAACAGCAAGGCATTTCTTTGAGGTTAGTTGGTACGATCAGTCGATAACCATCGATTATTTACGGCCAACAATCGATTATTAAAATTAATCGTGGCAGCACTACCTTAGTGGCTAAGGAATGTTTCTTGGGATGCATTTCCAACAGCAATTTTCCACTGAGGAACCGACTGTAAACAAGTGGGATACGTCGATGGGTCACAAAAATGGCTACCCCACCCACAACTTCACAAGGTACTTCACCATCTGGAAGATGATTAAAAACTTGATCCCACTTATAATAAACCGATTATCAAAACTTTCTATGAACCGATTACCGATTATATCTCTGCTGATTATGCCGATTCCGATGGTTGAAATAGGACCCAGAAGAAATTCTGTTGGTGCCTGTTAAACTGAAGAATTTCGTTGATAAATCACAAATTATGAAAGCTTAATAACACATAAGTTCTCAGAGTATGTATGCATGTTTAGCACTGGGCAATATCAGTCAAAATAATATTTGCATTTTTGGGAGTTGGGGTGGGGGTTAGATCGTTTTAAACGATACAATCACACGATATTGTTCTCTTGTGATGATTGTGTGTTATTCTGGTAAATAGTGTTAATACAGTTTTGTGTAATAATACTCTTGGCTGTTTTAACCAGGATGATGTTGAGCACACATACTTTGTGTCTTAATTGAATAATAACGTTGATGTTAATGTGTGTTGTGAAGTTGTATGGTGCATTGTTTACAGACACCCACACGATGTCTGAATATATTACTTAATGCTCAGTTGGAGAGAAACATCAAGGGATGTAACTGACTTAAAAAATGAGCTTGACAAACTGAAAATGTGTTTGTAACAATCATGCGACTTACATGTTGCGTAACAATAATCTACCATCGAAAAAAAAGTATTTTTCAGTTTTTTCCAATTTTAATTTCTTGTATTGTGATGCTTGCATCATGAAGTACTACAGACTATCGACTGAGCACATTTTATTTATACATGTATCCTCCAGTGCTGTGTTGTACAGCACCATGAGTGAAGACCGGTTACTTCGTTCAGCTCGGAATTGAGGCGATCTTGTACCGATTGCAGATGGTAAATTCCATAATATCTTGGCTCTGCAAACCCCTAAATATTCTGATATACACTACACACGTTTTTGATGGGGAAGCTTTATTGAATTGGCTAGATATCGAAGAGATTTTAATAATCAGTGTTAAATGTAAATGTAAAATAACTGGAAACTGCTGATTAACTGCCGGTTGTCATAATCAGCTGATGCCCCCTAACCGGCCAGTTCTGATTGCCGATTCCGATTATCATTTTATCACTAGATCTCACTTATATTCATCATCAACACGGCCCCAAATAGTCTTGAGAGTACGATCGACGTGGAAATGTGTATCACCGAATGACTCACTAAATTTGTTGTTGCAAGAACAGAATAACTAGTGGATATCTCCCTCTTGGAAACATCAGAAGCTGAACCATTAGCACAAATCACCAAAACCTTCAGACAGTTTTCAGGCTTTAAGGCTGTCATCTTGTAGGTGCCTATTAATTAGCCCCCTTAATGTGCACCAGTTATTCTTCATAATCACCTTCCATGACTTTTTTCATTCGGGTGGATCGATTTGAAAATTGCAAAGTGGAAGTTGAATCATGAACTGCAAGAGCATGTCTCAGTCACTGATGTATTTATTTTTCATTGCCAACCCACGGGACCAGGGTAGTGATAAACTGATAATCGCAATCGGAATCGGCAGTTTCCGGTTATTCTATATTTGACACTGACAATTAAAAATCCCTTTGATATCTGGCCATTTCAATAAAGTTTCCCCATTAAAAACGTGTGTAGTGCATAGCAGAAAATTAGGGAATTTGCAGGACAAGAGATACTACGGAATTTACCAACTGCAATCGGTACGAGGTCGCCACCATTTCCCAAAGATTGTAGAGTTCATGTAAACATTAGAGAAACACATCAAGGGAGGTAACACATTGAAAAAAAGAACAGTGAATAATACGTTCTGAAAAAAAGTGTAAACCATGCGTCATACGACTTCACAACGCACATTAACATCAAAATTATTATTCATTTAAGACACAAAGTATGTGTGCTCAGGAAATTCCTGGCTAATACAGCCAAGTGTATTGTATCCTTACACATAACTGTATTAACACTATTTACCGGAATAAACCACAATCTTCATGAGAAGAAAATCGTGTGATTGTATCGTTAATAACAATCTTTGCCCCACACCCCAACCAAAATGCACATATTATTTTGGCTAATATTGCCCAGAGCTAAACATGCATACTCTGAGAACTTATGTGGTATTAAGCTTTCGTAATTGATGATTTATGAACAAAATTTCTGTTGTATAACAGGCACCAACAGATTTTCTTCAGTGTCCTACTTCAGCTTTTTTTTATGTATTTGTTAAGGCTCGTTGTTGTGATCATCAGATGACTACTTACCTATTTTCGTCGTAATTCAAATGCCTTTGTGACTAATATCATCTTTATTCTAAAACTGAAAAGTAGAAGGATGTGCTAAGACGCCAAGGGGCCACTTGGTAACTCACATTTGTAAAGTTAGTGATGGGCTTACTGTTATATAGCCCCCATATTATATTGAGATTGATATATCTTTAGTGGATAAATATATTGAGATTGATATTTTTTCTGCATTTTCTGACTGGTCTCACTCATTTGCACTCAATGACCTTGTTTACATCTTTGTTACACTGATCTATTGTACAAATAGCTGAGCGGCCATCTTGTGATGTCATTCCCATAGTGATAACGTGGTGTTAGTGCGCATGTGCAGCATGTGTTGTTAGAGAGATACCTGTTTCCGTTGGCCATTTTGTATACTGGAGGCCACCATCCTGGTTCATATTTTAGCATGTGGTTGCTATGTTACTCAAAGGCTTAAAACAGGACAGGGGTATGTTCGGAGGGTATATTCCTTTGTACAAGAGTAATTTCCCGAATCGTAGAATTCCCCAAATAAACCCGACAATCCCTCCAAATCACCAAAATCCACCCCAAACTACCAAAATGGACTTGGTAAAACCCCATTTGGGGTTTTCGATTCAATCGGAGCATATCTAATTACCCAAATAAATCCGACAATCTCTCAAATCACCAAAAACAACTTTTGTTTGATATGAAACCCCAGATTGGGCATATAATAGTAGCACATAGTGCTATAGGGCATGTTCGATTCAATCAGAGTATAGTCTAGAAGAGATGAAAAGCCTATCGATTGGAGCAGTTTTGTTACTATATTTTCTGGTCTGTTCTTGTTAGTTCTGCCTCTATTTCGAGTACTCTTGTTCTTGTTTTCCAAATAATTCAGTTCACTTTACTGCAGGTAACAAACCAATCAGATTGCTTGATTTCCTGTGATTTCCCATAATCAGTATGCATAGTTATCGCCCTTGTGTATAACAGAAGCCTATATCATTCCCAAAGCCAATAAGCTATCAAGCAGTTACTGAAAAGTCATTGCTTGAACGACTAGAAGCCCATCAAGCAAATGAGCTATAGAGCAACTGCTCGTTCGAGTGACTCGCACATACTGCTCTTCGACTTATTTCAGTATGTGAGGATACCTATGGCCTTGTATTGTATTATTTGAGGATACCTTTCGAGGATACCTTTTATAGGATACTTGTCATGTGTAAACATTACAGGTAGCACATAGGCACATGCTGGATGTGCCAATATTTGCTAATGTGAAAATGCTCAGAGTGACATATTGTGTACTAGCACATAGGCACATACGGGTATTTGAGGATACCTATGGCCTGGTATTGTATTATTTGAGGATACCTTTCGAGGATACTTTTTATGGGGTACTTGTCTGAGGGTACTATTACCTGTTTGGCCCAGCCTTCTAGACAACCCCAAGACATACCTATCCCAATTTCCCCTTAAAAAACTATTGAGCAATTACTGAAGAGTCATTGCTCGAATGACGTTATCCTCGATAAATTAAATTTTTGAAGAAGGGGTGGGGGGGGGGTGATATCACACTCATAAATCCACCTCAGTGATATCCCTGTTCTTTCCTAGAAAATACCAAATACATCAAATTGGAATGTCTTTCCAGGTGGCTGTATCTCCTTTCCTTTTTTTTTCAGTTCAAATAATCGTGGTAACAACTTGAACTGGAGAAAGAAATAGGGAAAATTACTCCAAAAGAATCCTGGCCCAGTTTATTCAGAGAAGCCTTTCAAGAGATGATTTGGCATATATCATCAGGTACAAAGGTAAGCATTATTTACAAATTTTAATTAGATTTGAATTGAAATTTCTGCAGGTCTTAAAATTCCTGCAAGAATCGAAATTGATTCTCGCTAATCATTCTTACATGTACAAGAGCAGCTTTCATTCTTATAAAAAGTTTATTTTTTTTTTGTAATATAGATTTGAAAAGATTTCTAAAAACCTAGAGAATTCGCCTTCTTTCTTTGCTCTTTTGTAATAATGTAATACCTGGACTTGGAAGTAGTATCTAGTTAAGTCATGACTGCCTTACTCTTTTATGTAAAGTAAAGACTTCAATTGAAACTAACACCAAGGTTTTAGTGTTCAACTGATTACCAAAAATGGCCGCTGGCCGATTACAGGTTATTTGAGCTCACAACTCGACCAGTTCAGATGTCGATTCCGATTGTAATACTGTGCACTACTAGACGAGTCGAGGCTTGAAAGAACTATATTAAATTGAACATATTTCTCAAGTGTTAAACGTCGTTGACTCGAGTCACAGTATATGTGGCTCTCAGAGCCTCGTGTTCCGCCGAAGTGTGCATGACTGGTCATTTTAATTAAGAATACACATTGTAGTTGTTTCTCAACTTTATTGAATGGTATCATTGACATCATTTTACATTAACAATTGAGCAGTTGCGGAAGACAATAAACTATAGTTAATAAATCATCACAAAAAAATGCTTGGCAACAATTGCTTGAACCGATGTTCCATGAGCCATTGCTGTTGTCATCCAATTGCCCACAAGGTCGATTCCGATCATCGGTTGAACACTACAAGGTTCCAGCTCCGAGTGACCCAGGCTGTCGTTGAACTGCAATAATAAACAAACAAACACTGCCAAGGTACTGTATAATTTACAGAAGCATGTACTTTGGAACGTGTTTAACTTGTGCATTCGAAGTAAGAAACTGTCCAGTGTTAGATCTAAGCCTTACTAAAGCATTAATCTTGAGTAAATAATATATAAATATGAGGTTTGTTTTTTTGGTATTGAATAGGCATTGGTTGCACTCACAACCATAAAAGGAAAAAAATCTTAGGCTGCTTCTGAACCATCTCATCAAAAAGTCTATTGGAGTTGAGGCTTTAAACCTCATTCACTAAAATCCATCGGAGTAGATGTTTACAGAGAACCTTGTTCACTAAAATCCTCCAGAGTAGAGGTTTACAGAGAAGCATGTTTACTAAAATCCATCGAAGTAGATGTTTACAGAGAACCTTGTTCACTAGAATCCATCGAAGTAGATGTTTACAGAGAACCTTGTTCACTAAAATCCACCGGAGTAGAGGTTTACAGAGAACCTTGTTTACTAAAATCCACCAGAGTAGAGGTTTACAGAGAACCTTGTTCACTAAAATCCACCGGAGTGAAGGTTTACAGAGAACCTTGTTCACTAAAATCCACCAGAGTAGAGGTTTACAGAGAACCTTGTTCACTAAAATCCACCGGAGTGAAGGTTTACAGAGAACCTTGTTCACTAAAATCCACCAGAGCAGAGGTTTACAGAGAACCTTGTTCACTAAAATCCACCGGAGTGAAGGTTTACAGAGAAACTTATTCACTAAAATACATCTGAGTGAAGGTTTACAGAGAACCTTGTTCACTGGAATCAGTTGGAGCCAAGGTTTGTTTTGCTGAGCCTCTGATCGATTTTAGTGAACAAGGTTCAGAAATTAATTCAAATCAAAGAGTGATAAATATGAATTTCTTTCTATCACAAGAAGTGATTTCAATTAGCCCATTCCAAACATAAGGTACATAATGACCAGTATTCTAAATTGGTCATACATGGCCCCCAGCCACTCAGTTCTCATACTAGATACCTCTTGTCAGGAGCACAGTGCTTCGGTGCTTACGGTATTGGACTTCGAACTGAAAGGTTCATGGTTCGATCCCTGCCAGGGGTAACTGCGATGTGTCCTTGTGCATCATGTGTCATCATCAGCAACATTTTAATTAAAGAAGAACCAGGCTGTACCATGGGTCGAAATAATGCTTGTCTACTTGTCACCGACAAGTAATTTCTACCGGCGACAACCAAAAAATAAATTCACTTGTCCTGGGCTACAAGTGTATTTTTGCCATGACTCTTTATGTTGTTGAAAGCATTCCCAAACACACCAATTCCAAATGCAGAAAAAAATCCCAAACAATCAGCACAGTTAACAATAATTACATTCCACTTCCATTTTGTTTGTGGTGGAAACTTGTTTCTATTTTGAACCAAACACGTCATAGATATTGAGGGAGATTCTGTGCGTAGTCGTCATCATCTAGTGTTTTCTGGGGAAAACTTGTTTCCATTTTTAACTAAATTTATACGTCATTGGTATTGATTGAAAATTAATGTGTACACGTCATGCGATGCCGGGGTAACTACACAACAGTTGAAAGGCAACGTGTTTAGCGTCATCTGCAAAGAGTTTAGTCCTGAGTAAATTTGTAACGAAAAACCCCTGAATTGACTCGTAAAAATCTGCGGAATGCACAAAGGAGGTCGAATGTATTGAAAGTCAGTTAGTTCAAGTTGGTTTCAATGGTTGACAAGTGAAAAAAAAATTTACTTGTCACAGGTGACAAGTAAATGTTTTCGAACATTTCGACCCCTGTTGTACCTGGTGCTTCAGTAACCCTTTACCTAATGAATCGCCCGCATCCGTCCACGTAATATGCAAATTGAGCAGTTGAAATAATTAAATTTTTTCAAAATATTTCAACAAAACCATATCATGTGACCCCCTCATTGGAACGAGCTCATTGAGCGCGTTCCAATGAGGGGTCACATGATATGGTTTTGTTGAAATTTTTTGATAAATTTAAAAAAATGATAATTAAAATAATAAATTTTGATATCGTCTGCGTTGGGTAAGGCGTTAATTAAATTTTTGATGATTATTCCTATAATTAGTGTTTGCAGTATAATATTATTGCGACTGTGGCAATATTGCTCATACTGTGGTGGCTGTACTGTAACTGCATTGTGTCCTTGGGCAAGCCACTTAATCCCGATTGTCCATGTGGGGGTATAGTGGCGCTCTGTACTAAGGCGTACTGTACGGCGATGGTGCACCTGTCTTTAGCCAATGCTAACCCTGTTTGTCTGGAGTGACAGTTGCTTGCTGCTGCTCAGTGGCCCCCTCTGGGTACTCCAGCTTCCTCTGCCCATAAAACAGTCCGACATGAGGTGATCCTGGCCATCAGAAGTTACGATAAACCACACTAAATAAATAAATAAATAAATAAATAAATAAATAAATAAATACACACCTATGTATGTGATCATTGGTGTTTGTGACATAAGTCAAAGTATCAAATCTGGTTTCTAGCAGTAAGGCCTTGCAAATCACACATTTTCATTTTGAATCAAATCTTTAATCGAATCAAGTCTTTTATTTTAAGTCGAACCTCGAATCAAATCGGTGGCAACTTGAAAATGACGATCGGGGTTGGGGTACAGTGGTGTGATCACAAAAGTGGAAGGGGACTACTGACCGCGTCGCAATGCAATCGAGGTCGACATGATGAGGTTTCTGAGACTTACAACAATTAAAGCGCGATCGAATCGATGCAAATTCCCGATTAAGTTTACGAGTGTGAACACGATAATCAACGCAGTCGCGATTTTACAATTGCCACAATCAACCTACATGTACATGTGTACGCTTGCATTTTCTCTATAAATGGAAAACTCCACAAATATATACAAAGGTATATGCCAATTCGGGCAATTCCAAGGCAAATTGTGTTTTGAGAAATAGAAATCGGGTCCCGCGATACCTATTTGCGACACTCCGTCCTTACTTTGTTTACACGTGAAGTGATAAAAATTAAAAGAAAACAAATTAGCGTGGTATTTTGAAAACAAAACTGAAACGAATAAATGACTGTTACGTGTGTGGAAGAATGGAAACTGAAAGAAGAAATGGAAACCAAAAGTCGAAATGCATGCCTTTGGGGACAGGGAACGCATGCAGTCATGTTGACATGGTGGTTAAATGTTGATTCAACCCTTGACATTTTCGGCCGATTAATTTCTGACGCAAGACAACAGTTGTAGAACACCCGTATAATATGAACCCACGCTATGCGATTTATTGCCATTTCGCACCGAATTGACCTGATTTCAAGACAGAACCTGTCAAAAAGTACAAGTCGTTCTGTTCCGAAATCTTTTCTGGCAAATACATGTTACAATTTAGACCGCTCAGTCATAAGGGAAGCTGGGAATATCGGTACAACCCTGGTATTATGGACCGCCGGGTGATTCGGCCCAGGATAATTCATCCTCATAACATGGTGGAGGCCATGTATACATCAGAAGTCAAGCCAAAACGTTGATCACTGAAAGAGGTAGTCCGAGTCGAGCAGAGTCGAAACTGGTTTCTTCGTGTTAATCTCTTAAATAAATGTGAACGATGCAGGCCGATGGACAACAGGGTCAAGTAGTGGCGCAGCACTAGAAGGAATCAGGGATGTGAGCTTGGGTGGATGAGGATCAAGGACAGGATAGACTTACTGAAACTCTGTTATCTTAATTATTTTGGTAAATCTCCGCGACAGCCGATGGTGTAAAGTAATGTTCAAGAGAATTTTCAACAACTCAAAATATGAAGACAAAGTGGATGGTCCAAGTGAGGGAGCTAATAGAGAACTATTCGTTGGAGATCTCGGACCTACATGTAGACGTAGGGGCAAACCGGGGTAAACAAAATCGTCAGAGAAGGGGTCGTGGAGGATGGTAACATTAATTGGCTAGAGGGGATCAAATCAAAGAGGTCTTTAGGTGGCATGCATGATAAAGAGAAGCCTGGTTCTGAAGAGTACCTTGATGGCACCTTTTTTTTTGGGGGGGGGGGGGGGGGGGGTGTCACTGTTATTCAAGCTGAGGTCACGGTCCCTGGAGCTGAGGGAAAAAACAGTGAAAAGGAGTATCAGATGTGTAATTTGGGCGTGGTGGAGACCCTGGAATGCTTTCTTCTAGAATGCCCAAAATACCAGTCTTAAAAGAATAAGATTCCCTGGGAGTATAATGGGGAAGTGTGATGGGAGAACGAAGGACATGTGGTTAGTGGGAGACTCAAATGAGAGGGTTAATATGGTAATCGGAGCGATTGGGAAGAATGGAGCAAAGGATGTTATCAAGCAGTTGTCTCCCGAGTGTTGAGAGAAGAGAAGAAGCGTGGGAATAGGGGGGCAGTTGGGAGTACGTGGATAACTAAGGCCTTCTTTACCCGAGAATCGCGACAAATCAGCGACAGGCCAAAGTGTCATTATTAAAGTGCTACCAAGCTGTCAGCACCAAGAAATAACCCAACACCTTTAATCAACTCAACACTTGCATGACTGACGAAATAAATGGAGTAAAACATTGTGTTTTAAAGATATTTTTTATTAAAGAGAAATATAAACATCCTGCAAACGAGTAAAACACGTCATTTGAAGGAGCAAAAACATTAATACATGAAACAGAAATCAATTCTTTTTGAAATATCACACGCTGCAAACACTTCATCATAGACATATTCAATTTGGGCGTTTAGAATCTTGCAAACTGTAGGGGTGGGGGCTAGTTCTAACTAGGATCCTCCGGTCATTACCCCACCCCCATCCAACCTCCACCTCGGATTCAAAATTATATGTTCTAAGAATGGGTAGCGTGTGTAGCCTTATAAAGAAATTCTATTGATGTAAACACAAGTATGTTGAATAATTCTTGGATTTTGCTTAAACCATTGACTTGCAGTTATTTTATTATTTTAATTAACAGGCCCCCCGACTTATTAGCGTCACTGGACTTCACCTCATGCTGCCTATAAGACCTCCGCTGTTAATCACTTCTGTTGGGCAGCTAATGAACCGTAGTGCTCTTGAAAATCATGTTATTATATTAACACAACACCGCAAGTGGGAAGAAATAAGTGCACAATTTTTTTTTTTTTTTTTGTAGTCTCCTTCAGAGACATTGACAATTTATGCTTCATTTGAAGTTTGTTGATGATCCCAGTCCTCGACATGGATTATCAACAAACTTAAAATATAGCATACATTGTCAAGGGATGGGGGAGGTGTGGGGGGGGGGGGGGGCAAGGAGCTTTACAAAAACTTGGAGGGGTCTCGCTGACTAAACTAAATCTAATAGAAATTCTGTTGAAAATTCCCCATCTGACATTTCTCTATGCAGGTAATCCTCATTGGACATTTCTCCACAGGCCTCATCATGAATTCAGGGAATGAATACCTTGACACATTTGTGAATGTAATCTCATGTGTTCCTGTGTGGATAATAAAATAACTCACAAAATCATTGTAGTGTTTGTTTTATTTATTCTATCCCTCTCAAAAACAGATAAAACCTGAGGCCAAGTTGATGAACATTTCTACCACCTCAGTCCTGTCATTGTGAACTTTGAACTTATGAATATTAATAAGCTGTTCAATGGCAATGAAGACGTGGGTTGGACGTTCCCGTCACTTTTCGTACCAGTTTTAAAACAATGACAACCAGCAATCAAAAACTACTTTTTGTAACTTTAAAAAAAGTTTTTACAGATGTTATCCCAGAAATTAATAAATAATTTAAATAAACATAGTGTATACCTTAACCCTTTATAAACTGCAAATCACGCATCACATCAAGTGCTTGGGGGGGGGGGGGGGAGAAAACATAATTTAGCTATATATAAGGTTCATCTTAAACTTTAAACTCTTTGCTCAGCGCGGTTAACGAATGGCATTTGCAAAATAAATTCTCGAATTGGTGAAATATAAAATTTTGGCTCATAAACAACGCTTAAGGTGGCTCATTGGAGCGAGCTCAGTGAGCTCGTTCCCGTGAGGCATCATAGGTTGTGCCTGTGAGACAAACAATTGGAAAACAGAACAAACTATATTGCGCTAGTCGGCTTTTGATCGTTACGTTGTGCGGAGGGTTAAGAATTTTCGGATGATTTCGGCTAAAATTATGTGCACTGAACTACAGGTGGGAGGTCGAACCACAATAAACCTTAAGAAAAAAATCAATTTCGTGTAATATATGTGATGTCAGTTTATGTTTGCATTATGTTATGTTATCTATTGAACATGTATGTCATATACCCATGTATGGGGATGAAAGACAATAAAATTATTATTATTATTATTATTATTATAGTGCAGTTGTAGGTGTACATACACAGTGCAGAAACAGAAACAAAGGGAAAGGGAAGGCTGCGGAATGATAATTCAGACATTAACCCTTTACCTAACATGAAAAGCAGACGACACTTGCAAAAAAAATTCTTGAATAACTAAATTTTTTCATTTTTTGTCTCAAAAACATAGGTTATGACCCCTCGTTGGAACGAGCTCGATGAGCTCGTTCCAACGAGGGGTCATAACCTATGTTTTTGAGACAAAAAATGAAAATATTTTGAAAATTAATTGGCGATTTTTGAGAATAGCGCTGGCCGGTTTTGGCCGTTACGTTGGGTAAAGGGTTAATAACGACCGCTTATGTGAACATTAATTACTAACACAAACATACCACCGACAATAACTATCAACTCTTAAAACACAATAGGTCATAAGAAGAATCAAACAATGGAGAGGAAAATGCAGGGTGCAAATAAATACTACAGTGACGATTTGTGGGAAATTTTTTTCAAACAAAAAAGTCATGGCGCAATTGTTTTCTCTCATGTCTGAGCTGTCTCTGTGGTGTGATTTTAAATGAAAATAAAATATCGCTGTGCATGTTTGTAAAAAAATGTCTTATTAAAGATATTGGTTTCAGCTGAACATTAGGTTGCTGGTACAGTACATGTGCATCTTATTCAATTTTTAGTTGCCCAAATTATAACTGTGTTGTCCACTATTTATGAGGCTATAAACTCAGCTGCCCAGAACATCGCCCAAGTTTTCTCCCCAGATTGGATAGTCTATCCTACTGATGTATATGATTCACCCATAACTCGGGGATCATTTTTTATGGAAAAACTGCGACTTGTACACCGGGCGGATAAACTTGACTTTATACATGTAAGATTTGCGTACTTGGAGATTTGGGCGAATCGTGGATTTGCGTCGTAAATAAATACTCTGTTAAATTAGTTCAGCAATTTGAACGTAATCATCAGTATCAGTGACTATCAGTGACAGGTACATGTACTGATAACTTCATTCAGATTCTGAACTAGTCTATGATATACTGGAAGATCACGGTATTTTTTTCAATACCGATACCGGTATTGAAATTTGAATATCGTGCAGCCCCAGCCTCATGACTGCCAACGACCTACACAACAAATAAACCTGAAGAATAGCACACATAGAATAGCACATGAAATGTCTTTGTCTCTTATTCCCAGCGCACACTCTCCTCCCTTGACAATTTATGCTTCATTTGAAGGTTGTTGGTGATCCCAACAATCGACGTGGATTATCAACAAACTTAAAATGTAACATAGATTGTCAAGGAGCGGAAAATGGGTGGGGGCTGAACTTACAAACTTGGCGGGGTATGGTTGTCAAAACTAAAACAGAAATTCTATTGACAATTTCCCCATCTGACATTTCTCTATGCGGACAATCCTCATCGGACATTTCTGTATTGGCCTCAAAAGTGACGAACTTCTCAAACATAAAAAGTAATTACACAACAAATAAACTTAAAAATAGTACTTATATTTTATTATAATAGCACCTGAAATTTCTTTCTTTTTCTTAACGCTTCGCGGTTGTCATAGAGGACACCATCCTCCCTTGACAGTTTATGCTTCATTTTCAAGTTTGTTGATGCTCTCAACAAACTTAAAATGTAGCATAGATGGTCAAGGGAGAGGTGGGGGGGGGGGGGGGGGGGGGGGTAGGGCAGTTTGACAGCAGCCAAGGTTAATACAGTTATTTAATTTTCGGGTCCACCAATCAATGCAAAATTGACATAATCATTTATTAGTTCCCTAGGATTACACTCCATCTGTCCGTCCGTCCATCTGTCCATCCATCTGTCTGTCCATCTGTCTGTCTGTCCGTCCGTCCGTCCGTCTGTCCATCCGTCCATCTGTCTGTCTGTTTTTTTACGTTACCACCTCTCCCTCCAACATGCTTTAAGCTACACCTTTCATATTTGGCACATGGATAAATGGTTCTGAGGGGATGATGCACGCTAAAAATTTTTTTTTCAAAATCCAAAATGGCGGAATGGTGGCCATTTTTGTTGTGTTTTTTATGCTTTTTTCTCTCCTTTGTTACCACCTCTCAAGCTACACTTTTTATATCTGGCACATGGATAGAGGGTTGTAATGGGATGTTGCACGTTCAATATTTTTTTTCCAAAATTCAAGATTGTGCCATAGGAACCATTTCTGTTGTGTTTTTTAAGCCTTTTTCTCTATTTTATGTTACCACTGCTCCCTCCAACATGGTTCAAGCTGCACTTTTCATATATGGTACATGGATAAAGGGGTTGTGAGGGGATTATGCACGCTCAATATTTTTTTTCAAAATCTAACATCTGTCTGTCTCCGTCCATCTGTCTGTCTGTTTTTATGTTACCACCTCTTCCTCTAATATGCTTCAAGCTACACCTTTCATATTTGGTACATGGATAAATGGTTCTGAGGGGATGATGCACAGTCAATATTTATTTTTCAAAATCCAATTCAAGCTACACTTTGCATATTTGGCACATGGATAGAGGGTTGGGAGGGGATGATGCACGTTCAATATTTTTTTTTCAAAATCCAGGATGGCGGCATGGTGGCCATTTTTGTTGTGTTTTTTAAGCTTTTTTCTCTATTTTATGTTACCACCCCTCACTCCAACATGGTTCAAGCTACACTTTTTATATCTGGCACATGGATAGAGGGTTGTAATGGGATGTTGCACATTCAATATTTTTTTTTCCAAAATTCAAGATGGCGCCATGGCAACCATTTCTGTTGTGTTTTTTAAGCCTTTTCCTCTATTTTATGTTACCACTACTCCCTCCAACATGGTCTGTCTGTCTGTCTGTCTGTCTGTCTGTCTGTCTGTTTTTATGTTACCACCTCTCCCTCTAATATGCTTCAAGCTGCACCGTTCATATTTGGTACATGGATAAAGGGTTGTGAGGGGATTTATGCATGCTCAATATTTTTTTTTCAAAATCCAAGATGCTTATATACTCTAGTGTCTTCTGTGACAAAAACACCTTATGTCACAAAAGCACCGTAGGGGACTAATACCACCTCGGTGGTCAAACACTTGTTTTGCTATTGATGTACAAGACATGTCTATTGATTTCGTTCACACATTTTTGCCATGTTTTTTGTTTGTCTGCTGACCCATTCACTGGGAAGAAACGGAAAACCTCAAATTTTATGGCAGCCATCTTATTTACATTCATCGGCTGTTTCTCTGAGCCACCCTTCACTTTAGCTCTTCCATTAACGTTTCTTTCAAAAACCTTCCCTGGTACGAAAATACACTTTTATACAGACACCTTGCAAATTTATCCTCCTCGGATTGTTCCTCAATTTCGGCATCCCTCACCAAATGTTTGTGTATGTGATAGTAGCCGTCCTGTGTGTGTCTCCCGGCAGGTTGTTTCTTTTCAAGATCTTGAATAGCATTCTTTAACGCATCCTCCGACATTTGTGATGGAAAGTCTTGAATAGAAATATCCCAAAACATTTTGTCAGAGACCGTGATTTTGCTGAATGGTAGCACCTTTTCCGAAATTAACGCACATTCCTTTTGTGTTGGGTGTGAAACCATTTGTACCATTTCTAGTAAATGAGCTTTCAGCTGAACAACTTCCGAGGTCAGGTTTCTCACTTCACTCCGTAACCCCACTATTTCAGTCATCATTGTAGACATAGTATCCTGTGGGACACAGTTCAGTATTGTGGAGGATTCAAAGTTGTCAGATACTACAGGGAAGCAAACTATTGGGGAATTATTGAAGTTTGTGGTAACAGTGTCAGTATCACTGAAAAGGTAAGGGTCTTCAGGAAGGGTGGTCACAGGGTCACCAACACTACCTGTAGATTCTGAGGTGACGCCACCAGTTGCTGACGGATTTGTAACAGGTGTCTCATCCACAGTGCTGTTTTGGTCGGGGAATGGCTGCAACCCCAGCTCCGAAACAACTTTGTTTAAATCGCCAGTTCTTGTGTACACATCACAAGCACTTTTCTGTTGCTCAGTTAAAACTATCTCCGGTATCTGGTTAACATTATCGACTTCAGACTCAGTACCTGATGTCGGGGCAACTTTAAAATCAAAACAATCTGCGATGAAAGTAATCTAAAAAAAAAACAAGAAAGACTTGCTAAATATTTTAGATGTTAACAAATTTTAAATTATTCGACTCAAAGCAGACCGAGCGCGGTCTTTAATGGCATAGAACCACTTGCAAAATTTCAGCTCACAGACCACTTGGTTTTCACCCATTTGGTTAATGTGCTGAAATTTAGTTAAAGTTTCTTTGCGTTTGTCGGGTGGAAAACATTCCTACCATTATTTAGTATTAATTCACCATCAACATACCGTGATTAGCGAAGCTGGGGAGGTACAAAACATATAAAAATTAAGGAACGTAAAACAGGGCCTTGAAAAGCCTTGGATTTGAAAATCAATTTTTAAGGCCTGAACAGTTATTGAATTTCCCCCAAACTGACTTGGAAAATCCCTGAAAACAACCTTTCAAAATATAAAACCCATCACAATTTCGCTGTGATTATCCAACTTATTTCCGATGGTACTGTAATCCCGATTTTTAGTCGATAACCTTGAAAAACTTTGAATTTTACTTCAAAAAGCCTTGAAAAACCTTATTATTGGACGATCCCAGTAGCAATGTTGGAAACATTTAGAGGAGGTGAAACTTTTTGTAACTGTTTTATCAAAGCGCAACAAATAAATAAATAGATAGATAGGGATACTGACACCTGCCTCCCCCACCCCCCATTTAGGTGTGTTCCATTTTCATTTTTTTGTTGCCTGCTTCTTAGCATTTGTCAATTGAGAATAGCAAATTTCCTTTGAAGAAAGGGTAACAACATCCAAGAATGGATCGTTCGCCCAGACTTCACCTGTCTTGTCCTCATTTCCCATCATATAGTTTATCACATCGCCCCTGATCAGTCGTTGCGCCTCCGATCTTGACATGGAATTGTCATCGTTTCTAATAAACCTCCTCCGTAAGATGCTTGAATCCTCTGTTGGTTCCCTTATCATTTCTGAAATATAATATTAAAGCATTTTAATATCCGATATTTCTATGTATTTGTCCCAAGTGTGGGAATATCCCTCGATGAGAGTCCGAGGATTTACGTATACTTATTATTATATCGCTCGCAAGGAGGGTTTTCATAGCATTATTGCTAGGTTGCTGTGTGACTCGAAAATTAAAGTTTAAACTTTTCACTGGATCTTTGTGTTAGTCTATTAATGTACCAGTGTGGTGCTATTTATCTAAGTATATATACATATGCCCCACCATTTTCTGGGGGAGGTTAGTGCCTTTGTCGAGAGGACCGATCCTCTTCTCTGTATTCAATTTTCGATACTGAGTTTCAGTATTTTAAAAATATCGCGGTACGACTGAATATCGAATATCGGCAGAACGTACAAATATTTGAACAGTTTCTTCAAAAAACGTTTCTGTACATTCCAACATATTAACAATATTATACGCGCACATATACGTTTACTACCAAATTCTGAATATATCGCTGTAATGTACAAGTATTTGACCACAGAATCGTCGAAACTGTGCTATTTGTACTTCACAGCGACAAACTTGCATGAAAAACTATTGACAAAAAGTCTTTATTCAGCACAGACGATGGAGCGCGTCGCTAAGAAATGCTATTAATAGTCGTAAACTTGTGGGTGTAAAAATTCAAAAAACAGTTATTGTAATATTATCAATCTCTTGTGTGTATTATATCATGTTCAATTCTGAATAAATATTGTTTAAACTAGATTATTTTACTCTCAGTTATGTTATTATTATTGAAACAGGATTAACGTTAATAAAAAGCCACTAGAATTTATTTGTAGATGTGCAGGTGCTTAGTTATTCAAATCTATGATATGTCAGCATTGTTGGGGGATTAAAATTACATAAACCGGAGTAGTCATCTTTTGTCTGCTACGTAATCACTTAATATAATTGACTAGTTTTTCACGTCTTATTTTTATCTGTATAATTGGCTCGCTGCTCAACATGTGTCGAATTTCGCAACTTCATTGTTGGTTTGGGTGATATTTGAACACCAACAAGCCAAAAATGTCCTTAATATACATTAGTTTGGGATTTTATGAATGAAAATTTTCCGGATCCAGAACATTTTACAAAAAAATAACAAAATGCATCGACCAGTGCGGATACCACTGCATGTTAGGAGATATATTATCAGGCTATTAAATGAGGTGCAACAAAAGAACAAAAACCAAAAACTCAAACCTCTGGAAATCAGCAAGACGATCCAGTTAAGGGACTCAATTTTCATAAGACCAAGGGCAATATCTGCATTCATAAAACGTTATGAAAATACCGGTAGTGTAGGTAACCAGAACAAAAAGAAGACCAGGAAATTGAAAGCTGACCATATAGAATTCATAAATAGTGAGTATATGGAAAACGATAACTCACTTCTTACGAGATGAAGAGAAAATTAGAGAAACGGTTTCCCATCAAAATTGAAACTTCGACAATCAGGAAAGTGAGAAAACAGTTCGGGTGGTCATGGTCATCACCAAAATATGGTTCCATGGTCTCGTTGAAAAATCAGAAACTTAGATTACAGCATGTTATGGAAATTATTAATTCTAAGGAAAATTTCGAGGATGTCATATTCACCGACGAGTTGAGCATTAAAATAGAAAGGTATGATCGAAAGTGCTTTATTAAGAATGGTGTTGAAACAAAAGTGAAGCCTGTGGCAAAACATCCGCTTAAAGTTCATGTGTGGGCAGGAATTTCTAGGAGAGGTGCAACCGACATAGCCGTTTTTCAAGGGATAATGGACAGTGAAGGGTTTCAACAAATTCCGGAAAGTAAACTTTTTCCATTCATAGCACAAAAATTTCCAGATCACCATCGTTTAATGCAGAATAATGATCCTAAACATTCGAGCAATTCAACCAAGCAATTTATGTGTGATAACGGAATTAATCATTGGAAGACACCACCTGCTTCACCAGATTTGAATCCAATAGAACTTGTATGGCATGAGCTTAAACATTTCTTAAGAACTAAATCTAAGCCATCGACACTTTCTGAGTTAGTTCAAGGTATACGTCAGTTTTGGTACACTCGACTCCAAACTGATAGGTTTAAACCGGGCCTTTACCACGTGTATAAAGTTTTGCCTGAAGTCATCTCACAACGTGGTGGCCCAACAGACATGTAGGTCACAAGAAAATTGTCATTCTGTTTTAGATTTATGTGTTGGGAGTGTACTACAACTATAGGATTTTAAAATAAACACATTAATATGTTGTGACCCAATTTTCATTATTTGGATAATTCCAAGACTTGAAAGCATTCCCTGGAAAAAAACCCATCCTAAAAAATGGCGTCAAGTGTCGGAATTAACCGCAAGTAGAATCTTAATTAAATATTGAAAAAAAAACTATTATCTTGCCATTTATGTCCTTTGAAAGGATCTTACAAAACCCACCAACCCCAAAATGCAATTTTTTGCCACTCAGTCAAAAGAACCATCTTATTTTTTGTCCACTTCCATCGAAGCATCCCCCCCTCCCCCCCCCCCCCACACACACACACACACCCTCTGCAGAAAGTGAACTCAACCACTGTCCTAAAAGACCATCGGCACCTGCTCTCGGCCATTTGACGAAATAAAATGCTGAACTAAACGCTACACTTATTTTAGGGAGGGGGGGGGGGGGGTTCTCAGCATTTTATTTCATCAAATGGCCGAGAGCAGGTCCCAAGACCATTGGAAGTAGACCGGTAGTTTGTGAGGCTGACTTCTCTCGTACGCCGCCTTCTCCCAAATGGTTGGGGCCGACTTCTCCTACGGGCCAAGTTCTCCTGTGGTTTGCCCCCAAGACCATTGGAAGTAGCCCGGTAGTTTGTGGGGCTGTCTTCTCTCGTAGGCCGACTTCTCCCAAATGGTTGGGGCCGACTTCTCCTGTGAGCAGAGTTCTCCTTCCAAGTTGTTTGGGCCTACTTCTCCCGGTGCGGAGTTCGCAATGGGCCGACTTTTCTGCATCACCATCTAATGAGGCATGTGAAGAAGATTAGGCCTTTGGAACATTCGGTTCAATTTCCCATAAGTTTACTGGAACTGAAGTGAGGGAGCTACAGCTGTAGGATAATGAAGTTTACATTGTGTCTAAAATATATGTTTGTTCACATTGTCTAAAATATTTGTTACATATTTTGTCTAGGATCGTGAAATAATGAATTAAAAGTATTCATTTCCAATCTCAGTCGACTTTTTTTAGTTTTCTAATGCAAATACACACTCTAAAATCAATTGGGTTCAAAAATTAACCAAATCAGCTAGGTTTGGTTTGAATATGAACCCAATTTGGGTTACTTTTTAACCCATTGATTTTAGAGTACATACAGGTTGCATTACCAGTCCAGACATTTTATTGCCCCGTCCCCGAATTTCATTCCCATCCCACCATTCAGTTGAAACTGAAGTACGGTGGTAGAATAACCACTAGAAACTTCTCATTTTGTTTCTCCATAACCTTGTCATCATTCTCGGTCCGAGAGCTTCCCAGAAAAGATGCCAAGTGTTGGAATTATCAGCTATCAACGGGTGAAAAATAGGATAATAAAAAAACTCTTGTGGTTATTCGATTACCTATTTCCACTAGTTCCGATACGCCATAGCTCGAGTTAGGATTACATTTCGTATCTGACCTGTTGGCAAAATGCCGCGAGGAAAATCTGCATCATTATCAATGATAGTTTCGGTTCAGTATTAAAAAGGTAAAATATTTTAACTCTTACCTCGATCTAAAACTCTGTTTCCACGTTTACAGGACTGCACGAGTGTCCCTATCGTTTAACTTCATTACACCTTTAGCTGAAATTTTATAGTACAAGTCAGCCGAGCAATCATTTCATGCAAATCATGATCCCGTCGTTTTAATCAATGAACTGCAATTTGTCATATTTCGATTCCGCTTCTATTTCGGCTCGATCCACTTGACGCATTATCAAATAAGTCGCGATTGCAGTTTTCATTGTGCTTCGTTTTTATCGACGCGGAAACGAAATTTCTTGAACTTTTGTGACACACCACTGTTCTATAAACCTGATTTGTTCAGACTGTGATGGCTCATGTCCCAACAAAATGCATGCCTTGATGATGTAATTGGAATATTCCCTGTAAGGATTATAGTTCTTTGTCGACATTGCTTGGATTTAACAGTGGTAGGGACAAGTGATATTGGAAATAGCATGGCTGGTGGCATGAATGAAGATGCTATTTACAGGCCTGGCATTCTGAAAAATGCAGGAGGGCAAAAAATCGCTCTCCTCAATCAGCTTAGGAGAGCAATTAGCTCTACACAGCATTTTAAGTATCCAGTTGAACGAACTCATTGAAACTGAAACAGACTACATCAGTGATTTTATTAACTTTACTAAGGTAAAGCGAAATCTCTTAGACATATAGATCTCTCACTCAACAACCGAACACACACTTGGCAACAAGACCTGTGTGTGTACCCAGACCTGTTGTCCTAGAAAGTCATACGCCTACCACTACCACCTTCAACCCCCAAGGGGGGTTGAAGGTGGTAGTGGTAGGCGTATGACTTTCTTGGACAACAGGTCTGCTTGAATCTACAGCCACATCCTGGTGCAAGTGCTTCAAGTGACAGGATAGTAGTAATGGTAGTATATTATAGTGTCAATATTCCTTGAATAATTACCCCTCAAACTGTGATGTCAGTTGTTGAACTTGAAACTGACAGAAAAAAATATTGCTGTGACCCATTTTGCTTCAAATGATTGCAACTGTGTTTGGGTATGGTTGCAGCCATTACCTTTTACCACTAAACCACTTTCAAAATGAAATTACGTGATGTTATATGACTTCGAAGTTAAATTACATTTTTGCTTTACAACAAAAATTTAATGTGACCATAATACATGTAATCTCAATCATCCCAGACCAAAATATTTAGGGCAATTTTTCGCTCTCCTTAATTCTTTCAGGAGGGCAGTAAGGAGAGCTAGAAAATCGCTCTCCTGAAATTGCCAAGCCTGTATTTATGTTAATGTAAAGGGAGTTACACTCGGACTTCTAGTTCAACATTAATTTATGTATGATTTGCATTTGAGATGATGAAGATGACTGATACCAAGCTTTATCTGATAACCATAGAGTATAACAACCGTTGTATATACTTGAAGTATATACAACGGGTGTTGTATATAATTATAATTTATGCGAACGACCTCTGACCTCTTTCAATTCCATTTTCATTCATTCATTCATGAAACATCGTTATATCACAGGGCAGGTTTTAATTGTACGCTTATTGCACTTTGTCAAAATCCTCTGATGGTGTCATTTCTTATTTATTTTGCTTCAATAAAGGCAACCTAAAATTTTGCTTCAAAACATTGTAGAAATTACTTGAATGTTAATAGTAATTAGTATGCGGCGACTGCGAACTATTTATAGTCACGGCCTCGATCAAAAGTACTCGCGGAACTGCGCTAATTAAAAGTTCGTCTGCTGTACCTGAAAAAAAACCACTTCGTAAAAATTGTAAACAAACGCAAAATTATTTGTTATATTGGGACTACAGCATAAAACACGGAAGAAAACTGGAACTATGTCAAAAAGAGAATAACTCTACTGAAACACCGTTTTGTTACTGTTAATAAAATAGTTGAAATTTATTTTGTTCCAGCGCAGTTACATGATGCAAGAAGTGCAATCGCACTTTACAATCGCCGTCATCGATTTTGTAATGTAAGGGACACGACTCTTTGCGTCTTGTCCTATTTCTTTTGTCTCGTAGACTGGTTTTCTTTGGAGGCCCGTGGGAAGCATATATAAGTCGGGTAGACGCACGAGACGGGTGTCTGTTTGTTATCAGATAAAAACAAACATATAGTGTGTTTTTATATCTGTGTTATACAACTCGTTGAAATATGGTTTATTTTTTCTCGGCGAAGCCTCGAAAAAATAAACCAAATTTCAACTCGTTGTATAACACAGATATAAAAACACACTATATGTTTATTGTCTATATATTTGTATAAACAAGATTTGAATAGGAAATTCGAATAGAACTGAACGTCTACTCATGATTCAAAATCGAATCGAATCTCGAAGCTTCACAGGGCCTTCTCAACACCTCAATTCTAGTCCCCGTCCGGGATGACCCGCATTGTGACCTTGGGCAAGGCACTTTATCCCCGTTGCCTACATGGGGGCACGATGCCGCCGTGTACTAAGGCGTACTGCATGTCGATGGTGCACATGTCTTCAACCGCTGTAACCCTGCTTGAGTGGACCTTGAACAGAGTTAGAATGTTGAGAAGCTGACATTTGCCTGTCGTTGCTCGGTGGTTCTCTCCGGTTCTCCGGCTTCCTCCACCCGTAAAACTGTCACAGTCATGATTAGCCATTGTGCATAAGTATGTGACCTTAAACCCCAATAAATACTAATAATAATAATGGTTTTATTGAGAAACTTCAGAGATATTTTAGGCTGTGGTAGGCTTATTCTTGTCAATTTTCTGGTCGTTTTTGCCACTGTTAGGTAAAGGGTTAAAGTGTGTCAGTAAAAAGACAAAAAAATGGGAAAAATTTCTCTAACACAGTATTCTGGTATCGATAAGTTCATAACAGATTGGCGAGGGTTCATGCCTTCCAAGGAAACTTTACTAAGCTTGTAATAAATGACGCAGATATATCCCAGGCCTTTAAATTATCCCATTTTCACACTGTTTACAGATGTGCCCAAAATAGAGGAGTGAAGACATCAAGAAAAATATATTAATCCCCCGCCTGTTCTACATTTGAGAATAACTTCCACCATACAAACACAAAGAAAGGCATGGCAATAAAACACAACAGGATAAAGCTGTTATTTCTGGTCTAACCATTTTAATCTGCCCAAGTTAAGGCAAAAGTGTGAGCCCAAAATAAAAGAATTCAAAGTCCTGAAATGCCCTATATCTATTCATGAAACATCCATTTTATCAAAAATAAATTCAACTTTTCTTCATAATTTGAATACATGCACTAACTGTCTGACTCAGTGTCTGAATTGAATATTCCATGAAGCATTTCAACCTCTGACATGTGTATTTATGATTATCTGAATCTGACTCAAAAGACCAAGATTCAATAGACATATCAGATTAAAGTGATCCGTAACTTCCATTGTGGGGGTGAAACAGTTGGCTCATTTTCATAACCGTCACTAACTGCGAACTAGAACCGGATAATATCCGGTTATCCGTAGCCTTTATTTCATCGAATCTGGGATCAAAACTATAGGAATTCGAAAGCAGTGTTCTCAAAAACTATTCCGTAGTGTGTATACAAATGAACATTGTCAAGTACTCGACAATGTTCGTATACATACTACTGAATAGTTTCTGCGGTTACTCAATACACACGGAAATTGTGGATCAATATGGAAGTCTTGAATGCCAAAGTTCATTATTTCTCAATATACACAGCGCTGCTTTGAGGTGTAATCTATCCCAAAGGGGAAGCGGTAGATTTACTACGTCTTAACCGTGGAAGGACGATCACTATCGCCATTTCGGTTACAGCACTGTCATCACAAAAGTGGTAATTGAATTTCGATCTGATCGCTATCAAGTCACAATCCGTTTAATCAGACTAAAGAAAACAGTGTCAGCAAAAACGATACAAAATCGTGATTTCAGCGACGAGCTAAACGCTTATGGTTGACTGTATCGCAATTTTGGCGATGATAGAAATGTTCATAAATTACATATGGGGAAAAGGTGTCTGCATAAAGCCTAAAAAATTTAAAAATCTGTTTCTCAGGCCCTCCCGCATGGTCCTTTTGGCTGCCGCATGCTCTCTTTTTATAACTAATGGAAACTTGAAAAAATTCAAAATTAAATGATTTATGTCTGATATTTTACCAAAGTTTGATAAATTTGTCTCTTGAGTGCAAGATGGCTTAGCATTGCAAAGCCTTCTTGCTCTCAAGGGACAAAATACACCACCTCCCATGCTATTCTGTAGATTATGAGGCCTAAAACATAAACCAAGATATGAACTTTTGATGGCAAAGAAATAATTACAGAAATAAAAAATAAAATAAAAAACCGCTCGCCCGCATGCAATTTTACAAATAATGGCCTGAGAAACAGAAGATCTACTTTGTGGGGCCTAATGGAAAATGTAAGGACAACACTATAAGCACAGTATGGTTATTGGGGGCCCTTTCGATAAACAAATTGCCTAAAGGCAGGAAACTCGGACCCTTCACAGTTCATTAGACAACAATGTGTGTTCCACAATTTTTAACAGCAATCGTGGCGCATCGACAAATTTCACTTTCAGTTTCAGAAGCATTTCCTGGAATCGACAATGATTCTAGGAACGGTTTCTGAAACTGAAAGTGACATTTGGTAACTATGTTCGCTAAGCATGCAGTGTCACCCTACAACCTCATGACCAGACAGTAACCAGGGAGCAGATATTCTCTCGTTCTCCAGTCAAACATTCTCTTGACCTCGTCCGACACACTCTCGGCACTGTGATTTGTTCGGAAGCCACCCATGACCAATTTTCATTAAGAACAAGATGGGTTAACCCCATTCTCCCTTTAAAAACAAAACAACACAAATCGCAGAAATGGTAGCCCCCCCCCCCCCCCCCCCCCACCCCACCCCCTACACACACACCATTATTGATCACCGACACCGGAAAGAAAATGACAGCTGTTTGGGGTAGATATGTATCTCTCTATACGAATGGTGAAATGTGTGGAATTTGGCAAACAGAAGAGGAAATTGAAATAAATACAACGCACAAATTGGTACAAATAAAGTTTATCAGTTTATCAATCATTATGGCACAAAGACTTTACAAATATTGTAATTTATCTGATGCAGACAACATTTATTTCTTCAACCTCGTTCAAATACAAATACAAAGGTCAAAGGTATAGGTAACTCCACCCAACATCTATTTGTTTGCACATTGTGTGCCCTTTGTAAAAACTGCTTTCCAAATCAAGTGTGCCACAAGTTTTTACAGCATCAGTTGTAAATGTATATTTTAACTGGTTGGTAATAAAATATACAAATATTGTTTTGGTAAAAAATCATGGGATTTCTAGGAGGGGAGCAACAAACATTTATGTATTTAAAAGTGTTATGGACAGTATATCTTTCAGCAAATACTCAATGACGAACTTGTCCCATTTCTAGAAAGGAAATTTCCAAGTGTTCATAGGCTCATGCAGGACAATGATCCTAAACACTGTAGCATTTCTACAACTGAGTTTATGGATAGGAATAATATTAACCACTGGATAACGCCAGCCGCATTACCCAATCTCAACCCAATTGAACTTGTGTGGCATGAATTGAAAGAATATTTGCGAGCAAAAATAAAGCCTTCTACTCAGGATGAATCAATTAAAGGAATACATTGATTCTGGTACAGACGCATACAAACAGACGATTGAAATCCAGCTAAAGGGAAGAGAGAGTGCAGTAGGTACATAAACCATATATTTAAAGCTATTCCGTTTGTGTTGAAATGTCGTGGGGGACCAACTGGGAAATGAAATTTGGATTTGTACATTGTAGCCTTGATGCAATATGAGCGTTTAGGGCATTGCGACCTAGTAATGAATAACGATCTGTCTCGAAATGTCATGAGTATGGCCGCATGGAGGGGGTGCAGCAATACTCTTAGGTGTTCTGACTGTTTCACAATTTTTTAGCACTCGGTTTTTAGCTCACCTGACTGAAAGTCATTGAGTTTCACTCAATTTCACTGCCATTCAGTTATGACTCCAGAGTCATAACTGAATGGCAGTGAAATTGAGTGAAACACAATGAATGCCAGAAATAAGCTATAATACATAAAGAATCAGGAAGGCCAATATAATAATTACCTAAATATACAGAACTTTTATTGTGCTTGGCCATTTTTCAAGGTCTGACACCTACACGCAACTTGAGGAAAGCTGCAAACACAACTAAACTGAAATGTCGGAAATTCACAGAATGTAGCCTTCCCAGAGTAGTGAGAGTACCCAGACACTGCCGGCAGTGTCTGGGTACTCTCACTACTCTGGGATGGTTACATTCTGTGAATTTCTCCAGCAAGAGTATTTAATAAAAAACTAAAAACCTTAGATTACGGGATGTCGACGGTTTCGGTTTCGGTTTTTAAAAAAAACCCTAAAAACCTTGGTTCGGTTTTGGTTAACCTACAGCTCTACTTCGTCCATCGTCTTGTCGTCCGTCGTCCTGCGTGAAGGTGGTGTTTGAGCCTCTTTCTCCTAAACCACTGGCCACATTTTAATTAAATTTCATGTAAGTAGTGGTTATATAGGGGCATTTTGACTTTAATGTAAGTTAGGTTTCGGCTCCTATTGAGCAGAGGTGTGGGGAAAAAATGGCCAAATTTTTTGAAAATCTTTTAATGAACAACCAGTAGCAGAGACTTGATATGTGGTATACAGAGTCCTTTTGAGGTTTAGAATCAAGTTTGTTCAAGAGAAGTTTTTCGGGCATTATTTATTTTCCAAACCGAGAGGCAGATTTGAACCATATTTGATATGAGGGCTTATTGGGTCATAAGTACTTAATTTATGCCCCAATTTTTTTTCCTGTCGCCCCCATAGGAACCGCAGGAGCTAAAAATAGGAAAAAATTAAAACGCCCAGATCTCCAAAACTATACAGCACTGAGAATTCTTATTTGGTGTGAAGCTTCCTTAGGACCAACAGAATGGAGTGATCCAAAAAAATTGCTATCCGTTTTATCATGGGGTACTTTTTGGGGACTTTGAAAAAAAAGTGCTGAAAATTTTGGACCAAAATCCGGAATTTTTTTTGTTTTTTATGCGTTTCGGTCAATTTTAAGACAAAAAAAAATGTTTTTTTTTACACTGAAAATTTGGTGTCCAGGTGGGACCAAAATCCGAAAATTAGTTTTTTGGTTTTTTATGAGTTTTAAGAAGAAAAAAAAAAATTAGGCTGAAAATATTTTGTTTGGGAAAAAAATCTGTTTTTTATGCGTTTATCTCAATTTTGGGACATAAAAGTGCAGGAACTGAAAATAGAAGGAAAATCCTGTGTATTGTGTGGGCACAATCGCTTCATCTAGTTGGTATATGCTTTTCTCTGGAGGGGCGTATGCAGCTTATTCAAGTCAAGTCCCTGGTTTGATATTTAGACTACCATGTCAGGTGAGCGCCATCAGGCCCCCTGGGGCCTTGTGTTCGAAGTAGGCCTGTAGTGCACACATGAGTGATTTGCTACTTAACCCTGGAGTGGGTCGACATCTATTCTGTTCTTGTCCCCACTGTATTTTGTTCCCTGTGGGAACCCCGGGAAGTAAGCAGCACTTGTTTACTGTGGTAAACCAGTTCCGCTTTACTAGTAAAAGAGGACCCAGTCACCAATGCTTGGGGTGAAAGTCCTCTAAAATGGGCAACATGTTGATCAACGATTGACTAAACTTGACTTCATCTCCATGTTGTGTCACGATTAGCCATAGTGCATAAATATGTGACGTTAACCACCAACAAACAAACAAACTGTATTTTGTGCGGTGGGGACACAAATTAACTCATGGCCATTTGCATGTCGTGGACCAAGCAGTGGTCCACAATGGAAAATTTGCTGTCGATCCTCCACGTTTCTACTGATCTGGCATGAATAACTGATTATGGCTTTTCTCCCATTCAGAGGCAAAGTACCAAATCACTCTGTAAGCTCTGTAGAGGAATCCCGAATGATACAATAGTTCAGCTACACCTTTCGTCGAAGGGCTTTCATGCAGTTGGAATATTATAGCCAGTAGCGATACCCACAATTAAAATGTAAGCACCTGTGCAAGCAGAATCGTATTGCTTCAAAATTTCTTGTCTAGCGTCTTCGATCTCGTTAATATTTTAATACAAGTACATTATCTCCATTTTTAATTTACATTTTTAATTTACGTTAGGTATTATTGTTCCACGTTTGAAAATATTCGCGATTGCAAATCTGCAGGACAAGAAATATTGAAGCAGTTGATTCTGCTTGCACCTTGTTCACGTGTTCAGGTTGTAATTGGTAGTAACCTTCCCAAAAGTGTATCGGTCATGGGGGATTGCTAAAAGATCTACCGTCAGGATTGCAAGTTTAAAATATCATTATTACCACTTTACAGGGCATTCTTTTGTTGATCATTTGTATTCTACCCGCACAGTAAAACTTCATAATTATCAAGATAATTTTGACTGCAAGCGAGCGCAGGGCCGTTAATGAAATTGTTTATATTAACGACCGCTGCACGCTTTCAGTTGGAGAATTCGCATTACTCGCTTGGAAAAATGTGCAAAACACTGATGCCGGGGTGGGTGGGTGGGTGGTCAAGGAGGACAAAAAATTTTTTTTTCCGATGCTTGCCAATTTTTTCCTCAGACACTTTTGGCCAAAATTGTATACCATAATCAGTGAAGTGTCATTCAAGAACCAATAAAAAGACACTCAAGTTATCAGGGGTTATATACAATTATAAAACTGTTATTGCAGCTGAGCTATGATTCGGCTTATAGTGATACAATGTATGACATTGAATAATGCAAGTTAAAATGCATCACTAATTGCAATTATCAAACACTGCACTCTAAGGATAAGTTATCTTGAGGGTGTTCCATTTGATTAAATTTCTAATATGGTGAGATCGGCTGGCTTAGATGAGGAGCAAAGACAATTATGTGAAGTCAGGAACAGTTACAGATTTCATTTGCAGTAACAATTCTGTACAACGATGTATCCAGACCTATTACGAAAACACCAATGACTCTTATTGCCATTGTAGGAAGTATGTAACACAGAAACTACTAAACATTGAACCTGATTGAACTGCTAATTTATTTCAAACACATCTGAGAACACAGGTACCATGTATCATGTACCAGACCTTCTAGGGCTGGACTTCAAATAAGTAATAAATCCCCTCCCCCCAACCCAGCCATGCTCCACCCAAACCTTCATCAAAAAAATAAACAAATACATAAATGACTAAACTCATTGCTTTTTGCATGCACATACCGTTGAACCTCTCTTGAGAGACCAACATTTTTGCCAGACAAAAGGGGTCTTTCAGACAGGTGGTCTGTCAAGACCACCTGTCTTGAAAGCCCACTTTTGTCTGGCCGAAATGGTATGTTGTCCTGTGTTGTCCACATAAAACATGCTCTAGCACAAAAGAGGTGGTTCTTCAAAAAGGTGGTCTCTCAAGAGAAGTTCCACTGTATATATTAATGGAGAACGCAATGGGTTCTGATGGGTTGAGTAATTTATGATATTTAACCCTTTACCTAACATTCTTTTGTAAAACAAAAAAAATAAAAATTCTCATATAACCATTACTGTTCAATGGTAATCGGAAAAAAAGTAACAGGAAAAAAAGTAACAGGAAAAAAAGTAACAGATTTGGGTAGGAAAAAAAGAAACAGGAAAAAAAGTAACACTTTCTTATTTTTATAAGGTAAAAAAGTAACAGGAAAAAAAGTAACAGATTTGGGTAGGAAAAAAAAAACAGGAAAAAGAGTCACACATTCAAGTCAATATTTAGCTCAGTCAGTTTATCTACAATAGCTTGAAACAGAGTCTCATAGGAAGTACGTGTCTTCCTCTGTAACATAGCGTATACACAAGATAAAAAACTGTCATGAAACTTAACCCTAACAACATAAATTTGCTGAAATAGTGGAGGAGCCATTGCAAAATTACCGTCCATAAATAAAGTACTTGCACTGCCAAGATAATTGAGTCCACTATTTGTTGCAAATGCAACCACACGCTCACTTGCATCAGGTCCATTATCAAAGAAAAGGAATTGTTCAGAGTCTGATATTTTCTGAAATTCTTCTGGAATGGTCAGCTCAGACAGACTTTTGGGGACAGGAGGACTTCTTCTGTGGTATCTCAGACTCCGTTTGGCATTATCTAAGTCTGGCAGCATCAACTTGACTTCACTTTCAGCATTTGAAACAGCTGTTGCGAGGATCTGTGATGGCTTATCTAAGGAAGAAGCTGCTTGTTTTCGCATTTCATTTCTCAATTTGGTATATGCGATACTGACATTTTCTGGAGGATGGTTGTGTTGTCTAACTATTTCTGGGTTGTTGAAATCTGTAGTAGTACAGAGACTTGCACGGCAGTCTGATTTAGCACGTTTAGTGCATTTCCACCAGACCTTGTTCTTCCTTCTTACAGATACAGTGTACATGAAACCTTCATGACAAAGTTTTTTGCCCCTCTTATTACTCTCAATGACTTCCATGATGACTCAAGAACATTTAATGACTAATTCAAACTGCTGTCCAATATATAGTTTGCTGTGTGTTTATTTTTTCAAGAACATTGTTGTACATCAAAGAAGAGAATTCATGAAAGTAGCCACACTTGCTTGTGTTTATATTTTCAAGAACATTGTTGTACATCAAAGAAGAGAATACTTGAAAGTAACCACACTTGCTGTGTGTTTATTGCAATGTGTGTTCATTTGTTTCAAGAACATTGTTGTACATCAAAGAAAGCATGATGGATATCCTTGTAACAACATTGTCATAGCACACATGATCTCCAATTACAAAATAATTAAAAAAATAAAAAATAAAATTATTATTATAATTATTATAATGAAAAATGAAATAATGAAAAAAACACTGTTACTTTTTTTCCTGTTGTATTATTATAATTGTTACTTTTTTTCCTGTTTCTTTTTTTCCGTTTCTTTTTTTCCTGTTACTTTTTTTCCTGAAGGGTTGCGTGTGGATAGGAGCTGGGCGAACTGAGGGTCAGAAACGGGGTGGGGGTGTTGGCATCTACGCTAAAGAGGAATTACAGCCCTCATTGATTACAGATCTCACAGAAGCAAGGACTCAGATTCCAGTATCCAACGAAATAGTCTGGGCAAAAATCAAGTTAGGAAGCAGGAGTGTTGCCGTTGGTGTTGTATACTTAGCAGTGGAGGGAAGTAAGCCCGAGTGGAATGATTCAATATATACAACTCTTAGATCGAATATCACAGAGCTTGGTAGCAGAGGGTTCAGTATTGTCCTAATGGGGGACTTCAATGGGCACATCGGGGATAAGGAGGAGGGCATACAGGGAGGTGATAGGAAAATTAACACGAATGGGAGGAAGATGTTGGACCTATCAAAAGAGCTTGGTTTAAAGATCCTGAACAGGGATGCGAAATGTAAGGGTAAATGGACCTGGGAGAGGAACGATAAGAAAACAATAATTGATTATATACTCACTGACATTAGCGTATGGAGGGAGGTTATAGATGTAGAAATAGATGACGAGGGAAAAAATGACTTGGGTAGTGATCACAACCTGATAACAGTTAAGATTATGGGCAAAAAGACGAATAGAGACAGAAATACCTTCAAGGAAGTTTGGGGACTAAAACAAGGAGCCGACTGGAAGCAGTTTCGGGAAAAACTAAAACCAAATCTTGAATGTATACCTAGGGATGCAAATGTCCAGAGTATTTCAGATGGCATAGTAAATAGCCTAACAGAGGCAGGGAAAGAGTGTATAGGAAGGGTGAGGGTCCCAACGAGAGAGCTTGGATACAGGGTTAACGAGGGACTGAAAAAGGCTATAAAAGAAAGGAAGGTAAAATGCGCTGCTTACAGAAGAAGTAGGAAGCTTAAAGGGGTGGATAACAATGACACGAGACTAATGAAAGAAGAATATGAACTGGCACGGAAAAAGGTGAATGAGATAAAGAATAATAATAGGAAGGAGCGCAATTGCAGTCTTGCCAGAACAATAAAGAAAACGGGGGGTTCGAGCTCAAACGTATTTTGGAACTGGGTAAATAAACGGGGGAAAAGTAGTGTGCAGAGTATCAAAGTGGATGGGGAAAGTACAGAAGATAAAGGCCGTATCGCTTCAGAGTTAGTCAAGCACTGGGAAAAGATAAACGATAGGCGATGGGGCAGTGGGTCCCCACCAAAAAGAAATACACTGGTGGAGGAGAACCTATCCAATCGTGTATGTAGCGAAATAACGGCAGAAGAAGTGCGGAACGTGGTCTCGAAATTAAAAAATGGTAAAGCGGGAGGGACTGATGAAATTCCGAACGAATTCCTCAAAAATGGAGGGGAGGCACTTATTGAAGTCCTGACAAACCTTTTCAACCTGGCTCTGCGAAAGCAAGAGGTCCCCAGAGAGTGGAGGGAAAGTAAGGTGTCGTTCATACACAAAAAGGGGGATAGGGAAGTTCTAGATAACTATAGGGGGATATCAGTTAGTAGTAACATCGGAAAAGTATTCTGTAAGGTCATATACGGTAGACTAGAGGAAGTTATTGAAGAGAAAGGTTTTTTAGGAGAAATTCAAAATGGTTTCAGGAAAGGACGAAGAGTCACTGATCACCTATTTACACTCACCCAACTGATAGAATCAACAAAGGCTGAAAAGAAAAAGATGTTTCTGGCATTTCTAGATGTGAAAAAAGCGTACGACCGAGTGTGGAGGGAAGGTATGTGGCGAAAGCTCGAGGGCATCGGACTGGGGGGTGACTTTGTGGGAATCATGAAAGCACTGTATACAGATGTGCAAAGCCAACTCAGTCTAGGGAGTATCACTACAAAACGAGTCCCTATGGATATAGGCCTCAAGCAGGGGTGTATCTTTTCACCGATTTTGTTTGCATTGTATGTTAAAGATTTAGGGGACGAACTAATTCAGAGTGCGGAGGGGGTAAATGTTGGAGACATAAAGATACCAGGCTTATTCTTTGCGGACGACATGGTGTTAATGTCTAGAACTGAACAGGGGCTAGAGAAACTGCTGGAAATTGTTGGTAGATATGGGAACACTTGGCGGCTCGAACTAAATGAAAATAAAAGCAAGGTAATACCCGTTGGACGCAAGGTAGATATGACGAAGAGATGGAGAGTGGGGGAGTTCTCAATCCCCGAAGGGGAAAGCAAACAAATCACTGTAGGAGAAACGGGAGAGTATGAGTATCTAGGGGTAAGCATAAATATAACGGGAAGAGGGGTGTACAGAAATTACTCAGCCAAACTGATTCTGAAGGGGAAAAGAATTCTGAACCAACTAAAACTTTTAGGGAAAAATAGTTTCAACAAGGTCTTCGTGGGGAAAACACTGTGGGAGAGGGTGGGTTTACCAAGTATAACGTATGGCACGGACGTGATTCCATTAAACCAAACCGTTATTAAGAAGTTGGAAAATACTCAAAATGATGCCGGCAGATGGATAACAGGGTCGAGTAATGCTGCAGCTTTGGAAGCAGTTAGGGGGGAGCTTGGGTGGATGAAAATCAAGGACAGGGTAGATTTGGGAAAACTGTGTTACTTTAACTACTTGAGAAACCTGCCTGACAACCGGTGGTGCAAATTGATGCTCGATACCATTTGGAATTCTAATATAGAAACAGGGTGGTCAAAACATGTGAGGGAACTAATGGACAATTACTCTATAGAGGTCACAAACATAGAAGTAGGAATGAAAGAAGGCAAAAGGTTTGTCAAAGAGAGAGTCATGGAAGATTGCAATCGAAACTGGCGAGCAGGGGTTAGCGTGAAAAGATCACTGCAGGGGTTACAATATAAAGAAAAGCCAGCTTTTGAGAAGTACCTAGATGGCACCTTTGGAGGGTCACTGCTGTTCAAACTGAGATCAAGATCACTGGAGCTTCGGGGAAAAATTGGGAGAGATGGGGAAAAGGGATGCCAAATGTGCCACTCTGGAGTAGTGGAGACCCTGGAACATTTTCTCTTGGAATGCCCACAGTATATACCTCATAGAATAAAATTTACTGGAAGAATAATGCAGAAGTGGGGTGAAGAAACAAAGGATAGATGGCTGAAGGGGGACACGAGGGAGAGGGTAGGAATGCTTATTGAAGAAATTGAAAAAGATGAAGTGAGGGACACTATTAAGCAGTTTATATCTGAATGCTGGGAGGAGAGGAGGGGAAGAGGGGGTGGGGTGCAGGGGGAATGATGGCCTTCTCTTATGAGGACCGCGACAAATCAGCGGCTGGCCAAAGAGTTATTATTATTACTTTTTTTCCTACATTCCTGTTCAATAAGGTTACTTGAAATAAACACATGTATGACTAACATTAGAAGTGGCTCGAAGAGTCAGTTCTAATGTTATCCGTATTTGTGTGGCTTTATTGTGAGATATATTTGGATATATAATCCACTTTGAATGTTGTTGGTTTATTTCGGTTACATTTATTGTGGCCACTATGTTAGGTAAGAGGTTAATGCCTCTACCTGAGTGTTACATGAAATTTACACAGATTGAAATACTTTTAGGAATGACTCAGAATGACCAGGCTTCATAGAGATTTTTTTTTGCTACATAACACCCTTCACTTTGATATTGAAGTATACTTTCTCATCCGCAATTATCTCTCTTCATGTCAGTCCATGCTGGTTCATGCATGTAGTAAAAAAAAATCAACAATTTGTATGATATTTTACAAAGCTCTCTGAATTCTGCTGAATACCACATATATTGTTGGTTTCTACAACATGTCTGAACACATGGAGAGATAACTATAGGTAAAAAGTTAATATGACATGACATTCAAGAGTGTTAATGAATTACAATAGAACATGCCTTAGGAGACTGATGTCTTTGGAGACCATGTTTTCTATGGACATACCTGGATATACCAGCTTTACTCTATATTTGATTTGTTATGGGAGACCATCTGCCTTAAGAGACCACTTTGGTCTGATAAAACGGATGTTCTTTCAAGACCTATCCTACTGTACAAGGTCAATCACTCAATACTGTATGATACAATTGGTTATGTTGCAGTATGGTGGGAAGGATGATACAGAAACATGTAGTTAGCAGACTTGGGGTCAAATGCATTTGCATTTAAATGCGTGATTTCAAGTATTTGCATTTGCACTTGCATTTGAATATTTTAGAAGCAAGTATTTGCATTTGTATTTGCATATGAAAGAAAAAGTATTTGAAATTTCAAATACTTTCCAAATACATTTCAAATACTTTTGTCTTAACTTCATAAATTGAACTTTGCATTTGTTACTCAACAGATTAATTATATCTAGTTTTACACAGTTGGCTGGAAAGGGAATTCCTTCTTGTTAATTAATTTTTTTGTCCAGCCTAAAGAAATCTTGAACTTGGAACATTACTGTGCTGATAAAGTGTGTTCATACAAACTCTGACAAGAGGCACAGCATGGTGTAATAAATGACCATCCACTTAGTCTTTTGAATCATCTGAGGTAGCATATTTTTTTATCAGAATACAGCCTAGGGCATAACACAGGTGGAAAGTGGATTTAGGAACACTCATTCAACTCTGGGTGAAAAAAAATACAGCACAGCTACAAGAGAAATAATATGCCAAGCAGAAGAAATTGAATATTATTTTCTGTAACTGAACAAACTGAATGTAATCAATCCACAATGGCCGTGCTAGGGCTGAGATAGTAATACAAAAATGTTTAATAAACATTGAAAGAAAGATAAAATTGCTGATTTTTAGTTTTATTTTCTTTAATTTGTCAGAATGTATTTGAAAGTATTTGAAAAGTATTTGAATTGATTTTCAAATGCATTTGCATTTGCACTTGCATTTGAACAATTTCAGCTGCATTTGCATTTGTATTTGCATTTGAAAATTTGAAAAGTATTTGCATTTGCATTTAAATACTTTCCAAAGTATTTGACCCCATGTCTGGTAGTTAGTGGGGGTGGGTGGTTCAGATAACCCCGGAAAAAAATTGTAAAACTGGAAAAAAATTACATGGGGTGGGTCCTCCGACTGGTTAAAAACAAAAAATTGGCATCGGTGTCTGAAAATTTTTTCCTACCCCCCCACCCCCCACTGTTACTCGTCAATTTCAAGCTACCCTATTTTTATTATGAATAGTTTTGATCAGCTGACCAATCGTTTGACCTTGTCTTTGTAAAATAAATAGACGACAATCAAATAGCATAAAATCGAACGCTAAAAAAACAAAAAAACAAGTGTCTCAATATCAAGCGAACTTTCTCAGATTGAAGTGGCAGTAATAGTATTGGTAATACCATGCACGCTTCACAATCGCGATTTTGTTCAAATTTCGTTTTGATCGGATCGGCGAAAAGACGACTTTTGTGATCACAGTACTGTAACCTGTTGACTTTTTTTCAAATCGATTAGGTAGATAACCGGTTCCAAACCGGTTATCCAGTTAACTATTTCAGTACTATTCCATTGTGAGAGTTTGATTGTTCTGAATCAGATACACACCTAACTCATTCCGACTCTTGACACTCCAGATACATTTGGTTCTGGTCCTGCTGTCAGAGTTGACTGCCAGTACTTCAGTTTCTTTTCAACCCTCTCCCTGTATTTCTTCCTTCTTTTCTGAACAGGATGTCTTGCCTTACTGCTTAACCAACTCTGAACAACAGGACCAACAACAAATGACCCTATTTCAGGCCCTTCTTCATCAATTCACAATAAGTGTGCAGCTACTGATCCACCAAGTGAGCACCTAGAATTTCCCTTTGTTCTCTTTAACCATTTCAACACTGTGGTATCTTCCATGCCAGTTAAATGGCAGAAACTGGAAGAGCCATATCCATTATTTGGGGTGGAGCAATTAATATTTTCAACGTGCAGCCTGAAGGCTGCACATTGAAAATATTAATTGTTCTACCACACACGTTCACTCAGTAGACATCCTATTTAATGAAATTATGACGTATTGTGTTCCTGGATCGGAAAAGCGGCCTCTCATGTTGAAAGAGTTAACTTGGAAAAGAGCCTTTTTAATTCAGCATTTGAAACTGGTAAAGTAAACAACAGCTCAACTGAAACTAAAATATTTTGCCAATTTACCCTAAATGTTGAATTGAAAATAAAATGCCAAGTGCGCCAATTGGGCTTCCAAGTGCTGAATTGTGTACTCAACAATATCGTGGAATTGAGAAGGATATCTTGAGTTGTAGAGCTGACCCCTGCTGTAGTTTAACTTATCTCTGAATTGTTCAAACAAGACAGTTACTAATGTATCTGCGAAACCCAGATCATAGTTAGAACCATCTTGATTAGAGCTGTAGGTTAACCGAAACCGAACCAAGGTTTTTATTTTTTTTTAAAAAACCGAAACCAAAACCGTCACATCCCGTAATCTAAGGTTTTTCGTTTTTTATTAAATACTCTTGCTGGAGAAATTCACAGAATGTAACCATACCAGAGTAGTGAGAGTACCTAGAACTCTCACTACTCTGGGAAGGCTACATTCTGTGAATTTCCGACATTTCAGTTTAGTTGTGTTTGCAACTTTCCTCAAGTTGCGTGTAGGTGTCAGACCTCGAAAAATAGCCAAGCACAATAAAAGTTCTGTATATTTAGGTAATTATTATATTGGCCGTCCTGATTCTTCATGTATTATAGCTTATTTTGGGCATTCATTGAGTTTCACTTAATTTCACTGCCATTCAGTTATGACTCCTGACATAAGAATGAGTTTTATTGAATTTTATTTGGCCTATGAACAAACCAAAAACCGAACCGAGGTTTTACTCCACCTGAAAAACCAAAACCGAAACTGAACAAGAAATTTAAAAACCTACAGCACTAATCTTGATCATCAACTGAATATTTTACTTGGGGAAACCCATTCTTCAGTGTTGAGAACTTTTGCATTATGATAAATTAGTTTATTATCTGACAGGGAGCGCGGTGGCTCAGTAGGTAGAGGTGCAGGCTGCAAACCGAGAGGTCCTCGGTTCGAATCCCACCTGCGGCAACTGCGTTGTGTCCTTGGGCAAGACACTTCATCTCCATTGCCCACGTGGGGGCACGATGATGCCGTGTACTAAGGCGTACTGCACGTCGATGGTGCGCATGTCTCCAACCAATCTAACGCGAGTTACGATGTTGGGGAGCTGGCAGCTGCTCGTCGTTGCTCGGTGGTTCTCTCCGGGTACTCTGGCTTCCTCCACCTGTAAACCTGTCACGGTCATTATTAGCCATTGTGCATAAATATGTGCCCTTAAACATCACTAAATAATATAAATAAATATTTATTATCTGACATATCAAATCGCAATCCCAATGTCTTGGATAAAATATCAACATATTTTCCCTTTGTTGACTCCATACTATCTAAGGTAGTCCAGGCCTGGCATTCTTAAAAATGTAGAAGGGCTAAAAATCGGTCTCCTCACATGGCCTAAGAGAGCAATTAGCTCTCCTCAAGCTTTCAAAAGCTGAAAGTGGCAAAATGAAGTGGTAGTACTATTAATAAATTTTGCCTAGTGGACTTTGTACATTTTATTTGGTGCTGCTAACCGGGTAGTGTCTGTGAGACAGCTACACTGCCCCTCCCACACCTCCGGGCCTGGAGGTATGGGAGGGGCAGTGTGGCCATTTTGCAGAGACCACTAACATAGCAGAGATATGAAAACCTGTGGGTTTTAGGAATAGGCTGTTGTGGTACAGTAGAACCTGTCTTGAGAGACCGCCCTTTGGGTCACACAAAAGTGGTCTCTCAAGACAGGTGGTCTCTCATAACAGGTTTCAGGTTTTCTCAAGTCAGTGAATAACCAACCACAAAATTCAGAAATGGAGAAGAATGGATTTTTGTAATTACTTTGTAGTTGTTCTTTTTTATGAAGTTTTTGTAACAAATTGAAATGGACTGTTATAAAAATTATAAAAATAAATTAGTGTTGAAAATCTTCATTGAAGATTTTCAACACTAATTTATTTTTATAATTTTTATAACAGTCCATTTCAATTTGTTACAAAAACATTCTCAGCACAAATTTATTTTTATAATCCTATCTGTCACATTTCAGGTATGTATGAAATTGTTTATTCAGCAATAATCCTAGTCTTTTCACAGGGGTCTTATAAAAACATCTCAATCTTTAATGAGTTATATAACTGAATAGCAATTGAAACCCAATTAAGATCTTTTAATACTTTTTAGCTCATCTTGACAAAGTCAAGCTGAGCTAATCTAATCGCTTCCCGTCCGTTGTCTGTCGTCCGTTGTCTGCCGTCCGTCAACACCATGTTTTGGTCTTCTCCTCCAAAGCCACTGGGCCAATTCAAGTGAAAGTTTGTGTGAGTGATGGTCCCAAAGGGGCATTTCATTTTTGTTCAACTCAGCATGCCCAGCCCCATAGGGAGGGAGTGGGAGAAAATGCTCCAAAATATTTTAAAAATCATCTTCTCAAGAACCAGTGTGTACAATGACTTGATATTTGCTATGTAGCTTCCATATGAGGTGTAGAATCAAGTTTGTTCAAACGAAGTTCGTAAAGTAATATTTGGCTTTCTAATAGGAGGGGTAAGATTTTTGGCCCCGCCCAAAATTTTTATTTTCTGAACCGATGGTCCGGTATGAACCAAATTTGGTTTGTGGTAGTATTGGGTCATAAGTACTTGACCCATGCAAAAAAAAAAAATTCCTGCATCCCCATGGGAACCCTGGGAGCTAAAAATAGAAATATTTTCAAACGCCCATATTTCCCAAACCCCACGGAACAGAGAGCTTTTATTTGGTATGAAGTATCCTTATGACCAGTAGAATCGGATGGTAAAAAAAAATTGCCATCGGTTATGTTAGGGTGTTCTGTAATGGGCATCGAAAAAATGCCGAGTCAGCATATTTGCAAAAATTTTTAAAAATCTTTTCTCCAGAACCAATCATCAGTATCTTTTGATATTTGGTATACAGCATTCATAGGGGGGTCAGATAAAAGTTTGTAGAAATAAAGCTCATTGGTTCATATTTGGGCTCTCTACAGGAGCCCGAAGTTTTAACATAGGGTAATATGGGGAATATTCTTTAAAAATCTTCTTCAGAACCACCAGTCAGAATCTTTTAATATTTGGTATACATCATTGTTATGAGGGTCAGATTCTAGATTGGTCAAACCAAGTCCCTAGGTTAATATTTGGGCTTCCTGTGGATTTTTATCTTTGTTCAATATGGAGGGTAATTTAAAAAAATCTTCTTCAGATCCATCAGTCAGAATGCATTGATATTTGGTATGCAACATCTCTATGGGGGTCAGATTCAAGTGTGTTCAAATCAAATTCCTAGGTATATATTTGGGCTCACTATGGTAGCCCAAATTTTTACTTAGTGCAATATGAGAAATTTTCTTTAAAAATCCTCTTCTTCAGATCCACCAGTCGGAATGCTTTTATATTTGGTATACAACATCTCTAGGGGGGGTCAGATTCCAGGTTGTTCAATTCGAGTGCCTAGGTTAATATTTGGGCTCCATATGGGAACATGAAATTTAACTTAGTACAATATGAGGGAATTTCTTCAAAAATCTTCTTCTTCAGATTCACTTGTCAGAATGCTTTCACATTTGGTATACAACATCTCGAGGGGGGTCAGATTCAAGTTTGTTCAAATCGGATCCATAGGTCAATATTTGGGCTCGCTATGGTAGCCCAAATTTGAATTTAATGCAATTCGAAGAAATTTCTTTACAATTTCTCTTCTTCAGATCCAACAGTCAGAATGCTTTCATATTCGGTACACAACATCTCTAGGGTAGTCAGATTTAACTGTGTTCAAATCAAGAGCCTGGGTTAATATTTGGGCTCTCTATGGGAGCCGGAATTGGCCACTTAGAGGTACTAAGATTAATCCACATAGGTTGTATCAAGGGGCTTCATAGGGGAGCTCTACATTTTACTTATGATCAACTGAAGAAAAGGCATGATGCCCAGATTATTTTTGTCACTCCTGAGGGACTCAAGGATTGACAGTGTAGCCTATGGAGATGGCTTGCTTAATGTAGACTCATTCTTGGACTCTTGTTTAAATTGTGTTCTGTACAAGATGAGCGCTTCAGGCCCCGTGGGGCCTCTTGTAATTTTGTTAGTATAACCACAATGGATTTTCAAATTTCAGGACATGTAATAAGTTTTTGTCATGGTTTCAGTCTTCAAAGGGGCAGTCTCTCAAGACAGATCCATTATGGCATAAAAATACAAGTTGGTACCAGATCACAGTGGTCTCTCAAGAGAGGTGGTCTCTCAAGACAGGTGCTCTCCGATAGCAGGTCCATTATAGAGTAAAACCAATTGGTGCCTGGTAGATGTGGTCTCTCAAGACAGGTGGTCTCTCAAGACAGGTTTTACTGTAGTCATTATTTTCTAAGGCTAGGAGGGCTATTTTTCGCCCTCCTCAATTTTTTTAAGGTGAGCAGTAGGCGAGCGAATAAATCACTCTCCTGAAAATGCCAGGCCTAGTAGTCATAAATACTGCCCTATCATACTCTAGTCCCAGATATGAAACGGTTTCACTAGCATTCTCAGAATCAGTTCTCAAAATAACTTTTTTTCTTTGCGTAGCAAAATGCTACACATTTCCAAAAAATGAATAGCATTTTGTAAAAATTACATAGCTATTTTTGTATACCAGAGTTATGTTATGCTGTTTTGTATTGAATTCTTCTAAGTAGATAAAATAGTTTTCATCCTTTTCTGGGCATTTCCAAATGATCTGCAACACCTGAAGCATTTACTATGTTTTTCTTTAACTGAACTGCCTTTAAGGGTTGCATGGACTTGGATATTTTCAAATGACGTCTTGGTTGTTTAATAGAGTTCTCAAAATGGAAGTTGAGATTTTTAATTTGATGGGCTTGAAGTTATTTTTAATGGACATTTTCTACAAAATGTTGTAAAAACAGGTACAATTTAAACCAATAGAATTCATCTTACATATGAAGTTGCTAATGATGCTTGATGGAGAGTTAATCTGAGTTATGCCTGGAATGTTCCACAATCAGAAGTAAAGCATCCGTGAACTAGTTTTCAAATTTGCTAATTTTTTTTCACATTTTGCGATACAAGATAATAGGCTGCAGTTGATTATCTTGTATCGCGAAATGCTATACATAATTGAACATTGTGTAGCTTTTTGCAAGTTTTCCATAGCAAAAAGCGACGCGACACCGCTTAATTAAGTTTTGTTAATAAATGTTTAACTACAGGAAGTTCCTGTATTGTTTTCCTTTCAAGAAGAATTAGTTGGTTTTTTGGCCTTTGTCACAGCAATTGATGCTGAAGCAATATCAATGGTGGTTTTGATATATATCCCAAATTTATCCAGAACACATCTCAATGCATCCAGTTTGAAGCTGATCCATTGTGTACCTGAAGCCCTCTTAGGTTTAAATGACCCCTCTGTAAATATATCTTTCCGTTCTTTCTTCATAATTATTACTATATTTTCCAATTCACTCAACCATTTTGGTGACCTCTTGTATATCTTGTATATTTTTTTTTTTTTTAACATTTTGTCGATTTCCTCCAAAAATGTGTCTGAAAAAGCATCTCTCAATGCAATCTCCAACTTGTGAGCCAATCTCCAACTTGAAAGAAAATTAGCTCACACTGCAAGTCAGTGTGAGCTATTGCCATCATCACTTGGCGTCCATCATCTGTCATCCATTACCTTTTGCAAACTTGGCTTCTTCACAGCCATTCTGCCAAATTCAAACATATGTTGCACAAACCATACCTGGAGTATAACCTTTCTATTTTGTTCAAATGATGCGGCTGCCTTCTTCGGTCTCTGGGCAATGATGCAAAAGTCTAAAAATCTTTTAAAAATCTTCTCATGAACCACCAGACAGATTGCCTTGATACATGTTATGGGACACTCTTTGGTGTTGAAGATTAAAGTTTGTTCAAGGGAAGTTGGTAGATCACTATTTGGGCTCTCTGTGGGCACCTTTAAATTTCTATTTCAAGAACCGATGGGCCGATTTGAACCAAATTTGGCATGTAGTATATGTTGGTCCAAAGTCCTTGATTGATGCCTGATTTTTTTTTTTTTTGTAGCCCCGTGGGCACCCCAGGGGCTAAAAATAGGAAAAATTCAAATGCCCATATTTCCCAAACTACACGGAACAGAGAACTGTTATTTGGTATGAAGCATCCTTTTGACCAGAAGAATGGTTTAAAGAAAAGTGGCAATCGTTTGTGTCAGGGTGTTCTGTAAGGGCGTTTGAAAAAATGCTGAGTCAGCATATTTGCAAAATTTGAAAAAAACCCATTTCTTCAGTACCGCTGATCAGAATCTTATGATATTTGGAATACAGCATCTATAGGACACTCAAATACAAGTGTGTTCAAATCTAGCCCCTCGGTTCATATTTAGGCTCTACACGGGAGCCCAAATAATTAACTTAGGGCACTTTGGGGAATAAGCTTTAAAACTCTTCTTCAGATCAAAGTCAGATTCTTTTTATACTTGGTACACAACATCTCTACAGGGGTCAGATTGAAGTGTGTTCAAATTGAGTCCATGGGTTTATTTTTGGTCTTCCTATGGGAGTCCGAATATTAACTTAGTGCAATATGGGGATATTCTTTAAAAAACTTCTTCAGATCCACCAGTCAGATTCTTTTGATATTTGGTATGCAGCATATCTAGGGGTTTAGATTCAAGTTTGTTCAAATAGGATCCCTGGATAAATATTTGGGCTCTTTATTGGAGCTCAAATTTTAATTTAGTGCAATATGAGAACATTTCTTAAAAAAATTTTCAGACCCACTAGTGAGAATCCTTTCATATTTGGTATGTGACATCTCTAGAGGTGTAAGATTTGAATTTGTTGAAATCGAGTCCCTGGGTTAATATGTGGGCTTCCTATGGGAGCCTGATTATTAACTTGGTGCAAGGGGGCGTGGTGGCGTTGCAGTAACCGGTTCTTGTCAGATCACCGAAGTTAAGCAATCCTCGGATGGGTGAGCGTCTGAGTGATCGATTTGGACTCCCGCATTGTGTCCTTGGGCAAGGCACTTAACCCTGATTGTCCGCATGGGGGCATGATGACGCCGTGTACTAAGGCGTACTGCACGTCGATCGTGCGTATGTCTTCAACCAATCTAACCCTGCCTGTGCTGCAGTGCGGAGTTACGATGTTGGGGAGCTGGTAGCTGCTTGTCGTTGCTCGGTGGTTCTCTCCGGGTACTCCGGCTTCCTCCACCCGCAAAAATGTCATTTGTCATGATTAGCCATTGTGCATAAGTATGTGACCTTAAACACCAATAAATAAATAAATAACTTGGTGCAATATGGGGGATATTCTTAAATCTTTTTCAGATCCACCAGTTAGATTCTTTTGATATTTGGTATGCAGCATCTTTGTGGGGGGGTGTGGGGCAGGAGGGTGGCGGGGGGGGGGGGGGGGGGCTAGATTCAAGTTTGTTCAAATGGGACAAAAATGCATTGCCTAGGGGAGTGATTAGCTCTCGTCAAGCTTATAAAAGCTAACCGTGGTTTAATAAAGTTTTACTCTTAATGAATTCTGCCTAGTGAACTTTGTACAATTTATTTGGTGCTGCTAACAAGGTAGTCTCTGTGAGTTGGCTACACTGCCCCTCCCACACCTCTGGGGCTCGACAAGGCCCAGAGGTATGGGAGGGGCAGTGTGGCCATCTTACAGAGACCACTAACAAATCAGTCTATCAGAGATCTGAAAAGATGTGGGTTTCTTCAGGAATAGGCTCCTATGGTAATCATTTTTAGCTCACCTGGCCTAAAGGGCCATGTGAGCATTTCTCATCACTTGGCATCTGTCGTCTGTCGTCAGTCGTCGATAAACTTTTCCCATTTTCATCTTCTCCGTAACCGCTGAGCCGGTGTGAACCAAACTTGGCAGGAATGGTGTATGGGAGGTCCTCTACACACGATCCTCATTTTGTTTCCGCCAGATGAAAATCATGGCTTCCAGAGGCATTCTTTGATTCTGGTTGGTAGATTTTCAAAAATCTTCTCCTCAGAAACCGCCACGCCAAATGTTTTAAAACTTCATATAAATGATGACAGGGACCCCCTCTACCAACGCTTCTCATTTAACGTTGATCGGCTTGTAAACATGGCCACATTTGCGGCTTACAGTTACTATAGAAACCCTATTGGAAATCACATTTTCCTCTTTTTCTCTGGAGAAACTGAGGCGAAGTGAAAACAAACCTGGCAGGGATAGTCTACGGTAGGTCCTCTACAAATGATCCTCATTTTGTTCCCGTGGGTTGAAAAACATGGCCGCCAGAGGCATTCTTTGATTCTGATTGGTGAATTTTCAAAAATCTTATCCTCTGAAACTGCCAGGCCAAATGTTTTGATACTTCACATTAGTGATGACTGGAACCCCCTCTACCAACGATCCTCATTTAATGTTGATGGGGTTGTAAACATGGCCACAATTGCGGCTTATAGTTACTATAGAAACCCTATGGGAAATCACATTTTCATCTTCTTCTCTGGAACTACTGAGCCGACGTGAACTAAATTTCGCAGGAATGCTCAGTGAGAGGATAGAAATATGTGGCCACCAGAGGCTATATTCTAATGCTTGACCCAGTGCCTCTCCTGTCTGCACGAAGATCGGTTGACCGTGTGGTCTGGTAAGATCAACTGCTATGCCGGAATTCACCTGGGCAGCAATGCTTGTGTCCTCCCCCGGGAAGGTGCAGCTGGAGGTCTGGAAAGTGAAGTGTCTAAAGTTCCACTGAAGTCAGAAAGTCCCGGTGGGGCACTGGTAGCTGTAAATGGATAACGAGAGTGTCCATTTCCGGAAAGCACTGCCGTGGCCTGGACTTCCGGGTGGGCTGAGGCTCTGAAGAAAATGCAGCGAGCTCCGTCGTAACATGACTAGACGTAATTGGTGGTTGCAGTAATACGTTAGTCCTCTGAGAAAGAGGGTACGAGAGTAGTCCTGAGGTCTGTGGTTGTGTGAACGGAGCGGAGTGGTTCAGTAACCGGGAGCTGCACGCAAACGAGGCATCAAGAGGATCCCTTTCAGTGTCCATTTCCGTAGCGACGCAAGGCCGGGGAACGTTCTCAGAATAGAGCTGAACCAAAACTGCCTTCAACGAGGGCGGTGTTTTGATCCCTGCGTCCAATAATCTCTTCCGGAGGAGTGCTGCTGTCCAATTTTTTGGGTCCGTGTCGCAGGTCATATCACAGCGACGGTTATGTTGTTGTTCGGGAATGTTGCCGGTAATTCGAGCAGAAGCGTTCACTTCCGAAACCGTCACTTCCTGTCCTGAATTAGCATGCGCACCGGAGTCGTCCGATAATTGCCGAGAGTGAGGCGAGGAATCCCAAGGCTGTCTGGTACTGGACGAATTTCCTTTCAGCTCATTGAAGCCCTCACAAATTTTTTTGGCGTGATGAGTCGCACATCCTGCGTGAATAATAAGAGTCCATTGTTGCAGAAAAAGTGTCCAACGAATCAATCCTTGCGTCAAAGTTGCTACCAAATTTGTTTTGTTATTGAATATGAAACTGGGCAAACCCCACGCACAAAATGCCTGTACACAAATAAACAGTTACACTCGAGTCTCGCTCAGCTGTTGCATTGTTTTATGTCACGGATCTGGGAGTGCTGAACAGTTGATGACAAAATGAAGTAGATCAGCTGTGGTCAAGCCTGGTAAAATGTATAAGAACTATACTGGATAGCATCGAAAGAATTTGCATGGTCCGCTGGCAAAGAACGAAGTGAAGCTGAGGGAGCGCGGTCACATGCCTGCCCCGTCAGGTGAAATGGTTTCCTGGCATATATCTGTGGAATGATTGGTCAGCTGTGATAGCTGACTTGGAATTTAGGTGTGTGTAGTGAGGAGAAATTGAAGTTTGCTGACTTGCAAATCCTAGTTTGCTGACGGCCTGGATTTGCATCTTGGCCAACTGAAGAAGAAATACGAGATGGGGAAAGTTGAGAAAATAAATACCTACGGTTGTAATCAGAGGAATTAATTTGTTTAGCCAATTGACATGTCACTGCCCAAACTCAGGGAAACGAAAACCTTTTTCAAGAACATGTTATATACACCTGTCTGAGACATTCTGAATGTACCTTCAACTTACTTGGGTCTTATTTATTCATTCAGTCATGTATTTCGTTGATTTTTGCTATTTTTTTTTATCAAGTGTGAACTTCAAATGAACAAATGCAGAAATTTGATCTGAAATTGCAATGTGGAATCAAGTTGTGTTTTTAGCTGCGACAAGCAACTCTGTATGTGGCAATGTCTGTCTGTCTGTCTGTCTGTCTGTCTGTCTGTCTGTCTGTCTGTCTGTCTGTCTGTCTGTCTGTCTGTCTGTCACCAACTAGTTTAAAAAACACCATAACTCCTAAAATACTTGATGGAATGATACCATACTTGGTATGCAAGTGTTTCTTCATGATGTCGACACCCTCTCAATAGTGCATGTCATTCGGATAATTTCTGTCAAATTTATGGACTTTTCACCAAGGTGTTTTTTTTGTCACCATCGAGTTTTTTTGTCACCAAGTTTTAAAACATCATAAAATATGTGATGGAATGACACCATACTTGGTATGCAAGTGTATCTTCATGATGTCTACACTCTCTCAATAGCGCATTTCACTCGGATAATTTAGTCTGACTGTCTGTCTGTCTGTCCTCCCCCATGGGAACCCCGGGAAGTGAAGCAGTGCTTGTTTCCTGTTGTAAACAAGCTCTGTTTCACTGGTAAAATAGGACCCAGTCACTAATGCTTGGGGTGCTAGTTCTCTAAAATAGGCAACATGGGGTATAAACGATTGACTGACCTTGACTTTATCTTCCTGTTGTGGTCATGGTTAGCCATTGTGCAGCAGTATGTGACCTTAAACAACAATAAATAAATAAATACTGTCTGTCTGTTTGTCTGTCACCGGTGAGTTTAAAAAACACCATAACTCCTAAAATACTTGATGGAATGACACCATACTTGGTATGCAAGTGTATCTACATGATGTCTACACCCTCTCAATAGTGCATGTCATTCGGATAATTTCTGTCACATTTATGGACTTGTCACTAACTAGTTTTTTTTGTCACCAACGAGTTTTAAAACATAATTGGGGCATTGCACGTTTCGTCACAGCTTCGGCACTGTGACAGTGCGCTCTAGTTATTTTATTTATATTTATACATGTAGTGTTATGGGTCACTTCAAGGCAGGCAGAGGGTATCTTGCAAAACATGAGAAGCTAAGATTATTAAATCTAAGCTTTGTGACCTTAAAACTTAACTGTAAGGTGTCTTTCTTGTTTAGAAATTCTGTTAACTGTTTCCTTCAGTGAAACATAAAAGGGAAAGATTGAGTATAACAAAAGTATAGAGTTGAGAAAAAGTGTGAGGGAACAAAGAAAATTGAAGTATCCAAACCATTTACACAGATCTCTTTTATATCCAAATCATTATCTGAACAAAAAGCACATATCTGTGAAAACTGATAAGAGTCAACTAAACAAACGAAACCAAAAGGGATATCTACAGTTAAAACTAGAAGTCCTGTCATGAAATGCGCACGAATAGCACGTTGATATGCGCGTTAATGTACCCGTCATGGCCCAAGTAAAGCTATCAAATTCTGTACATATGGCCTGTGCACAAGCAATGTTTCAGCCAATGGACCTCCGGGTAACCCGGAGGTCCATTGGCAGAAACATTGCATGTGCTTGCTATGAGTAACTAGGAGAACCTGCCGTACTTTGGGTACCATTCGATATGGCAATTGCACGCAATTCCAACGTGCAATTAAGCATAGATAAGCACACTATTCGTGACAGGACTTCTAGTTTTAACTGTATAGACAAATCTTCCATCATTTAACTGGTAGAGTGCTGGAAGCCCATATTTGGGCTTTACTCAAAAGTGCAAGTACTGCAACTCAAAAGCTTCAAACGAGGTGGATATTCTTCATAGTACTTTGAATCTTAATTATTTAGGCACTCTCCCTTAAATTGTAACGTGGCAAAGACTTGTGAACAAATTTTGATGACTAAAAATAATTCAGCACTCAACCAGTTAATTTATTATTTATTTATTTATTGGTGTTTAAGGTTATATACTTAGCACAATGGCTAATCATGACCGTGACAGTTTTATGGGTGGAGGAAGCCATAGTACCCATAGAGAACCACCGAGCAACGACGAGCAGCTGCCAGCTCCCCAACATCGTAACTCCGCACTGCAGCACACGCAGGGTTAGATTGGTTGAAGATGTAAGTACCATCAACGTGCAGTACGCCTTAGTACACGGCGTCATCGTGCCCCCATGTAGACAATCGGGGTTAAGTGCCTTGCCCAAGGACACAACGCGGGAGTCCGAATCGATCGCTCAGACGGTCACCCATCCAAGGACTAACCAGGCTCGACATTGCTTAACTTAGGTAATCTGACGAGAACCGGTTACCGCAACGCCACTGCGCCCCCCTCTACCAGCTTTTTAGCTCAACTTTTGCAAAGCCAAATTTGAGCTTATGCCATGGCCAGTCGTCCGTCTGGCCGTCTGTCCGTCAACAATTCAATACGCCTCGGGCTAGAGGCCATATTTATGAACCGATCTTTACGAAACTTCTTGGGTACCTTTGTTATGACCGTGGGACGAGAACGAGTGTTTTTGGGTCTGATCCGAAATTCAAGTTGGCCGCTGGTGGCCATTTTGTACAGATTTAGGTGCAATCAGATTTTTGCGCAGAACTTCCACATGAAAGCGCTGATTTGAATAATTTTTTGTATGAATGTTTAGTACCATGGGATACATCACATATAATACAGGTTTTTTTCTGGTACGTAAATTATGCAAATTAGACTAACTTTGATGTATTTTAGTGTTACATTCAGCACGTAAGTGCAAATGCCAATACGGCTCGGGCTAGAGGCCGTATTTATAAACCGATCTTTACGAAACTTCTTGGGTACCTTGGGTATCACCGTGGGACGAGAACGAGTGTTTTTGAGTGTGGTCCAAAATTCAAGATGGCTGCCAGTGGCCATTTTGTACCGAAATTAGGTCTAATCAGTTTTTTGTACACAACTTCTATATGGCTCAGGCTAGAGGCCGTATTTATGAACCGATCTTTATGAAACTTCTTGGGTACCTTTGTTATCACCGTGGGATGAGAGCGAGTGTTTTTGGGTGTGGTCCGAAATTCAAGATGGTCACCAGCAGCCATTTTGTACCAAAATTAATGCAATCAGTCTTTTGTACAGAACTTCTGTATGAAAGTTCTGATTTGAATAAATGTTTGTATGAATGTTTAGTAAAATGGAATACATCACATACAGTACAGGTTTTTTTTCTCGTGCAGAAATTATGCAAATTAGATGAATTTTGATTTATTTAGTGCTACTTATACACTGTAAGTGCACATGTCAATACGGCTCGGGCTGGAGGCTGTATTTATCAACCGATCTTCACGAAACCTCTTGGGTACCTTTGAGAACAAGTGTTTCTGAGTGCGGTCCAAAATTCAAGATGGCTGCCAGTGGCCATTTTGTACCGAAATTAGGTCCAATCAGTTTTTTGTCACAACTTCTATACAGCTTGCATTTATGAACTGATCTTCACGAAACTTCTTGGGTACCTTTGTTTTCACCTTGGGACAGGAATGAATGTGTTTTGGGGTGCCTTTGTTATCACTGTGCTATGAGAACAAATATTTTGGGGTTCTGTCAGACCCACTCTGGGACTCTAAGATTTCTTTTCTAGTTTAGCATCTGACTCACCCACCTTTACAATACTTTACCTATACATTTGTTACAGGCTACAGTCAGTATTTATCTACAGACCATTACAATACTTCATATGTACCTTTGTTATCAGGTCATTACCTAGATGTTTGTCATTGCTGTGTCACATACTATACATGTACATGTCTTGACAAGTTGAGCTACAGTGTCATTGACACTTTCATTTTTTTTCTCTCTACCAGTTAAAAACAAAACAAAAACACATCAAACAAATGGAAAGTAAAGCAAACAGAAGAGAAAGGTAATTGAAGCCTTGACAAACATGAGCCTGGAAAAAAAATATAGAACAAAACTTAGCGATAGCTTGGCTTTGTTGTTTGTATTGTTTTCTCTTACCTTCAATACAGTTAAAACTAGAAGTCCTGTCACCAATAGTGCGCTTATCTAGGCCTAATTGCGCGTTGGAATTGCGTGCAATTGCCATATCGAATGGCATCCAAAGCACGGCAGGTTCTCCTAGTTACTCATAGCAAACACATGCAATGTTTCTGCCAATGGACCTCCGGGTTACCCGGAGGTCCATTGGCTGAAACATTGCTTGTGCACAGGCCATATGTACAGAATTTGATACTTTACTTGGGCGATAACGCGTACATTAACGCGCAGATCAACGTGCTATATGTGCGCATTTCAGGACAGGACTTTTAGTTGTAACTGTAAGCCTGCAAAGGAAAACAAAATAGAACAAAACTTAGCGAAGTGCTGCGTGTATTTATCTAACAATCATATAGATTTGGGTCTGAAAACCACAAGAAACAGTACATATCGCATAATGTGTTCCGATTCCGTATCATACAGACGACTCATTCTGATTCCGTATCATATAGACGAGTCGTTTCCGGTAACACTGCGGACTACCATAACAGGCACATGGATACATTCTATGTGTGTTTCAGTGATCGACCGAACATTATGTCCCAAAAATATTAAAAAATAATGTAACCCTTTACCTAACATGAAAAGCAGACCATACTTGGAAAAAAATTCTTGAATAACTAGTTTTTTTCATTTTTTGTCTCAAAAACATAGGTTATGACCACTCATTGGAACGAGCTCGTTCCAACGCGGGGTCATAACCTATGTTTTTGAGACAAAAAATAATGGAAATTATTTGGCGAGTTTTTGAGAATAGCATTGGCCATTACGTTTGGTAAAGGGTTAGGATTTCATCTGTTTATGTGACAGAATTGTTAGATAAATGAATTGTCATGATAATGTGCATGTCCTGTGATTTGTATCAGATTCTCAGTGGTGTCCAAAAATGGGATCACAACTCGCCGGCAAAGCCGGCTCGTTGAGATCCCATTCTGGACACTATCTCGAATCTGATACAAATCTCAGGACATTCACATTATCATGATAATCTGTATATATATTAGTATATTAAGGAGTACCAAAGACCTCACACATGGAGATTGAAGTTCAAAATTTATCTTCCATTTCACTTAGAATTGAAATGGTTGCAAAAACACAACAAAAGCAGGTCCCCTAAAGACCGTTTGAAATCGAAAATCCAAGTCAAACATTTACTTTTTAAACCTATTTACATATTTTAAATAATTTTTCTGTTGGTGAAGTATTCTTATTGGATATTCAATTAATATTTTAGTTTAACCATTTTTGACAATTCTCTTGTGTGAAAAGCTGTATGCCGTTTTGTAAAATTGAATAATAAAAAGTCATTTTTTCATTTCAAATTAAGTTTTTGATTTCTTTCATCATTGGGGTGTTAATAACTGTGGTTATTTAGCCCTTTACCGAACGCAGACGATATCAAAATTTATGGTTTTAATATATGTTTTTTTGAAAATTTTCAAATTATTTCAAAAACTCCATATCATGTGGCCCCTCATTGGAACGAGCTCGACGAGCTCGTTCCAATGAGGGGTCACATGATATGGTGGCGTTGAAATTTTTTGAAATATATATTTTTTTAAACTACTTAATTTGTAAATTACGCGGGCGGACGCGGCTGATTCATTAGGTCAAGGGTTAGAAGGTATGAAACAACAGTATCCAAGAGTGTTTCTTTTGTTGGATTTGACAATTGACACAGGTTTTTTAGTAAATGTCCAGAATAGGGGACTCAGCAAATTACATAAAAACTACATCTTTTTCACAACTTTTTTGCTTGTTTTCTTATTCTTGTTAAATTTTTCCATAAAATAACCAAGAGATATTGGTTATTAGCCCACCTGACTGAAAGTCAGGGTGAGCTATTCTGATCCCTTTTGGTCTACCGTCCGTTGTTTGTCGTCCGTTGTACATCGTGAACGTGGTGCTTGGGTCATTTTCTCCCAAGCCACTGGCTGCAGTTCAATGAAAATTCACACAAGTAGTGGTTATATAGGGGCATTTGGGTTTTTGTGTGTGCCCATACCATGCCGGCATCCGGAGTGGACATCCGTTGTTCGTCCATCCTTTGTCTGTCTGTCTGTCTGTTTCGTTGTCTGCACACACAAATGACTACTTATGTGGCTACGAGTTAGTAAAACAGGATACTTAGTGGTTAAAGTCTGTTACGTGGCGAGCCTTATTGTGGGGGGGGGGGGGGGGGTGGGGGTGGTTGGGGGGGGTGTTTGTGGGGTGGGGGGCCAGTGAAGGGGTGTTAGAGTTATGTGGCTAGGGTTAAGGTTAGCTTAGGGTTAGGGTTAGGGGTGGGTAGGGTTAGTGTCAGTAAAGGGTAGGGTTAGGCGCCCCCAAATTCCCCCCCCTCCCAAAAAAAAAACAAAAAAAAAAAAAACAAACTTTTTTTTTTATTATGTTGGACATGTGTTTTAGGTTAGCCATCTGACGTGTCCATAAAATAGATACATGAGTAGCCATTTGTAAATGCGTCCATCCGTTTGTCCGGCATCCATATCCATTTCTTTGGCATTCAATAACTGGAAAAATATTGCTTGGATTGTCAAGTTACTTTATATTTGTGTTCAGGTTACTGATGTGCTGAGCTGTATAGTTTTTGATGTAAATCTGATATCCTGAGATATTAACCCTTTATCTTTCAAATTGAGAATTCTTCCAATCCTTTTGGCATGAGATAACTCAAAAAATATCAATCCAATTGTCATGTTAGTTCATGTATATCTTCAGGTTACTGATGTTCCAAGCTGTATGGTTTTTGGTGTAAATCTGATAATTTGATCCTGAGATATTAACCCTTTATCCTTCAAATTGAAAATTCCTCCAATCCCTTTGGCATTCGATAGCTTGAAAAATATTGCTTGGATTGTCAAGTTACTTCATATTTGTGTTCAGGTTACTGATGTGCCAAGCTGTATAGTTTTTGGTGTAAATCTGTTATTTTGATCCTGATATATTAACCCTTTATCCTTCAAATTGAAAATTCCTCCAATCCCTTTGGCATTCGATAACTCAAAAAATATTGCTTGGATTGTCAAGTTACTTTATATTTGTGTTCAGGTTACTGATGTGCCGAGCTGTATAGTTTTTGGTGTAAATCTGATGATTTGATCCCGAGATATTAACCCTTTATCCTTCAAATTGAAAATTCCAACAATCATTTTGGCATTCGATAACTTGAAAAATATTGCTTGGATTGTCAAGTTACTTTATATTTGTGTTCAGGTCACTGATGTGCCAAGCTGTATAGTTTTTGGGGTAAATCTGATAATTTGATCATGAGATATTAACCCTTTATCCTTCAAATTGAAAATTCCTCCAATCCCTTTGGCATGAGATAACTCAAAAAATATCATTCCGATTGTCATTTTCCTTCATATATGTGTTCAGGTTACTGATGTGCCGAGCTGTATAGTTTTTGGTGTAAATCTGTTATTTTGATCCTGAGATATTAACCCTTTATCCTTCAAATTGAAAATTCCTCCAATCCCTTTGGCATTCGATAACATGAAAAATATTGCTTGGATTGTCAAGTTACTTTATATTTGTGTTCAGGTTACTGATGTGCCGAGCTGTATAGTTTTTGGTGTCAATCTGATAATTTGATCTTGAGATATTAACCCTTTGTCCTTCAAATTGAGAACTCCTCCAATCCATTTTTTGGGCATATGATAACTCCAAAAATATTAATCCGATTATCAGGTTACTTTATATATGTATTCAGGTTACTGATGTGCTGTGCTGTATAGTTTTTTTTATGTGTACCCATACTATGTATGGTACACATAATGCCGGCATCCGGGGTGGCCATTCGTTGTTCGTCCATCCTTTGTCTGTCCATCTGTCTGTCCATCCATCCGTCCGTATCCATTTCTTTGGCATTCGATAACTTGAAAAATATTGCTTGGATTGTCAAGTTACTTTATATTATATTTGTGTTCAGGTTACTGATGTGCCGAGCTGTATAGTTTGTGGTGTAAATCTGATAATTTGATCCTGAGATATTAACTCTTTATCATTCAAATTGAGAATTCTTCCAATCCCTTTAGCATGAGATAACTCAAAAAATAGCAATCCAATTGTTATGTTACTTTATATATGTCTTCAGGTTACGGATGTTCCAAGCTGTATAGTTTTTGGTGTAAATCTGTTATTTTGATCTTGAGATATTAACCCTTTATCCTTCAAATTGAAAATTCCTCCAATCCCTTTGGCATTTGATAACTTGAAAAATATTGCTTGGATTGTCAAGTTACTTTATATTTGTGTTCAGGTTACTGATGTGTCGAGCTGGAAAATTTTTTGGTGTAAATCTGATAATTTGATCCTGAGATATTAACCCTTTATCCTTAAAAATGAAAATTCCTCCAATCCCTTTGGCATTCGAAAATTGTCAAGTTACTTTATATTTGTATTCAGGTTACTGATGTGCCAAGCTGTATAGTTTTTTGTGTAAATCTGATAATTTGAACCTGAGATATTAACCCTTTATCCTTCAAATTGAAAATTCCTCCAATCCCTTTGGCATTCGATAACTTGAAAAATATTGCTTGGATTGTCAAGTTACTTTATATTTGTGTTCAGGTTACTGATGTGCTGAGATGTATAATTTTTGGTGTAAATTTGATAATTTGATCCTGAGATATTAACCCTTTATCCTTCAAATTGAAAATTCCTCCAATCCCTTTTGTATTCGATAACTTGAAAAATATTGCTTGGATTGTCAAGTTACTTTATATTTGTGTTCAGGTTACTGATGTGCCAAGCTGTATAGTTTTTGGTGTAAATCTGTTATTTTGATCCTGAGATATTAACCCTTTATCCTTCAAATTGAAAATTCCAACAATCCTTTTGGCATTTGATAACTTGAAAAATATTGCTTGGATTGTCATGTTACTTTATATTTGTGTTCAGGTTACTGATGTGCCGAGCTGTATAGTTTTTGGTGTAAATCTGATAATTTGATCCTGAGATATTAACCCTTTATCCTTCAAATTGAAAATTCCTCCAATTCCTTTGGCATGAGATAACTCAAAAAATATCAATCCGATTGTCATGTTACTCATATATGTGTTCAGGTCACTGATGTGCCAAGCTGTATAGTTTTTTGTGTAAATCTAATAATTTGATCCTGAGATATTAACCCTTTATCCTTCAAATTGAAAATTCCTCTAATTCCTTTGGCATGAGATAACTCAAAAAATATCAATCCGATTGTCATGTTACTCATATATGTGTTCAGGTCACTGATGTGCCAAGCTGTATAGTTTTTTGTGTAAATCTGATAATTTGATCCTGTGATATTAACTCTTTATCATTCAAATTGAGAACTCCTCCAATCCATTTCTTCGGCATGTGATAACTCAATAAATATTAATCCGATTATCAGGGTTTTTTATATATTTATTCAGGTTACTGATGTGCTGTGCTGCATAGTTTTTTTATGTAAATCTAATAATTTGATCCCGAGATATTAACCATTTATCCATCAAATTAGGCACTCCTCCAATCCATTTCTATATGGACCCATACCATGTATGGTGTACATAATGTTGGCATCCAGGGTGGCCCTCCGTCATACAGCTTTCTACTAGTTGCGCGTATGGGTACACATATGACGATTTCATCGGCCTATTTTTATGTAAATCGAATAATTTGATCTGGAGATATTAACCCGTTATCCGTCAAATTAGGCACTCCTCCAATCCATTTCTGTATGTACCCATACCATGTATGGTGTACATAATGTCGGCATCCGGGGTGGCCCTCTGTCAAACAGCTTTCTACTAGTTGCGTGTATGGGTACACATCTGACGATTTAATTGGCCTATTTTGCTTCAAATTGGGTTTCTGCTCGTATTGTGGAGTGGGGTGGGGCCAAAATGCTCAAAATTTTAAAAAATCTTCTCATGAACCAGCCATAGCAGAGACGTGATATTTTGTATTCAGCTTCCATTTTAGTGTAGACTCAAGTTTGTTCAAGAGAAGTTTGACGGGCAATATTTGCCCTTGTTCTGAGAGGGGCAAGAATTTTTGCCCCACCCAGAATTTCTATTTTTTGAACCAAGAGGCCAATTTGAACCAAATTTAATGTGAGATATTATTGGGTTATACGTACTTGATTTATGCCAAAAATGTTCTTCCTGCAGCCCTGTTGGAACCTCAGGAGCCAAAAATAGAAAAAAACGAAAACGTCCATATCTCTAAAACTGCATGGCACTGAGAATCTTTATTTGGTGTGAGGCTTCCTTGGGACCAACAGAAAGGAATGGTAAAAAAAAATTGCCATCGGTTTTGTCATAAGGTACTTTTTCGGGACTTTGAAAAAGTGCTGAGTCAGCATTTTTTAACACACTGTGAGCAATGGAAAAAAATTAAAGAATTGTTTGCTTCCAAACCACTGCTCGAAAAGCTTTCATATTTTACATATAACATCTTTGCAAGATTGCTTCACACGTTTATTGACATCATTTTTCCTGGGTCCATATTTGGGTTCTCTATGGGAGCCCAAATGTTTAAATTAGTGCAGTATGAGGAATATTCTTTAAAAATCTTCTTCTTCAGATCTACCAATAAGAATCTTTTGATATTTGGTATGCAGCAACCTTAGGGGGGTTGTTACAACCAGTAGTGTATAAATTTACCAGTAATGTCGAAATCGACCAGTAATGTCGAAAAAATTAACCAGTAATGTCCAAATCAACCACTAATGTCGAAAAAATCGACCAGTAATGTAAAAATCCATAGTGTCGAAAAATTAACCAGTAGTGTCAAAAAGTGACGACCAAAATGACGAGTTTTCGCAAAAATTTCAATATTTTTTCGGGTTGCTCAAATTGTACTTTTGCCTATATTTATCGACTTTTAACCATTTTGGCACAAGTTTAAACACATTTACCCCAGTAAATATGGAATTTTATGTTTAACAATTACTTCCCTCTTTCATATGCACAACATATCCCATCCTATTTGCTCTCTCTCTCTCTCTCTCTCCCCTCTTTCTCTTTATTCATCTCCCCTCTCTTTCTATCCCATGTCCCTCTGCCTTTGCCCCCCTCGCTCTCCATCTTTCTCTCTCTCTCTTCCCCTCTCACTATGTCTTTGCCCAGCTCTCTTTCCCCATCCCTATCTATCTATCTATCTATCTATCTATCTATCTATCTATCTATCTATCTATCTATCTATCTATCTATCCATCCATCCATCCATCCATCCATCCATCCATCCATCCATCCATCCATCCATCCATCCATCCACCATCCATCCATCCATCCATTCCATCCATCCATCCATCCATCCATCCATCCATCCATCCATCCCCCTCTCTCTCTCTGGATAGATAATGAATTGATACAACGCTGAAATATTTAGTCTAGTATTTAGCGCTTGCACAGACAGACATACAGTCACACATGTAGGCTGGCAAGTGTGTAGGCAGGCAGGTTAGCAGCATCCAGGCAGACGGACAGAAATCCAGACAGACAGATAGCAATGTGGCGTGTGAAAAATAACCCCTAGACGTGGATAGACAACTGAATTTACGGAAAGACAGGCAGACCTACATACAAAGATTGATTGGTTGGTTGATTGATTGATTGATTTCGTTTACGACACTTAGTTTAAAGCACGTGCACCATACACGTGTCATTTCGGCATGTGGCTTGGCACACGAAGTCAACTTGCACCTGGGATAAAGTGTCATTCCCAAGGACACCACTTAACTGACCTCGTCAGGTATAGAACCCGGATATTCATCAAATTGAATTGCGAGGCAATTTCTCGATTGAGCTAATAGTGCTCCCCACGTACATGCGGGTACATGTGGGTGACGCAGACTGACTGATTGATGGATGTAGGTAAAATGACAGGTAGCAAATTGGTAGAACTAGATGATACACGTGTAGCAAATATCGGGTAGTGACTGACAGTCATTAAAGCACACGACCCAGGGGTGTCATCGGGGGGGGGGGGGGGGGGGGTGGCTATACCCCCTCCCCCGTCGGCAAGTGTTAGTGCTCCTCATTTTGGTCGTTACTTTTTGACACTACTGGTTAATTTTTCGACATTACAGATTTTTACATTGCTGGTCGACTTATTCGACATTACTGGTTAATTTTTTCGACATTACTGGTCGATTTCGACATTACTGGTAAATTTATACACTACTGGTTGTAACAGGGGTGAGAGATTCAAGTTTGTTCAAGCCAAGTCCCTGGGTTCATATTTAGGCTGAAACTTTGGGGTCCCGTTATGGACTTGGAAATTTTGGACCAAAATCCGGAAATATTTTGGGGGTTTTTTATGCGTTTCGGTCAATTTTAAGACAAAATTTTTTTTTTTTTTTTACACTGAAAATTTGGGGGCCGGATGGGACTTAGAAATTTTGGACCAAAATCTGGAATTTTTTTTTTGTTTTTTTTATGCGTTTTGGTAAATTTTAAGACAATTTTTTTTTTTTTTCACACTGAAAATTTGGGGTCCGGGTGGGTCGAAAATTTCTGAACAAAAATAAAAAAAAATCTGTTTTATGCGTTTATTTCTCAAATTTTGGGACGTAAAAGTACAGGAACTGAAAATGGAAGGAAAATCCTGTGTATTGTGTGGGCACCATCGCTTCATCTAGTTGGAAAATGCTTTTTTTAGGAGGGGGCGTATGCAGCTTATTCAAGTCAAGTCCCTGGTTTGATATTTAGACGACCATGTTAGGTACCCCCTGGGGCCTCTTGTTTGGTAATATATTTTCAACAGTGAAACACTTTTTTTCAATTCAGCGGCTTGTCAAGTTTTCATTTGAAATTGATTCAGGAATGGCAAACGCGCTTACAATGTTAGCATCTGCTATTTGCATTGGTTGTTTTTGATCACGTCATGTAGAGACATATGGAAATCTATTATTAGGTTGCCTTTCTCACTTTGTGCATCAGAAGCTAACCTTACCCCACACTACACTGACCCTAAATCATGGGTTGTCCCAAAGTAATCAGCTCCTAACTGCTAGATTTTCGGTCTTTTTAGTTGGGTTTGGGTTACGCTCAGGATCCAAATAAACATACATGTATTCTTATTAAATTTTGAGAAAAAATCTTTGCTGCACTCTTCTTATTTAAGGTCCCTATATTATTTTTTATTTCATTCAAAATGACTCGCTTTTCAAATAACATCTACTTCAAAGTAATATTGAATGATCAATAAGGCCATACAAAGTAGATGTTCTGTTTCTCAGGCCAAGTTTTGTAAAATTGCATGCGGGCAGGCGGTTTTTTATTTTATATTTTATTTTTGTAATTATTTCTTTGCCATCAGAAGTTCATATTCTTGGTTTATTTTATGTTTTAGGCCTCATAATCTACAGAATAGCAAGGGTGGTGGTGATTTCGTCCCTTGGGTGTAACAAGGCTTTGCAATGCTAAAGCATTGCAAAGCCTTATTGCACTCAAGGGACAAATCTATCTATTTTATCAACTTGTGTAGAATATCAGACATAAACCATTTAATTTTTATTTTTTCAAGATTGCATTGGTCATAAAAAGAGAGCATGTGTCAGCCAAAAGGACCATGCGGGAGGGCCTGAGAAACAGATTTTTAATTATATTAAGCCTAACAGTCATCCAATAGCTGAGATATATTATTTTGGTTGTTACTGGGGTAAATAAGGAATGTATTTTATTTAATTTGGCTTTTATTTGGTGGAAATTTCCCCCTGTACTGTTATTCTGCCCTGTGTGTTTATTTGGACCCCAAGAGTATATAAAGCTACAACAACATTTCCATTGTTTTGACAACAATCATGGGCATCTTATTAGTATGTACTCTAGATGATTAATTAAGCCGGCTTCGGACACAGTATTGATAGTGAGTCTCAAACAACTGTAAATTCCGATAAAGCTTACTAGTACAAAAATAAAAATACTGACATTTTTCTTTAATAATTAAAGTATTCCAAAAGGATATTACAGGCTAAAAGGCGGCAAATTATACCAATCAGTTGGGAAGAAAAACAACTTGATTTATCCCAGGCACACTTTTTCTTAGGCCTGCACCCGGGGTGGAGTACCTTTTTTGCATGTCCCGAAGAAGCAAATAAGTCGGGGATTAAAAAAGCTGGATCCAGATGTAGCAAGGACAAACATATTAGAAGGGGCAAATGAGCCGGAGGTCTGAAAAAGCCAGGGTCTGAATGAGCCGGAGGTCTGAAAAAGCCAGGGTCTGAATAAGCCAAGGTCCGAAAGAGCCAGGGTCCAAATAAAACAGATACCTTGTCCTCAAGCAATTTGTTTCAGAGTGTTGGGAGTAGAGAAAGGATGTGTGGGCAGGAGGGTGAATGTTGGGACACAAGTATAGTATGGCCTTCTCTATTGAGAAATGCAACAAATCAGTATTTAGCCAAAGTGGTATTTATATTAGGTAAGGCTGTGATTTAAACTCATATTATAGACCCACCCACCCTAGTCCTAACTAGGAATTCCAGTCTCTTCGGCCCAAAGTCACTTCGGGTCACTTTGGCCCCAAGTCATGTCGGCCCCGACATGCCAGGTCATTTCGGCCCCAAAAATATTTTCCTATATATTTATATATTTTGAAACAATGAATGAATGAATGTGTAATTTTATTTGAATAATTAAACTGATAATGAAATTTATGTAACTGTTATGTAAACCATATCGATATATGCTTATTCTTCTTAATTATTTATGAATGAATGAATGGTAATGCTGAAGAATACAGGGATGCATGAATTCAAATTTAGCATAACCTGAAAACCGGTTATGCAAATTCTTTTTTGCATAACTCAATTTTTTTTGCATAATCCATTATAGATGCCGAAGGCATCTACAGCGAGTTCCAAAGGCACAAGCAGTTTAGGGGGGGGGGGGGGGGGGGGGGGGGGGGGGGGGTCTGGGGGTGTTCTCCCCCCCAGAAAAATTTTGAAATGTGCTATCAAATGAAGCCTTCTGGTGGCTTTGGGGCTGAAAATTCACTTTATTTTTTGGTCACCAAAATCACCTTTTTTAAACAGTATGTTTCAAATTTTCATTGTTACATGTACTTACTTGGAAATTTTATTTTTTAAACAAGCTTTGAAATTGACAAAAATGAAACTGCTAAGAAATGTGTTTTTGACATTCAATGGCATTCATTGTCGAATGTGATGCGGGTGACAATATGTCACTTAAGTTAAGGCTTTTGACTATTACTGGTGTACAAGTCACAGCCCAGCTAACCGTAAGACAATAATTTCAAATTTGCCTTTAGATAGTGATGATCATGTCATCATGGGTACTACAACAGAATTAGTTAAGTTTTGCGTAAAACACCTTGAGCTATGATTCATTGTCAACATAAGGCCCACAGTCCCATCACAATATTAGTGCCACTAATGTTGTAATGGGGTTTCATTCATGGATATTTTGGAGAGAAAACACAGCAGTATATCATGCAACAAATGAAACTTTTATTTTTTGAACAGAATTAAAAGTAAAGCACAACTAAAACAATATTATACCATTTTAAAATATGATAATTAAAATTTTCACTCATGAAATAAACATTGATGCTGTACTTCAGCTGTAACAGTGATGTTACACAAAATTTAAAGGTTTGGTCCAGTCATGGATATTACTTTTCATGTACTGTATTCAACTGATTCATCATTCAGAACTCCATATTATTATATATAATGTATTAGACCATGCACTGTGATGTGCATCTGTTTTGTGACATGGATACCTCTTTAAAACTAATGGCAGATTGCCGCCCCCCCCCCCCCCCCCCCTCTGGTACCATTCTGCTGGTATTTCTCATATGTAAACTCATACAAATTATACGTGCCCTTCCAGAAGGTCAGATCATTGCCCAAATTCTATGGAATGTCACCCACAAAAACTAATGCCCCTCCCACGCTGGCCAGTGCAAACTTGCACCCAAAGTGTAATATAATTTCTGGTGTACTACCTCCTCTGGCAGGACATACCACACCACCAAAATTGTTTTACAGACTTTGTGCCACAGTTACCCCCCCCCCCCTCCCCCTCCCATCCCAACCACAGCTGGACAGCTCACTCCCTGGAAGGACTCTGGGAATTTCACGCAAAATGGTTACCAACCCCGGGGATATTTTAAAAATCCATTGCAGAAGTCAGCAGAGTAATCCCCTAAATTCATGGAACGTCATCCCCAAAAACTAATTTCTCCCTCTCTCCTCCCCACACACACTGACCAGTGCAAACTTCGACCCAAAGTCTGTAAAATAATTCCTTGTGTGATACATCATGTGGCAGTACATATCACACCCCAATAAATTAGTTTTACAGACCTTGTGCCAGAGTTAATCCCCCAACCTTGGAAAGATCACACAAAATGATCACTTACCCTGCAAGTATTTTTCAAATCCATTGCAGAAAATCATTGCCCAAATTATTTGGAGTGTCGTCAACAAAAACTAATGTCCCCCTCCCCCCCCCCCCCCCCCCCCCCCCCCACCTGCCCCCAGCAGCCAGAGCAAGCAACTTGGTCCCAACATTCTGTAAAATATTTAATATTTTCTGGTGCGATACATCCTATGGCAGGAATTATCTCGCCCCCCAAAATATTTTACAAAATTTTGGGGCACAGTTGCCCCCCCCCCCCCCCCCACACACACACACACTTCACACAAACTGTTTACCAACCCTGGGTGTATTTTTAAAATCTATTGCAGAACATTACACCATCGGCAACAATATTTCTTGGAATATTCGTTTTTCACCAAAGAAACGTTACAAAAAATAATGTTGGCGTCTGTACATTTCCCAAATCGACAAAAATGAATTCCCCAGCCACAACCCGTAATCTATTTTTCAAAAGCCTTTCCAGTAAGATACACTATTGCCATATTTATGGAATGTTGTCGCCCAAAACGTTGCAAAAATGAAGTCGAGGTATATTTTCGTTAACTGTCAATTGAACACGGGGCCACCTGGCCACAATTCGATATGCTGCATGTCGAATTGTGGCCATGTGGCCCTGTATTCAACTGATAGTTAACGAAAATATACTGCACTGTATACCACCAGCGTTGGGCGGTGAGTCATGTTGAACGAACCTCACAATCGACATTTTGGGGGTTTTTAACAGCCGTATTACAACAAATCTTGCCATTCTTGGAAACGAAAATTTAACTTGTTGTACAGACGGGCCCACCCTGGTCGTATTATCCGAATTTAACATATAATATTAGACAATAGTTTAAAATTGACTTTTTTTTTTATATAGGACCTTTTATAAGCTACTATCAACACTGAAAAACACTCCTTTATACTGTTTATATTATATTTTAAAAATGATTGAATATGTTAAATTCTGATTACACGACGAGGGGAAGAGCATGTCACTTTCTGCACGTTCTTGATAAGCCTGCTGCCGTGTTTTTATATTTCACTTGGGATCAACAAATGGTGGACGATTCGAATCCAGGTTAGGATGGTCTGGAAACCTGAATGATTCTTCCCTCAATATTAAATGCTGAGTGTTTGAAATGAATACTTGCATGATTCGTTTGTTCATTTTCCTTCTTGGGCAGAATAAATTTGTGTTGCGTGGTGTCGGGCTGGGAACATTATTGTGAAGGCTGTGGAAGTATGTTAATTTTTGGTCCAGCCTTTCATAAGAACGTGACTTCATTGAATATTAATGATCTATTTTACAACCGGGATTTTTGTTGGCCCAGCCTCTCACAAGAACGTGACCTCATTGAATATTAATGATCTATTTTTAAAACCTGGAATTTTCCCTTCTCTTCTATCTGCTTTTGAAGTTTTGTGTTTTCTCAGTGGAGCCTGGAGGCTTCGTTTACTCAGTATGGTAACCATTCCATGTGCACTTTTACGTCACAACTATGCATTAACCACATATCTCTGAACTAAGGTCAGTACAACATACCTTGGCGAGATTTTCGTTTGCTCAGTATGGGTACTGTTAAAAATGTCATCACAGATCAGTTGTTGGAATAAAATCTAGGTCATAAGTCCAAACATGTACCCAAAGTCCGTAATATAATTTTTTTCATGTGGTACAACCTGTGGATGCAGCGCATCAAATTTTATCTTATGAACTTGGGTCCATGTCTGGACTGGTCGATGAAATAAACCAACGTCACCATGCCTTGACCATTTGAAAATTGATAATAAAAAAATTAACCACACTGTGTACAAATGTACAGTCATTGAGCCCTTGGCCCGGAGTTGGGGGTGGATTGGGGGGTTTGGGGGGCAGCACTATATGAAAAAAACACCATTCAGATGTCAATATGTTTTCAATTTATGTCTCAAATGAAAAACAGAGCTTATTACCCCTCATTGAAATGAGCTTGTTGAGCTTGTTCCAATGAGACGGTCATGGGACCTGTTTTTGAGACCAAATTTTTTTTTTTTAGTCAACAATTTTGTTTGCAAGCGTATTCTGCTTCCCGCATTGGGTAAAGGGTTGATATAGCCAAAGGGAGGGGGTGGGGTGTGTGTGTAGATTGAGTTGATGGCACTATGTACTTGACTCTTTGCTTATAAATGTTTCATAAACATATCTTATGTATCTCATTGGAACAAGCTCATTGAGTTTGTTGCACTGTGGGGTATTAAGCTATGTTTTTTTGAGAGTCAGACAAAACATAATAGTATTTCAAATGGCAATTTTTGAAAATTACATTGGTGGATGGTCGATTTTGACCATTATGTTGGGCTGGCCAAAGAGTTAAATGTATCAGTTTATGGGTGTTTGTATGTTACAGTAGTACTGTATAAAATAAGTTCTCTTACAACAGGCCCGAACGTTTTCTATGCCCAGTTGAAAAAAAAAATTAAATTTTTTTTTTGTTCAAGTACTGATCTAGCACTTGATTAAAAATTCAAGAGAAATAGTCAAAAGTTCAAACATAAACTAACAGATTTTCACCCATCCCACTTGAAGCATGTCAGTGTGAAAATGTCACATGCTCACCTGGTGGTCCATTTCACATATTTCACCATCTGATGTGCATGAAATATTTTCATGATCACTGTCAAATGACATGATTGATTCTGTATCAGAATCTGAGTCAGAGAAATTATTATCTGACTCAATGAGAATTGTTTCTTTGGTTTCCATTTGGTTGTCATTAAATGGTGCACCACTGAAAGAAGGCTTCAAACCCCAATGCCACCTGGTAGCCTTCAAGTACCTATCAACTGTATTTGTTAAAAGCTGTTCCTCATAATCTGTTTTTGTTTGAGTGCAAGTGTTTAAAATTGGAAGATTCAGTTTGATCATTAGCTTATCATTTAGAATTTGATTTCGAAGCTTTGTTCTTTTTTCATTCATAAACTGCCTTAAAGTTGAGAAACCCCTCTCTACAGTACCTTGTGCCCAGGCAATAGCTAAGCAAATTTCTGCTATCAGTAATATGTTTTTAAATGACTCAAGATTATACAAGAAAATTTTTCTCCAAAATGAAATCTTGTTTTTTAACAGTTTTATACTTTTTCATTTGAAATTTTTTAAGTTGTACATGTATGAATTCATGCTTTGCCTCATCCAAGTTAAAATGTTGAACTGTGAGCTGCTCAGAAAACTTGTCTGATAAAGCGTCTATTTCACCCATAGCATACTCATTATCCATTTCATCCCGCCTTGTATGATCTATCAGGGATGCCATTGAACAAATGGCTGTGTCTGACTTTAGGCTCTGGAATCTCTTATTAACACATTGTTTTATTTCTGGAATGAGTGTTGTTTTTAGGTTTTCAAGTTGTTGAGTACCAGATTTGACATTTGTTAGTTTAAATGTTTCATTGTGTTTTATTTCTTTTACTAGTGATTTACTTAAAGTTGTTTTCCGTGATTCTGTCAAATGAGCTTCTGTCATTGCCAAAGTAGAAGGAAGATTGGTTGCAGTAGTTGTGATGTTGATGTTATCAGCATCATCACAACTATTGCACACAAAACTTCCATAAGATTTTGGTATGTGATTTCCCCTTTCCATTATTTCGTTTAATTTTTCTTCACAGGCATCTAAGGCATCAAATATGTCACTTATTACACTACTCTCACACTCCATTGTGTAAGTGACATGTGCTGTTTTTTCCAATACTTCTTTGTACAATGCAATGCTACCAACAAACTGATATTTTAACATTTTTTTGTGCATACCAGCTACCTTTGCTGTCAGGTGGGTGTTAGGAGACCAGTAGACTCTTTTGCATTTTTGGCAAACAATAAAAACACACAAAAATTATACAGCAAGACTTTTAAGCCCCGTTATTTGAGGGACTGAAATCTGGTACCATTTGTTTTGGGATAACATTTACCCCTAATCGTTCAGCTATCAATAAAAAAAGTCTCCAGTTTTTGCCACTACTTTTGAAAAATTTAAAAAGAGATTCCATCAGATTGTCAACAAATTTAAAATGATCAGATTGTTTGAAGGCATCATGAATTGATAGTTCGAATTTATGTAACAAACAATGCACAAGGGGAACACAGTCATTGATCTCTTTTTTCAGTACAGTCATTGCACCATTTTTTACACCCATATTCACTGATGCCCCATCAGCACATAGGGACACAATTTTTGTCTTATCCTCCCCAGTTATGTCCATTTCAAAATCACTGAATGCATTCAAAAATGCATTTTTCAGAGACAGTGCCCCAGTACCACCAAAATTTTTCATTTTTTGGCACTTTAGAAACACAAATACTGGGGTACCAAGTACAACTGTTTCTGCATAAATGAGTTCTTTTTCATCCCTGGTCTTGCAGGCCTCTGATCCATCGCAAAGACCCGAAATAAATTTGGCATTATTCAGAATTGTTCTTATGTCATCTCTGATAACAGATGCAATTGTCTGTATCATTTCAACACAAGCCTCCCTGTTGTTTTTACCTTTCATTATTTTAAGGCCATTGTCCTTCAGCAATTCAATCAATTTTGGGAATTTGGTGAAAGCTTCCTCATTGTTTACAATAAATAGAGCTGTTCGGAACATTTTAAGATAGGAATCTTCATTGGACTTGAGAAAATTGTGTCTAATGTTGGGTTTGACAACGATGGCTTTGCAGATGACCCAGAAGCCAAGTCTGTTTGCTTGGTCATTGTGTTGGAATTAATATTACATGCTTGTGTTGTGTCACTGCTGGAGAGTTTGTTCTTCAGGGTCAATGCAAATTCATGCAATGAACCAGGTTTGCAGTGCCTGAAACATTTGCGCGATGCACATAATTCACTCCGTCAATGTACGGTTTCACATTGTTCAGGGCACTGCCTTTCAACCCTCTTAATTTCTTCTGTATATAAGCCCACATTTCGCTGCATATTGTACAGCGTAAGTTTTCAATTTTCCCGTTCTCATTCAGATCATATAAAAATAGGTCGGAACTTGACCACTTTTTAAAAGTATTTTCGTTCACGGACTCTTGCTTATTTGCCATTTTGAAAATTCGCGATACACATGTTTTTTTATTTACTATAAAAGCCGGGTATATTCTGTTTATACAATCATGTTTTCACTGATAACCACTTTTATGTGGATCGCAAAACACGATTGTAGAAATAGTCTATACCTATTGTCCAATTGGCGATGCATATCGTGTGAAATTAGATCACTTGTTTATTTGTCATGACAACCCAGCCACTTCGAAAAACAATGAAACCCAGTCTCAGCTTGTCGACTCAATCCGACTGTGGTCGATGCACATTGCTTTTAACTGATAAATAATAACGAAACACCCGAACTTGGAGAATTTTTATTTCATTAAAATCATGTAAATGCAGACACTTTTTATTGAATGCAAATAACAACATGCACGATTTATTTCCGGGCACATCAAAGTGGGTAGGCCAAATTTGAGAAAGAACGGAAACACGGTTTTGCCAATTGCAGTTTGCACGAACGATGCATGAACGAAACGGTCGTTCGTGCAATTTCTGCACCCCTGAGAATAGGGGACTTTTCCATTTCCGTAAAAACAGCACATTTTTCGCACCTTTTTTCAACATTTTCCTATTACTAGACATGTTTTCGATAAAATGACCGAAAGATATTCACTTTTACTGGCAATTATAACTGCCCAACAAACGTTTTTTACCTGTGCGATTTGTGACATTCACATTCATCTTTCCTCCATGTTTTTTGGTGTTTTTCGGTGTATTGGTTGTTTTAGAATGACGTCACAGAGGAGAAAATCAATGCTAAAAAGCTGGTACGCTTGTTTGTTCTGTTCCCGACATGGTCTAGGGTCAGAGTAGAATCGCCAGCCAAAGAGAAAACGAAAGTTATGTACTTACCTCATTTATCCTATTTAGAGCATGTACTCCATTCTAACTGTACAGTTCAAAGAATAAAAAAAAAATTAACGAGAACAGGAACATGTAACTTTAAAAAACGATGATTGATGAACTTTTAACAATTAAAATTCGTTAACTTTATATTGGTTTTGAATGGTAGAGAAAAGTAGCTTGAAAAGCTCATAAGCCTTCCTGTGATTTTCCATTTTTCGCATGATAAATTCGTCTTAAGAAAGCACCCAGATTTCCTTTACTTGTCCCCCTCGTGATTTTTAACTGTGCTTTAAGTTCTCTGTGTAGATGTTCAACACAATTGATATGGCCGCCAGTGTCCGAAACAAACTCCAAAGAATGGTTCACAGTGTCGTGATGATAACCATTCTTGTTAAGACACTGATACGACTTCCACATATCTTAAACAATAATTGTAAAGGGGGCTATATTTGTTTTTATTATGGGTAATAACACTTTTTTGGTTCTCTTCTTCACAACTCTACAGTAGAAAATTTTCTTTCTCCTCTCATACATCTCTCATACTGACCACAGTATGTCCTTTCCCTACTATACTTTCTTTTTCCACCAATTTTTGTTTCGTCGATTTCCACGATATCACCCACCCCATCCAATACTGTGAAGTTTTGCAACAAGTAACTAGTGCATAGATCTCTAAAGAAACTGTACCAGTCATCTAGAGTTTTTTTTCGATATTTTTGTCATGAGTACACACTCGGTTATCTGAACTTTACAAGCATAAAAATAGAAACAGGCAATAATCTGTTTATAGAAAGTATGGAGTTAAAAAAGAAGCTCTTCCTTCTGGAAGAGTATTTTTTTTTGCACAGACGGCAATGGAAAACTGCCCAGTCTATTTTGCTGGTATCTTTTATCAAAATACACTTTGTAACATTGTCGGGTGTTGAACAATTGTCACATTTTACGTTTTTGGGTAAGATTTCGTCGCAACGCAACCAATTTTTCAATTCTTCAATGTTGTTTAAAACCCCGAAGAAAGCAAAGATATCCACTTTCAAGCAGACGATAATTTCATTGAAAAATATTTAAATACTTACTGAACTCTGCCAGTTTCAATACAACGAGTACAACCCGATGAGGAAAAGAAACGGATATCTCTTTGGAACAACTCAACGAAACGCACACTTCAAAATGGTGAGAATGCAGAAGAATCTCTGGCACCGCAACATTAAAAGAGTTAAAATTATCTCTAGTCTTAGTCAAAAGTGAATATCTTTTGGTCATTTTATCGAAAACATGACTAGTAATAGGAAAATGTAGAAAAAAGGTGAGAAAAATGCATTGTTTTTACATAAAAGGAAAAGTCCCCCATTCTTCAGCTTTACCAAATGAATGAATGAATGAATGAATGAATGGATGAATGAATTTCGGTGTGGATATGAGAAAAAAAAAAAATTATGTTTCTAAAGAAAGTTCCTCTTTCTTCACTTTGATCACAAAATGGCAATGTTATTAATGTGTTGACACCAATCACACACTGTCCAAGCAGGAAAATGGATATTCCATTGTTTGACTTCTGCTATTGTTCCGGTAATTGATTTATCACCTATTGATGAAAACTGTAAATAATGGTGTTCTGATTTTCAAACAACTTCACACTTCATCTGATATTGAGTAAATGAGTTTCGACTGTATTATGAATATAAACCATGCGTTGTTGTCAATACATACCTTACCCTGAAAATAGGGGCCGAAATGACCTCGGGGATGAAGTAAACAATAAACCACACATAGTTTTCTGTAATACCTCTCTCTGAAAACGGGGACCGAAATGACCTAGGGGAAGAAATGACTGGGGCCAAAGTGACTAGAGCCTAGGGGACGAAATGACTGGGGCCAAAGTGACTAGAGCCAAAATGACTTTAGGGCGAAAGTGACCAGAGGCTGAAATGACTTGGGGCCAAAGTGACTGCATACCCTAACTAGGACTCTCAGTCATTACACATATCTCTACTCTTAGGATCCAGAGAGTAGAGGGATGTGTAATGACCAAGGGTCCTAGTTAGGACTACTACCACCCCACCTCATGCCTACTTTTTATTTTCTACCTCTGGGGATGGATCGACTGGGGCCTGATCAACCATGGGGATGACCTGACTAGGGGACGGATCAACCTGTTGCCTTTACCGAGTCCCCTATTCTTCATGTTCACGCAAAACTTATCGGATCTGGAAGCCTGCAACATGAGCCACGACAAAAGCACTCTCAGGGCTGATCTCGGAGGTGGGAGCTTGAGACGATCGGCTTGACAAAAGGCAAACCATGGTTGTCTGGAACTTGTCCCGGGTAGTTCAGGTCAGGTTGTCCCTGGGCCAGTTGTCCTGTTTCATTTTCCAGTAATTCCATGGCATCTGCACTCAAGTTGAGTCAATATTTTTCAAACACATGGAACAACTTGCTTTGTGTTTGTCTCCATTACACCTCAACAGCCACTGTTTATTTTCAGTACGTTGTTTCCGAATGCTATCAAAAATGCACTTCTCCATAACGGTGAAAGTAGAAGAAACACACAAACGAAAAATTTACGAACATCTACATTTGTGTGTAAACATGTGCTCTCAGCAAGAGTTGATGACGTCACAGATTTACGTGCATGAACATCAAAACAAAAGTACAGAAAGTGCTGTGAGAACTTTTCCGGACTTTCTAGATGGTTTTCTGATATTTATTTCTTTTCCACTTTTGTTTCTTGTTTATAAATACCATACATGTGATTTCCACAGTCTCTGACAGTATATTGAAAATTTGAGGGCTTTCCAATCCCGAAGAGGTCAGCATTCAAATACTTCTCAACAGAGGTGGGCAATAGGAGGGGGTGGGGGAGTCGACCCCCTGAAGCCCCCCCCCCCCCCCCGCCCCCCCCTAATATTTCCCAGAACAAGGGAGAAGTTATTCGATTATCCCCATAATTTTATGCACTCTGTTTGATTCTTTCAATGGTTATCATTCTACATTGTGTTCAACAGCTATTGTCCTTTAAAGAGCAAGACTGAAAGCACAAAGTACTCCCAAAATTTATGATTTTTTTCAAGAATTAGAGGCCAAACAAGCTCATCCACTCATTTTTATAAAAAATAAAAATCTCATCTTGAAGTTGTTGTTCCTAACATTATACTACCCAAATTTCACATCTGAGATGCAAGGAAATGGCTTTTGAGACGACTAAAATTTCAAAATGTTCATCCCTGGGCTGAACCATGGTCAGTCGGGTATTTAGACCCATGACCCTCCCCCAATATTTGGCGAAATTTCCACAACTGCTCCTCAAGAACCAGCAGATGTGTATTCAAGTATTCATCAATATAGTAGTAGGCCTACAACCGTAAAATGCAAGGACTTTCAAGGCCCTGTACAAACCCTGCTACCGATTTGCTAGCCTAAAGCACCATACGCATACGTTTATACAATCACAAAATACAAGATGGCCAATACTATATGAATAACATATGTCACTGCATTACATACACTTGTACTACAACAGTAAATACTTTTTATAGCTTCACAATAGATGAGACAGGGGTCATTGACTGGTTGCAGTGGGTTCCTCGAATTGCAGTAGGTTGGCATCATTAATCATTGACTGACTACTGTCGGGGTAGCGATTAATCATATTGCACTTTATTATACTTTAATTGGTGTTCGATACAATTAGACTTAAATGACTTCTGATGTACAGAAATCCGACGATACTCATAACCACTTTCCAGGCGCCCCCAAGTAAATTAACAAGTTTTACCCAGTCATACTAAAATGAGTCCTACAATGTTTCTGTGTTGTATCAAAGAATATGTTGTTTATTTATGGCTATATTTCGTCACGAAACTGAGAAAGTTTTTTCAAAATTAATGAAAGAATGAAGTTACTAAAAAATGTAGTTAAATGGCTTTATTTCGCAAAAAAATTTTCGAGTATATTTTTTGGTGGGTTTTGAAATTTTTTTCATTGAAATAAAGGCATTAAAATATGTATTGTCTTTTAAATATTCGACTTGTACCCGACCCAACAGCAAAATTTAGCCACAAAAGAACAACACATTCTTTGATACGACATGAAAACAATTTGAACATTTAAAAAAATTAATATTTACAAATATCTCCCCCCTGAAAAAACAAGGAAATGACTACCCATACTGAATAAAATAAACATCAGTTTATCCCGGAATAGAATGTAATATGTAGTAAACTATAGGTCTATTAGTAACGCTCATAAGATTCCCAATAACTTGTGCACCTACTGTGATTCGAGTAACCTACTGCTGTTTCAGAAATCTACTGCAATTCGAGGAACCAACTGCAATTAGTCAGTGATGGCGTGCACGTGTGCAAGGCGTGTTCTTCGTCTAATTTATGAAGGATTGTATCTTGAATGGTCGGAAATTGCACATTTAAAAGAGTAATCACATTTGATATGTTAATAATTCAAAAATGCACATGCACTGTTTGACGGAATTGTTTTTCATATTTGTTTATTCTTGCCCGTCTGTTTCAGAACGGATTTTATACCATTCGACATTTTATTGCCTCACCTGTGCGAAGCTCAAGGGGAGCTTTACGAATCTCTTTCTGTCCATTGTCCGCCCATCCGTCTGTCCGTCGTAAACTTTACATTATCAACTTCCCCTCACAAACTACTGGACCAAATTGAACAAATTTTGCTGTGCATGTTCCCTATCATATGTCAATTCAAGTTTGTTCAAATAAAGTTGCCACGCCCACAGGGGGCACCACAGGGGGCATAACTCTGATAGCACCCATGAACTTCTTTTCCAAAATCGAAAAAAAATCTTCTTCAGATCCACCAGGCAGAATTCTTTCATATTTGGTATACAACATCTCTAGGGGGGGTCAGATTCAAGTTTGTTCAAATCAAGTCGCTGGGTTCATATTTGGGCTCCCTATGGGAGCCCGAATTTTAACTTAGTGCAAAATGACGATTATTCTTTAAAAATCTTCTTCAGATCCACCAGGCAGAATTCTTTCATATTTGGATTACAACATTTCTAGGGGGGTCAGATTCAAGTTTGTTCAAATCGAGTCCCAGGGTTCATATATGGACTCCCTATGGGAGCCCAAATTTTAACTTAGTGCAATATGAGGATTATTCTTTAAAAATCTTCTTCAGATCCACCAGGCAGAATTCTATCATATTTTGTATACAACATCTCTATGGAGGTCAGATTCAAGTTTGTTCAAATCGAGTCCCTGGGGTCATATTTTGGCTCTCTATGGGAGCCCGAATTTTAACTTAGTGCATCCCCTGTGGGAACCCCCGGGAAGTGAAGCAGTGCTTGTTTACTGTGGTAAGCAAGCTCTGTTTCACTGGTAAAATAGGACCCAGTCACTAATGCTTGGGGTGCAAGTCCTCTAAAATAGGCAACATGGGGTATAAACGATTGACTGACCTTGACTTTATCTTCATTTTGTGGTCATGATTAGCCATTGTGCAGAAGTATGTGACCTTAAACAACAATAAATAAATAACTTAGTGCATTATGAGGAATATTCTCAAAAATTCATCTTCGGTTTCACCAATAAAAATCTTTTGATATTATGCAAAAAACAGTTTTACCCGTATGAATCCAACACCCCTCCTTTACCCTCTGGGGGTCAATAAGGCGGAAACATTTTTTTTACTCCAAAATGCAATATCCTTAAATAGGCAGATTCAAGTTTGTTCAAATCCATTCCTCGGTGTTCTTCCCTCAAAACTGCAATGGAATAAAACCCCTTGGAAGTTTGGTAGTACTGTCTTCATCTGGTAGAATTGAACGCAGTCAGCAAGACATATGATAATAATCATCTGACATGGCACCAGAGTTATAAATAATTTCATGACGTCTTTCCTATGAATGTTGATAAGACTTAGCCATGGCTAGCTAATTTTGATCCCAAGTACTTCTTTGAACTACTTTGTCAGGTGAGCGATTAAAGGCCCCTTGGGGCCTCTTGTTACTTTAGGAATTGGATATCAGCATATAGCTACGACTAATATGCATTCTTCTTGTTCAGATTGAAATGTATGTGTGTGCTAATCATTTAACTTACAAAGTGATGTACCTGTATGGTAAATTAAATTTGCACACCCAACTGGAGAGGTACGGAAATTACACACGTTGTACTTTCTCTGTACCTCACTGTGCTTCAGATTTGTCATTTTCGTTCTCTTGGCTGCAAGTTGCTTATCTAGGAAGGCCGGAAAGAGTTGGTGTAAGCGCCCCAATAAGCTGATCTACCCCACGACCAACATTGCATCAACTGCTCCTCATGCTGTCACTTTTTAGAGGTTGAATTGTAGACAGCATGTTGTGTTTCCAAAGGAGGATGCCACGGTTTTTGATTCTACATCCGACTACACCATACATGAATGGGAACAAATTCAACAACACTTAATGGTGTTTTTATAGAGCATATTTGATAGATTAATCAGGTTTGATATATAAATCATTTTTAAATGTATATACATTGCTTCAAGGAATTGGTTTTTATAATTGTTTTTATTGCCCTTTGCTTTTAGAGCGGATTTATTCCTTTTGACATTACTTTTGAATTTGATTGTCAGTATATAGTTATGACCAATTTAGGTTACTTCTTGTTGAAATCTACTAAATGTCTATTTAAATTCCAAGATATATCTGACAGTCTGACAGGCACACAACAACAATAGAGGGGCTAACTTAGTTACAAAACGCTTGCTTCTTTCGTCATCTCTGTGTTTCGTGTGTGCCTTTCTGACAAATTATCTGGAGCGCCAGTCTCTAGAAGTTTGTCTCAACTGGACGTAAGCATGTATGTCTAGGTGTGCTTGGTTGTGTGTATGTGTGTGTTAATCATTTACCTTACAAAGCGATGTACATATATGGTTGCACACCCACCTAGAGAGAATTATAAGTGTGGTACGATCCCTGTACCTCACTGTGCTTCCGATATGTTGTTTTCGTTCTCTTGACTGCAAGTTGGTTATCTAGGAAGGCCGGAAGAAGTTGTCAAAGCATGAAGAAACTATATAGAGTTCAGCTAAGTTAGTTACAAAATGCTTGCTTCTTTTCTCTCAGTCTTTGGTTGTATGCCTTTCTGACAAATTATCTAGAGCGTCAGTCTGTAGAAGTGTGCCTCAACTGTATATAAGCATGTATGTCTGTATGTCTACTTGGTTGTATGTATGTTTGTTTGTTTGTGTGTGTGTTAATCATTTACCTCACAAAGCGATGTAGGTATATGGTTGCATACCCACCTAGAGAGGTACAGGAATTATAAGTGTGGTACTGTCCTTGTACCTCAACGTGCTTCAGATTTGCAGTGTTTGTTCTCTTGGCTGCAAGCTGGTTGTCTAGGAAGTCAGGAAGAAGTTGGGGAAAGCGCAATAAGAAACCGCACACCCAACCTCGCATCAACTGCTCATCATACTGTTTTTTTTCAGACGTTCATATTGCTAACTGCCATAATCAAGCCCAAGATAACACAATAGATGGTTGATGACGTCTCCAGTTTCAATACTAATAAACACTTCCCCTGCAGTTGTCATACTTCATATTTCACGCGGCATTGTCAACAAGCAAGTAATATTTAACGTTTTAATCAAACGCAACAAGTCAACAACACATCGACGATAAACACTTGTGAAATATTAACCGTCCATACCAGTGAACTGCTCCCAGAAAACATTTAAAATACTGCTTGGAAGGTCACCTTGCACACTTTGCATCCCCGTTGACTGTAAACGCAAAGATGTGTTAAATTTTATTTTTCAAACGTAGTCCGCGAGGGCGTCCGCGTCTGTAAGAGATGTACAAGCGTGTTTTTCATCTGGTTTTTGGGGTAGTGTATCTTGTACGGTTGCACACCTACCCACTGGGGTATCAATACCATTCTGTGGTACGTTTGATATAGCTGACGTTGCTGAACCCTTCTGTCTCTTGCATGAAATTCTAGACAGGATGTCCACCCTGGTCATCCGATTACCACCTTTGCGGTGCAGTAACTCGTTTGCGGTTTAAAAAACAGCAGATTGTTATGCATAGAAGTTGGAAAATTGGTAAGTACATGCATTTCGACAAGCCTACTTGTGTTGCAAACTCTTTCAGGGTAGGTATTAATCACTAATACTTTCATCCAAGAAATATTTTCATGAAAGAAATAAAAAACAATTTTTTTAAAGTGGAAATATGGAGATAAAAATTACAGTTGTTGGGTTTGAACTGCGAATTATATTTAAAATATGCTATTGTGAGTCTCTGGAGCAGCATCGGTACAAGAGAACTACCTACCAGTGAACTGCTCCCAGAAAACATTTAAAATACTGCTTGGAAGGTCACCTTGCACACTTTGCATCCCCATTGACTGTAAACGCAAAGATGTGTTAAATTTTATTTTTCAAACGTAGTCCGCGAGGGCGTCCGCGTCTGTAAGAGATGTACAAGCGTGTTTTTCATCTGGTTTTTGGGGTAGTGTATCTTGTACGGTTGCACACCTACCCACTGGGGTATCAATACCATTCTGTGGTACGTTTGATATAGCTGACGTTGCTGAACCCTTCTGTCTCTTGCATGAAATTCTAGACAGGATGTCCACCCTGGTCATCCGATTACCACCTTTGCGGTGCAGTAACTCGTTTGCGGTTTAAAAAACAGCAGATTGTTATGCATAGAAGTTGGAAAATTGGTAAGTACATGCATTTCGACAAGCCTACTTGTGTTGCAAACTCTTTCAGGGTAGGTATTAATCACTAATACTTTCATCCAAGAAATATTTTCATGAAAGAAATAAAAAACAATTTTTTTAAAGTGGAAATATGGAGATAAAAATTACAGTTGTTGGGTTTGAACTGCGAATTATATTTAAAATATGCTATTGTGAGTCTCTGGAGCAGCATCGGTACAAGAGAATTGCCTTATTTTAGCCAAATGTGTAAGTTACGTTTGTGAGCCTTTTGTGAAAACATGTTTAAACGGAATTTATCGAGGGGGGGGGTAATTGATTTTTATGAATACCTTATTTGCAGTGTAAAGTTACCACCTTTTGCGGTTTAGACAACACCGCAAATCAGGTATTCTAAAAGTTCAGTACCTCCCGTCGAAGCAGCCAAATAAGACGAATGCAGGACTTTTTATGAAGGCTGAAGCTGACCTAAACTCAAAGACAAAAGTCTGATACAACAATGGATCGACAGTTTGACCTTCTCTGTCCTTGAGATTCACGGAGAGAACAAATTTTGTCGAAAATTTCCGAAAGAATGAAGACGAACGCTAATGTATTTTCAATAACAGAGCTCAATTTCTTCATAAAACACACCGACACTGTGTACAAGAACGCAATAACATTCCACAGATCGCCAGATTAAATTTTTTTTTAGTGATATACGCAAGTTAATAGCAGTTATACCATATTTTATGACACCTACCTTCAACCGTTTCCTTCTTTTTTAAACCGCAAACGAGGTATTGCACCGCAAAGGTGGTAATCAGATGACCAGCGTGATGTCGTGGATCCGGAGGAGGATGCCAAGGTTTCTGATTCTGCTCACAACCACCCATACATCAGTCACTCGAAATAAATTCAACTGCACCGTATGTTGTTTTAATAGTGCATTTGTGATAGACTGACCAGGTGTGATATATTAAGGCCAAGCAAAGTAGACCTTCTGTTTCTCTGGCCATTATTTATAAAATTACATGCGGGCGAGCGGTTTTTTATTTTGTTTTTTATTTCAGTAATTACTTCTTTGCCATCAAAAGTTCATGTTCTTGGTTCAAGTTTTAGGCCTCATAATCTACAGAATAGCATGGGTTGTAGTGTATTTCATCCCTTGAGTGCAAGAAGGCTTTGCAATGCTAAAGCATTGCAAAGCCTTCTTGCACTCAAGGGACAAATTCATCAATTTTTTTAACTTGGGTAAAATATCGGACATAAACCATTTAATTTTAATTTTTTTTAAAGTTTAAATTGGTTATAAAAAGAGAGCATGTGGCAGCCAAAAGGACCATGTGGGAGGGCCTGAGAAACAGATTTTTTTATTTTTTTAGGCCTAATCATTTTAAAATTCATATGCATTGCTTCACGATATAGATTTTCATCCTTTTTAATTCTTACCCTTTGATTGTAGAATGGATTTATACCTTTTGATGTTAGTATTTTAGGATGTGGATGTCCAAATATAGCTACGACAACTTAATGTTACTTCTTCAAATTCTATATCAATTCAAAGATATATCTTTCAGACACACATCAGCTATAAGGGGGCTAAATTAGTTTTAAAACGCTTTCTTCTTTCGTCCTTTCTGTGCTTGGTTATCTGACAAATTATCTTTTGCACCAGTCTGTAGAGGTTCCTCTCCACTGTATACAAGCATGTATGACTACACGTGCGTGCGTGGCGTGCGTTATCTAGGAAGGCATGAAGGAATTGTTGTTGGCACGTCAAGAACCTGATCTACCCCACACCCAACTGTTCCTCGTACTGTTTTTTTCAGACACACATTTTGCTGACACCCATAATCAATCTCAAGGTTACGTAACAAATCGTTGATGACGTCTCCAGTTTCGATAATTATTAACACTTCCCCTGCAGTTCTCATACTTCATATTCCACAATGCTGTATCTACAATAAGTAATATGTAATGTTTTAATCATACGCAATATAATGAAGATAAAGTAAACATACATCGAAAATAAAGACTAAATATTAACACATTTAAAATACTGCTCGGAAGGTCATCTCGTATCCTTTACATCTACGTTGCTGACACATGCAGAGATGTGTGAGGCAGTATTTTCCAAATAATGTCAGTTAGGGCGCGTGAGTCTGTAAGAGAGGTGTGTGTGTTCTTCGTCTAGTTTACGGAGTGGTGTATCTTGTGTGGTTGCACACCAACCTTCTGAGGTATCAATACCATACTTTGGTACTTTTGATATAGCTTCTGTTGCTATACCTGCCATTTTCTTGCATGAAATCCTAGACAGCATGACGTGGATTCAGGGGAGGACGCCATGGTTTCTGATTCTACTCTCCCCCCCCCCCCCCCCCCACACACACACACACACACACACACACACACACCTGTATTCCTTCGGTTACAAGGACCTGGACTGGGGCCTCCATTTCGAGGACCCATATAAGCAACGATGATACAGGCATGACATTTTCAAAATTCTTATCACTGTAGGTTCTATTATATGTTAACCGGTTGCTTTTTTCGATATCACCGCTAGAAGCAACGTTACAAAATTTCATACATTGCTATTACTCTGAGGACTACGTTCTGAGGACATATTTCAGACACTCCATATGGCTTGTATTCCTAGGGTTACGAGGACCTTGAATGACGCTTCTATTTCAAGGTCCCATATGAGCAAATGGTGATACGAGCATGTCATTTCAAAATTCTTTTTCCTGTATCTATACTACTCACAATTTTCTCAAGATCACCCATAACATGAGATATTTTAGTATATTTTCAAGAATGGTTACCCCAGCGGCTTGTCATATCTTCCATATAAGATATGCGTCTGCCCTCAAAATAGGACTTCTGCTGCAGATTTGAATTAGCAAAGGGCCCATCAAACGCATCAGGTGCATTGCATACTGTGTAGAGCGCTCAGTATAGTATTATTAATAATCTATTTCTAACGCAACAGACGTGTAAGGCGCAACGCATACATGCAGGTGGGCCTTTGTTCTTTCATTGTTTGAAGGATCATTACGTGCCCACAGTGATCAGTGGCAATAAAGTATGCTTTAAAAATGATCTCGGAGTCATTTTCTTGAGTTGTGATCATTGGGTAGCACGCTCTCGAAATCTACGTGCTTGCGTCATTGCGTGTCGCAATAAACGTTGTTATGTCAGGAAAAAGTCATTCGAGTGTTCCGAACTTGTCCATTGCAACATGGATGATATAGTAGTGCGCATGATCTAATATCCGGTTGCTAGCTCAGTGTTAGCCAGAGTGTCACACAAGTGCATGGAACCCTTACAACACGCATGGGAGTGGACAGAGAGGACACGGTACATGGCGGTACACAGTGTGTAACAACAGCTTGCAGAACCGTTTTCTTGTCACGACTGCTAGTTGGAACCGCACCCAACATGCTACGACCCTGGAAAACGTTCAAAACGATCCCCTGAACGCGGCTGGTGTTTGAGTTTCCCGTCAAACAATACACAACATACAGACTCCATCCTGCCTGATTCCGTTTGAGTAGACCCTTCTTCGTGTCCCGTTGCTGCCTTGACACCGGCGACATCGACTGTAATGGTGTACAGAATGCTTCAACTGAACAGCACGTCAGTGGTCTAACATCGTATTCACAGATGAGCGGAGATTCTTTGAAGACTTCCTATAGACAGGTGTTCAGGTGTGAAGACAAGTGTGAGGTTTGCTATCTCCGCAGTTCAAGAACACGATCGATGTGGTGGGTGTTTAGCTGGCCACACAGATCTTTTCCTCTTCCAGAACACAATTTTAAACAGTCACTGTCAGAGAGAGATGAGATCTTGGAGACATCTGAGAGACCTACACGTGAGCTATAGATGATATCACCCTGATGGACGGTAATGTGTCAGACCACACCGATCCCGACTTATAATAAAACTTTTGGCCAGTCGCTGATTTGTCAGAACCCGGCAGATATGGGAATCGAGAGAATGGACTAGTGACCGACTTCACCCGACCTCAACCTGATTGTGAAGTCAGCAGACAATTCGGGCGACTTTATAAATATGCTTTTATTCGGTTATGCATAAGCCCACACACCGTATAACTCTCTGTGAGGGCCCACTATCGTGCTTTAATAATATGCTGTGAATTTTAAACATAACATTTTCTTGTCTTGAGAATGGCAGTCTTCACAGGTTTAAGAATTGTCAACTGTGAATAGACCACAATGCCATTTCGACTTGTTTGTGCCTCCGCGTTTTGACCCCGTTTCCAATTCAAATGTGAAGTCAACTCACAGTTTTCTCTAATTCCCATGAACTTTTAACTCCAATTCACGTAGGCATAATCCATGGTTGCAGGCACATGCGTACCTGCCAAATGTTTATGGAAGGGTTGGAAGATTTTGATTGAAAAGTGAGGCTACCGACATTATCGACGCAGGTGGACATTGGGTGGGTGTAGGTCAGATATCGGTGTTCCTTTTTCCCTGCCCGAAAGTTTTTCTCTTCTCCCCTGGTCCGTCCGCCTATAACTGCATGCATTTGCGTAAACATGTCACGCCCACGCGCATTCCTATTATATTATTCCTGTTCATCTGCAGATGTTTTAACTGTACGCTCATTAAAATTTCTGTACTATATATAAATTGTGAATCGTCATCTCCTGGGGTGGCGCCTATGGTGGGGGCGGTTACAAGGGCCACACACCCTACCCATCCTCACGGGGAGGGGAAAGGCCGACTTCTCCCAGATAGAAAAAGAGTCCCAGGACGCTCACATGAGATGGTTACCAACATATCAACCCAAGAACATGATTTGAACAAGTTGCATCTGCCCCTCGCAAGAAAAACGTATACCAAATATCAAAAGATTCTCACCAGTGGATCTAACAAAAACATTTTTAAAGAGTGCTTCTCATATTGAACTATGGTATAATTTGGGATACCACGGGGAGCCCACATATGAATCCAGGGACTTGTCCTGAACAAATTTTAATCTCTCCCCACCCCCAAACAACCAAAAAAAAGAGAGAAGATGTTGCGATTGAACTATCATAAGATTTTGATTGGTAGATCCGAAGAAGATTTTTAAAGAATATTCCTCATTCATGTATTGCGTTAATTTGAACATTTGGGCTGTCACAGAGAGACCAAATATGGTTCCATGGATTCGATTTCAACAAACGTGTGAATCAATCTTCCAAAGATGTAATATGGAAGCCTCTTCAGCAGTGGTTTGGGAGAACCTAAGTGTTAAACAAGAGGCCCCAATGGGCCTTTAATCCTGACAAAGTAGTTCAAAGAAGTATTTTGGATCATATTCAGCTAGCAATGGGTAAGGCTTATCAACATTCAGAGGAAAGAAGTCATGAAATTATTTATAATTCTGGTGCCATGTCAGATGATCATTATATGTCTTGCTGACTGGGTTCAACTCTACTAGCTGAAGATAGCACTACCAAACTTCCAAGGGGATTTATTCCATTGCAGTTTGATGGAAGAACACTGAGGAATGGATTTGAACAAACATGGATCTGCCTCCTTAAGGATATTGCATTTTGGAGTGAAAAAATGTTTTCGCCTAATTGACCCCCAGAGGGTAGTGGAAGGGGGTGGTGGATTCATACAGGTAAAATTATTTTTGCATATTGAAAGATTTTCATTGGTGAAACTGAAGATGATTTTTTTAAGACTATTTGTCATAATGCATTAAGTTAAAATTCAGGGTCACACAGGGAGCCCAAATATGACCCCAGGGACTCGATTTGAAAAAAAACCTTGAATCTGACCTCCCTAAAGATGTTGTACACCAAATATGAAAGAATTCTGACTGATAGATCAGTAGAAGAAGATTTAAAAAAAACACTCCTCATATTGCACTGAGTTAAAATATGAGCTCCCATAGGGAGCCCAAATATCAATTCAGGGACTCGATTTGAACAAACTTGAATCAGTTCTCCCTAGAGATGTTGTATACTAAATAGGAAAGAATTCTGACTGGTGGATCTGAAGAAGAAGATTTTTAAAAAATACTCCTCATATTGCACTAAGTTACAATTCGGGTTTCATTAGGGAGCCCAAATATGAACCCAGGGACTCAATTTGCACAAACTTGAATCTGACCCACCCAGAAATGTTATATACCAAATATGAAAAGATTCTGATGGTGGGTCTGAAGAAGAAGATTTTTAAAGAATAATCCTCATATTGCATTAATTTCAAATTCAGGCTCCCATAGGAAGCCCAAATATAAACCCAGGGGCTCGATTTGAACAAACTTGAATTTGGTGCCCTTAGAGATGTTGTATACCAAGTATGGAAGAATTCTGACTGGTGGATCTGAAGAAGAAGATTTTTAAAGAATAGACCTCATATTGCACTAAGTTAAAATTCGGGCTCCCATAGAGAGCCCAGGGACTCGATTTGAACAAACTTGAATCTGACCCCCCAGAGATGTTGTATACCAAATATGAAAGAAGTCTGCCTTGTGGATCTGAAGATGATTTTTAAAGAATAATCCTCATATTGCACTAATGTAAAGTTCGGGCTCCCAGGGAGCCAAATATCAACCCAGGGACTCGATTTGAACAAACTTGAATCTGACCTGCCTAGAGATGTTGTATACCAAATATGAAATGATTCTGACTGGTGGATCTGAAGAAGAAGATTTTTAAAGAATAATCCTCATATTGCCCTAAGTTAAAATTCGGGTTCCCATAGGGAGCCAAAATAAGAAACCAGGGACTCAATTTGAACAAATTTGAATCTGACCCTCCTAGAGAGTTGTATATCAAATATGAAAGGATTCTGCCTGGTGGATCTGAAGAAGATGATTTATAAAGAATAATCCTCATATTGCACTAAGTTAAAATTCGGGCTCCCATAGGGAGCCCAAATATAAACCCTGGGACTCGATTTGAACAAACTTGAATCTGACCTGCCTAGAGATGTTGTATACCAAATATGAAATGATTCTGACTGGTGGATCTGAAGAAGAAGATTTTTAAAGAATAATCCTCATATTGCCCTAAGTTAAAATTCGGGTTCCCATAGGGAGCCAAAATAAGAAACCAGGGACTCAATTTGAACAAATTTGAATCTGACCCTCCTAGAGAGTTGTATATCAAATATGAAAGGATTCTGCCTGGTGGATCTGAAGAAGATGATTTATAAAGAATAATCCTCATATTGCACTAAGTTAAAATTCGGGCTCCCATAGGGAGCCCAAATATAAACCCTGGGACTCGATTTGAACAAACTTCAATCTGACCTCCCTAGAGATGTTGTATACCAAATATGAAATGATTCTGACTGGTGGACCTGAAGAAGAAGATTTTTTAAGAATAATCCTCATATTGCACTAAGTTAAAATTCGGGCTCCCATAGGGAGCCCAAATATGAACCCAGGGACTCAATTTGAACAAACTTGAATCAGACCCCCAAGACATGTTGTATACCAAATATGGAAGAATTCTGACTGATGGATCTGAAGAAGATTTTTAAAGAATAATCCTCATATTGCACTAAAATAAAATTTGGGCTCCCATAGGGAGCCCAAATATGAACTCAGGGAGGCGATTTGAACAAATTTGAATCTGACCTCCCTAGAGATCTTGTATACCAAATATGAAATGATTCTGACTGGTGGATCTGAAGAAGAAGACTTTTAAAGAATAATCCTCATACTGCACTAAGTTAAAATTTGGGCTCCCATAGAAAGCCCAAATAAGAACCCAGGGACTCGATTTGAACAAACTTGAATCTGACCCCCCTAGAGATGTTGTATATCAAATATGAAAGGATTCTGCCAGGTGGATCTGAAGAAGTTTTTTTAAGAATAATCCTCATATTGCACTAAGTTAAAATTTGGGCTCCCATAGGGAGCCTAAATAATAACCCAGGGACTCGATTTGAACAAACTTGAATCTGCCCCCCCTAGAGGTGTTGTATATCAAATATGAAATGATTCTGCCTGGTGGATCTGAAGATTTTTTAAGAATAATCCTTATATTGCAATAAGTTAAAATTTGGGCTCCCATAGGGAGCCCAAATATAAACCCAGAGACTCGATTTGAACAAACTGGAATCTGACCCCCCTAGAGATGTTGTATACCAACTATGAAAGAATTCTCCTTGGTGGATCTGAAGAAGATGATTTTCAAAGAATAATCCTCACATTGCACTAAGTTAAAATTCGAGCCCAAATATGAACCCAGGGACTCAATTTGCACAAACTTGAATCTGACCCACCCAGACATGTTATATACCAAATATGAAAAGATTCTGATGGTGGGTCTGAAGAAGAAGATTTTTAAAGAATAATCCTCATATTGCACTAATTTCAAATTCGGGCTCCCATAGGAAGCCCAAATATGAACCCTGGGACTCGATTTGAACAAATTTGAATCGGACCTCCCTAGAGATGTTGTATACCAGATATGAAATGATTCTGACTGGTGGATCTGAAGAAGTAGATTTTTTTAAGAATAATCCTCATAATGCACTAAGTTAAAATTCGGGCTGCCATAGGGAGCCCAAATATGAACCCAGGGACTTGAATTGAACAAACTTGAATCTGGCCCTCTTAGAGTGTTGTATACCAAATATGAAAGAATTCTACCTGGTGGATCTGAAGTAGAAGAGTTTTAAAGAATAATCCTCATATTGCGCTAAGTTAAAATTCGGGCTCTCATAGGGAGCCCAAATATGAACCCCGGGACTCGATTTGAACAGACTTGAATCTGACCTCCCTAGAGATGTTGTATACCAAATATGAAATGATTCCGACTGGTGGACATGAAGAAGAAGATTTTTAAAGAATAATCCTCATATTGCACTAAGTTAAAATTTGGGCTCCCATAGGGAGCCTGTGTATGAACCTAGGGACTCGATTTGAACAAATTTGAATCTGACCCCCCTATAGATGTTGTATACCAAATATGGAAGAATTCTGACTGGTGGATCCGAAGAAGAAGATTTTTAAAGAATAATCCCCATATTGCACTAAGTTAAAATTTGGGCTCCCATAGGGAGCACAAATATGAACCCAGGGACTTGGCTTTAACAAACTTCATTCACCCCCACACCCCCAAGAATGCTGCTGTACACCAAATATCAAAAGATTCTGACCGGTGGATTTTAGAGAAAACATTTTTTTTAAAGAATATTCTTCATATTGAACGAAGTTATAATTCGGGCTCCCAATGGAGCCCAAATATGAACCGTGGGACTTGGTTTAAACACACTTGAATATCACCTCCCTAAGGATACTGTATACCAAATATCAAAAGATTCTGACAGGTGGATATCAAGAAGATCTTTGAAGAATACACCTCGTATTCAACTAAATTATAATTCAGGCTCCCACAGGGGGCCCAGATATGAACTCAAGGACTTGGCTTGAACAAATTATTTCACCCCCATAAGGATGCTGCATACCAAATATCAAGATTCTTATTGGCGGATCCGAAAGAGACTTTTAAAAAATATTCCTTATATTGCACTAATTTGAACATTTGGGCTCCCATATGGAACCCAAAAATGGACGGAGGGATTTAATTTCAACAAATACCTGAATCAATGTTCCAAAGAATATGTAAAATATGAAAGCTTTTGGAGAAGTAGTTTGGAAGAAAATGAATCTTTATTTTTTCCCCATTGCCCCAGTTTTAAACAAGAGGCTCCAAGGGGTCTTAGGTTGCTCACCTGAAAAGTCGTTTAAAGAAGTAGTTTGGGTCACATTCAGCGGGCCATAGCTTATCAACACTGCAAAAGAAGTCATCAAATTATTGATACTTCTGGTGTACACGTTGAATGATTATCATCATAGGCCTCGCAGACTGGGTTCAATTCTAACAGCTGTAGACAAGCACTACCAAACTTACAAGGGTTGTTTGAAAGTCATAATTGATGGAAAAACACTAAGGAATGGGTTTGAACAAACTTAAATCTGCACCTTACAGATATTGTATACCAAATGTCAAAAGATTCTGAATAGAGTTTCCGAAAAGGATTGTTAAAAGACTTTTCTCTTACATGTACTGCACTATGTTAAACTGAGCACTGTTTGTTTTGTTTGTTGGTGGTTAACGTCACATATTTATGCACCATGGCTAATCGTGACACAACATGGAGATGAAGTCAAGTTTAGTCAATCGTTGATCAACATGTTGCCCATTTTAGAAGACTTTCACCCCAAGCATTGGTGACTGGGTCCTATTTTACTAGTAAAGCGGAACTGGTTTACCACAGTAAACAAGTGCTGCTTACTTCCCGGGGTTCCCACGGGGACAAACTGAGCACGCATAAGAAGTCCAAATATGAACCCAAGGAATCGATACTGACCATGATGTATACAAAATATCAAAAATAATTTTACTATCGGATTCGAAGAAGATTTTTAAAGAATATTTGTCATATTGTACCAAGTTGAATTTCAGGCTTTCACAGGGAGCCAAAATATTAACCCAGGGACTCCATTTGATCAAACTTCAATCAGAGCTCCCTCAATATGTTGTATACAAAATGTGAAATGACTCTGACAGGAGGATCGGAAGAAGAATATTTTTTTGTCCACATATTGCACTAAGTTCAAATTCAGGCTTCCATGAGGAGTCTAAATATTGACACAAGGACTCAATTTGAACAAATTTGAATCTACCTCCATATTACAAATGTCATGTACTAAATATAAAATGATTCTGACTGGCGGATCGAAAGATTTTTCTTCTTCAAATTTCCACATATTGCACCAAGTTAAAATTTGGGCTCCTATAGGGAGCCCAAATGTTAATCAAGGGGTTCGATTTAAACAAGCTTGAATATGACCCCGTAAAGATTTTGTATACCAAATATGAAGTGATTCTGACTGGTGGATCTGAAGAATTGCACCAAGTTAAAAGTATGGCTCCCACAGGGAGCCAAATATTAACCCAGGGACTCGATTTGAACAAACTAAAATCTGAACCCCCTAATGATGTTACATACCAAACATGAAATGATTCTGCCTGTTGGATTAGAATATGAAAATTTTTGAAGAATATTCCCCACACAGCGCTAAGTAAAAATTTGGGCTCCCATGGGGAGTCCAAATATGAACCCAGGGACTCAATTTGAACAAACTCGAATCTGAACCCCTAGAGATGTCATATTCCAAATATTAAAGAATTCTGACTGGTTGATCTGAAGATTTTCAAAGAAGAGATAAGTCAATGTTATTCAATCGTTTATAGCCCATGTTGCCCAAAAGATATATGATGTCAATTACAACACGATAAGTGTTCTGACATACAACATAAGAACCACAAGCAAAATTACATTTAAGGGAGCATCGGAGAGATTCTTACGTTGTATCTCTGAATCCTGCCGTTGTTCTGTCCAAGGGCTACCTATTTCTATGCATGGACGACTGTAGTGTACGCTGCCTGATAGGAAAACATTGTTCTACGAATTTATACTATGAGTAGGCCTACATTTAGGATATATTCCCAAATTATTGGTGAATCTGGGTGAATGATGAAGATATATGGACCAGTGTATATACATATAACAATCAAATATTCAACAAGAGCGCCGCTGAGGCGTGGCAAAATATTCTCGTTTTATATACTGGGGTGGGGGTGGGGGTGATTAAACCAATACCATGTTTGAAGCGGATCAGAAAACGAATACTAAATTTATCCAGAATCCAAATATTTGACGCATTCTAAGTGCAACAGGGGCCATAATTCAGGCAAAAATTGTTCGGACTGACCCCATATTCGAACTTGACCTGTATTTTCATTTTTGTTGAGATTAAATCACATACCAAGTTTGGAACTGATCGGAAAACAAATACTAAAGCTATCGTCCGGAAACCAAATATCTGACGCATTCTTAGTCTAACAGGGTGCCATAATTAAGGCGAAAATTATGCGGACTGACCCCATATTCCAACTTGAGCTGTATTTTGTTGAGATTAAACCACATACCAGGGTCGGAGCTGATTGGAAAACAAATACTCAAGTTATCGCCTGGAAACAAAATATTTGACGCATTCTAAGTCCAACAGGGGCCATAATTCAGGCGGAAATTATGCAGACCAATCCCATATTCGTACTTGACCTGTATTTTGTTGTAATTAAACCACATACCAAGTTTCGAGCTGATCAGAAAACAAATACTAAAGTTATCGTCCGGAAACAAAATATGTGACGCATTATAAGTCCAACAGGGGCCATAATTCAGGTGAAAATTACGCGGACCGACCCCATATTCGAACTTGACCTGTATTTTGTTGTAATTAAACCACATACCAAGTTTCGAGCTGATCAGAAAACAAATACTAAAGTTATCGTCCGGAAACAAAATATTTGACGCATTCTAAGTCCAATAAGGGGCCATAATTGAGGCGAAAATTATGCGGACCGACCCCATATTCTAACTTGACCTGTATTTTGTTGTAATTAAACCACATACCGAGTTTGGAGCTGATCGGAAAACAAATACTAAAGTTATCGTCCAGAAACGAAATGTGTCCACAGACAGACGGACGGCGAGACCATTTACCTAAACGTTAATCTGAATGAATATTGGCTGTACAGTTAAATTATTTTAATAGTTCGAAGACGGTCTCATTGTGATTTGTAAGCTTGTGCCAACAGTATATCGGAAACAAGATTTTGAAACCTGGAAACAAGATTTTGAAAACGTTAGATGTTCCTCTAGATGCTATCGAATAGTTAATTTCATGCAAACCCTAGTAACATATTTATATCACATTAATTATAAAGCTTATTGAGACAGATCAGAAATGCTGTTGATGATTATCATAAAATACCTGTTTCCAGTATTTATGCCTGTATTATACTTTGATATCACAATGCGACTTTAGAATTTGAGCTTGTGTTTTATTTTTGAAAACTATGATTGGGCACAGCCACTGCTGGGTTAATGAGAGCCAAATTAATAAATCTACATGGTTTTGTTTATTAATAGCATACACATGGTGTATTTTACAGTTAAAATGATTGTATATGTTATATTTGTGCTATTTAAAGGCTACCGTAAAAAATTACATGGTGGTGTAAAAAAGCTGCATTTGGCCCACCCGGTATCCCCCCCCCCCCCCTGCCTTTTTCAAACTCCATGGGAAACTTGAAAAGGGAGTCAGGGGAATAAAAAAGATGGAGAAGAAATAAAAGTAAGAAATCACATACAACTCACAATTTATTGAAGCTAAATAATTTCATGACATAAAATGAAAGCTTAAACAATACAAAAAATATCTAAAACATTATGGTCGAAGAAGACTTTCCCTTAAGTAAATAATACCTTCAAGTTCCATTATTCTCGAAACTCTACCCACCACTCTCTAAGGTGGCTGCAGTTCGGAGATCAACAGTGAACAAATTTGATCCCTATTTAATTTAGGCCCAGAAAGAGCCGTTACAAATTCTGAAACATTTCTTTGGAAAATTGTTACTTGGAAGGGAGTTTAAGAATGGGATAAAAAAAAAATCATGGATCAGTGGGAGAAGGGTGTTAATTCGTTGTGAGTTAGTCTGCTGATAGTAGAAATCATAATCTTACACAGAAACCAGCATAGAGTGAAACGTGGGAGACTTCTTGCCTACATACTGTAATTCATTTTTATTTCCTTTTCCTTTCAAAACATGGTTTATGGTGCCTCATAGGAACAAGATATGCATATTCCAAAAATGGCATAAGCTATATTTTGAGAGGGAAAGAATTAAATAACTTTCAACAAAAACATTTCTCATTGTGCTTTACTGGAATGAATTCACTGAGTGCATTCAAGTGCGGGACATCAGCTTTGTTTTGTAAGAAAAGAAATCTAATAAATTTTATCCTGCTGTCTGGATGTCATATTATTTAAATTCATCATGTTAAATTTCATATCTCTCTGGTGCACCCCAGAATCAGTTGAATGTAATGCCTTGAACAAACTCTCATCTAGGATAAGTCATGGTATTGATATATACTAAAAGAAAAAAGATTATGTGGATCTGAATAATGACTATCTTGGGCATGAGCTATATTTTGAGAGGGAAAGAATTAAATAACTGTCAACAAAACATTTCTCTTTGTGTTTCACTGGAATGAATTCATTGAGTGCATGTGGGCCATCAGCTTTGTTTTGGAAGAGAAGAAATCTAGTAAATTTTGTTCTGCTGTCTAGATATCATATTATTTAAATTCTTCATGTTAAATTTCATATCTCTCTGGTGCACTCCAGAATCAGTTGAATGTAATGCCTTGAACAAAGTCTCATCTTAGATTAAACATAAGGTCAATGTAATAGCGACGGATGGTAGAAATAAAACAAATTCCAAGTCCACCTAGCACAATAATGCTGAGAAAAGTACTTGGAACAACACCTGCATTGAACGTGGGCATAGCTATCAAAAAGATATATGATGTCATTCCACCAGGTAGTTTAAACACTATCGAATTTAGAAACTCATTGATCACAGACTGACCAAAAGACAGACAGACCGACACCGCCATATAGAGCTGCTTGATGCACCTAAAATATACCTCACACTGAAATTATGTTGAGCTACTTATTTATTGGTGTTTAATGTCACTTTTCTGCAGCTATGTCTATTTGTGGTCGCAACAAGAGCATGAAGTCAAGTTTAGCCAATGGTTTATACACATGCTGCTCATGTTAGATGACTTTCACAGCAGACATTGATGACAGGTCATTTTGTTTTCAGTAAAACAGAATATGTTTATCTCAGTATAAACTGGCTTCACTTCCTGTTGTTCCCGCAGGGAAAAAGTCAAATGACTTGATCTGAAAAAATTATTTATTTTTGGATGTTTAACGTCATTGTCAACATCTGGGCTATATCCTGATACAACATAAGTATAAGGTCAAGTGTTCCCAGTCGTTTATGTTGATGTTGCTCACTTACTAAGGGATTGCACTTATGCCAGCATTGGTTACAGTGTCCTATTTTACCAGTGGAAGAAAACAAATCTAACACAGTAGACATGCAGACTGTCATGTCCCAGGTATCCCATGGCGACTGTACGAACTAGAGTCTGATTCCACTAAAGATGCTGCATACAAAATTATCAGAAGATTCTAACTTGCTGTTATATAGGATCATTTTGCAAATGATAATTACGTTTTTCTACCCAAGAGATTCTCAATAAAATGAGTTAAGAGTACACAAAATTTGGGTTTTGTAATGTGTGCCAGATTAAATGTAATCCTTGACATTTCTAATGGTGTACCACGAAAATGGCCATACTAAAATGTCAGTGACGAAACATTACATAGACAACAAGAACACCACCTAGAGGGGCATTTATTTTTAGCTCAACTTGACAAAGTCAAGCTGAGCTATTGCCATCACTTCTCGTCCGTCGGCGTGCGTACGTACGTACGTTAGTATGTTAGTACATTAGTACGTTAGTATGTACGTCCACAATTTCCTTTGGCACACCTCACAGGTCGCATTTATGATCAGATTACTTTGAAACTTGGTATGCTTGTTTGAGGTGACCTCTAGATGGGAGCTATCGATTTTCTTCAATTTCCGTCAAAAAATGTTGCCACGGCCAACGTTCTTAGAACTTAGTTTAGTCAAACCACAATATTTCCCTTTGGCACACCCTACAGGGCACATTTATGATTTGATTGCTTTGAAACCTGGTATGCTTATTTAGGGTGACCTCTAGAGGGGAGCTATCAATTTTCTTCAATTTCCGGCAAAAAATGTTGCCACGGCCAACGTTCGTAGAACTTAGTTTAGTCAGACCTCAATATATCCCTTTGGCCCACCCTACAGGGCACATTTATGATCAGATTTCTTTGAAACCTGGTATGCTTGTTTGGGGAGACCTCTAGATGGGAGCTATCGATTTTTTTCAATTTCTGTCAAAAAATGTTGCCGCGGCCAACATTCTTAGAACTTAGTTTGGTCATAAGACTCAATATTTCCCTTTGGCATACCCTACAGGGTACATTTATGATCGGATTGCTTTGAAACCTGGCATGCTTGTTTGGGGTGACCTCTAGATGGGAGCTATCGATTTTCTTCAAATTCCGTCAAAGAATGTTGCCGCAGCCAACATTCTTAGAACTTAGTTTAGTCAGACCACAATATTTCCCTTTGGCTCACCCTACAGGGCACATTTATGATTAGATTGCTTTGAAACCTGGTATGCTTATTTACGGTGACCTCTAGATGGGAGCTATCGATTTTCTTCCATTTCTGTCAAAAAATGTTGCCACGGCCAACGTTCTTAGAATTTAGTCTAGTCAGACCACAATATTTCCCTTTTGTACACCCTACAGGGCACATTTATGATCGGATTGCTTTGAAACCTGGCATGCTTGTTTGGGGAGGCCTCTAGATGGGAGCTATCGATTTTTCTCGGGTTCTGTCAAAAAATGTTGCCACTGGCAAAAAAAATGACATTGGTACCAATGATCTTCAATTTTGCCATTTCATTTATAACTTACCAAGTTCAAGTTTGTCAAGTTGAGCTACAGTGTCATTGACACTTTCATTTTGCTTGTTTTGTATCAGGTTGGGTAAGGTGGGGGCATTGGGGTATGGGTGATTACTGGAATTAAGATATATCTGTGCATTTGTTGCCCATCAAACTATTTAGCTATTTTATTTGAAACAGTTGGTGGAAGAGAAATTTTATCACATTTGTAGCATGAACAAACCATGCTCTTTTTTAAATTTAGGTAGAAGTATTTATGATCAATGCCGATCTCATCAGCTGACATCTACTTGTGATCTTGACTGGGGGGTGGGGGGGCAGTCTTTCGATTTTGAAAATCGTAGACTCGCTATGCATCGCACGCTACTATTTGAAGTGGGGCACGCTACCCTTATCCAGCCCCATCGATCAGAAAAAAGATTTGGCGGCGGCAATTCTTTGGTGAGAATGTTTGGGAGTGATGGTTGTGTTGTTGGCAAGAACAATTAACATGCAATGAAGAATGCAGCCACTAATTGACAGCACTGTGCATTCAGTACGGTATTTGGGCACATCCATATCGAATTGTATCATGAAAGCAACTTTTGGGTCATGACGATGTATTATGCTCCAAGTAATAAAAAAGCGCACAATGCGGTTATAATAGCAGCGGAGCTAATAAATTAGCTCCATTGGTGAATACTGAATGGTGATTGGTCCAGGGAGCACTGACCTCCAAGAAAACACCAGGTTTTTCCGAACAGTAGAAGTGAATAGGACTTGTGCTAAATACATTCACACTGTTACTACATGTAAAGCCCACTGCCAAATATTCGTCCCTTGTTACCTAAAAATGATTGGCTGTTCACACAGAAATGATTTCTCAGATTTTGATCGCTCTCTTAGCAGAGCCAAGGCACGCTGTTATTGACTCTCAAGAAGTCAAAATTGTGGGTGCCATGGCACGCAAGAGTGATAGCGCACATCAAAATCGAAAGACTGTGGGGGGGGGGGGGGGGGGGGCAGCCCTGAATTTGATATGCAACACAGCGCCAAGTGGAGATACATATGATGTGTAAGATCCATTGTGAAATCTCCACCCACTAAAAGGTTATGGCTCTTGTGATACTTCTATCATGTCCGCATTCTATAGAGATATTTCCTTTCTATAATATGTGGGCAAATACTAAAGTTATCACTCGAAAACCAAATATTTAACACAAGGGCTATATATTCAAGCGAGAATTGTTCAGACTGACCCCATATTCAAACCTGACCTGCATTTTGTTGTGATTAAACCACATACCAAGTTTGGAGCCGAATGAAAAACAAAAACTGAAGTTATCATTCAGAAACCATATATTTGATGCATTCTAATTTCAACAGGGCCGTAATTCAGGCGAAAATTGTTTGGACCGACCCCATATTCAAACTTGACCTGTATTTTGTTGTGATTAAAGTGAGTACCTACTTTGGAGCCGACTGGAAAACAAATACTGAAGTTATTAACTTATTCTCTGGAAACTAAAATGGATGGACGGAAGATGGACAGACAGCACATTACTATAATACATACAGTTTTTCAAACGAGCACATACAAATGGAAATGTGGATTAAAGGGCAGAATTAATGCAAATGTGACATCGACACTATGGCTCTATCGGATGGTAAAATAAACCTATTCCATGTCCATAATGGGCAATATCTATGATAATAAGTGTTTGACCACCGAGGTGGTATCAGTCCCTATGGCGCTTTTGTGACATAAGGCGTTTTTGTTACATAAGACACTAGAGTATAAATCATCTCTGCATTTCAGATTAGTTATCAATGTGCCAAATATGCAAAGTGTAGCTGAACCACGTTGGAGTGAGGGGTGGTAATATAAAATAGAGAAAACAGCTTAAACACAACAAAAATGGCCGCCATCTTCGATTGTGAAAAAAAAAAAGTTGAACGTGCATCATCCCCTCACAACCCTTTAACCATGTGCCAAATATGAAAAGTGTAGCTTGAACCATGCTGGAGTGAGGGGTGGTAACATAAAATAGAGAAAAAAAAGCTTAAAAAACACAACAAAAAAGGCCGCCATCTTGGATTTTGAAAAAAAAATATTGGAAGTGCATCATCCTCTCCCAACCCTCTATCCATGTGCCAAATATGCAAAGTGTAGCTTTATTTCGATACATTTTCCATATTTGGCACATGCAACACTTATTTCAAATTTTATTTCAATTCATTCATATAATTTGTAAAACAATTTATTTATTCCATTGTTTGCATGTTAAAAAGTTTAAATTAAAGTATAAAATAGAAAACAATATATGCGATCTGACAAGAATGACAAAACATGATGTGATAGTGAAATAAATGGAACCTAAGTTCAAGATTCACAGATGCTGAATTCTTAGAGATGAATACCTATATGCGTATATTTCAGTTCACAGAAAGGGAATGAAAAACACTTGTGGGACTTTTTCGATTTTGACCATACTGCTAAAATGAATGATTTTCTGATCATTTTTATATAAAACTTGTTCCACACGATGTTTGGGCAATCTTTTCCTCATTTTGCTGGACCCAGTGCTGATATCATAATAGGTTAAAAACACAATTTCCCAGTCTTTTGCACCAGAATCAGACCACTGTTGCAGAAAACATTTTTGTTATTTACAACCAGGGATGAGACCTAATTTCAATATTTAGGCCTCTGCCTATGAATGTTAAAATTATAAATGAGCTTCAGGAATGCATTAAGGAGCCTCAAAGGGTGATTTGGATCATTTTAAAAAAATTCACTCACTCATTGACACACCCCCCCCCCCCCCCCCCCCCCTTCAAATTTAGAAACCAAACATAAATTCCTGGGTTTTCTCCTTTTTTGCAGACTTTTTTTCACAAAGAATTCCTGTTTCGAAGAACTGTATGCCATGGTTAATATTACAATTATGGACCATGGTTCTTCTATGCACCTGCAGTACCAGCTGAAATAGGGAGAACATCTAATTTTTCCTTTGCTTATAATTACAACAACAGGTATCATTTCTTGGGAAGCTCAAGAAGAGCTCCCAAGAAGTGACGTCAACTGTTGGAATTATAAACAGAGGAAAAATGAGATCAAGATATACTTGTTATCCTGCAACTTATTCCTGCTGGAAGAGACAATTGTATCATGACATTAAGCTGATCACAAAATGCAGATAATATAAAAGTTAAATTTTTCTAGTAAAATTAGTTTATTACTAATACCTACCACTCCAGTACAAACCTGCTTATTCTTCAGGTTCTCTACTGGCTAGGAAAGATGACTTGTCTATAGTTCCCTTAGCCAAAGCCCCCAGGTAACATAGAAACGTCAAAAGACAGTTTTTTACTGGTGTGGTACTGGTATCAAAGAAATGCGTTGAAGGTTCAACATAATGAGAAAAAAGGATCATATTTTTATTGGTGTTTATGGTAACAGGTATGAAGTCAAGTTTAACCAATCATACCACTACCCGTTATAGAGGACTTCCATCCCAGGCATTGATTATCAAGTCCTGTTTTCCCAGTAAAACAGAAATTGTATACCACAGTGAACAAGCACTGCTTCAGTTCTCAGGGTCCCCTCATGATATATATTGTAAGTAAATATATATTGGTATGGAATTTATGCTATTTATATCACAGTTATCTATGTTACGTCACCCGAATAGAGTTTGGCATTACTCATTACTGTAGGTGTAAATTTCCACCTCAAGTGTAAATTTTTCCCATTACGTTATCACTGAAATGAAAGCGTCGATGACACTGTAGCTCATCTTGAATATGACAGGAATTAGTACTTGCTGTGACCAAGTTAACAATAATGAACATGGCAGGAATTAGTATTTGATGTGACCAAATCAAAAATAATAACAGAATTATAAGGTGACTGCCATCTTGAACTTTGGACTGCAACCAAAAACCAAAAACTTGTTCTCGTCTCAGTGATAACAAAGGTACCCAAGAAGTTTCATGAAGATTGGTTCATAAATACGACCTCTAGCCGGAGCCGTATTGACATGTGCACTAATTGCATTTAAGTAGCACCAAATCCAAGTTTCTCTAATTTGCATAATATATGCACAAGAAAAAAAAAACGTAATATATGAGATACATTCCATGTTACTAAACATTCGTACAAAAATTTATCAGATATATATATATATATCAGATCTTTCATATAGAAGTTCCGTACAAAAAACTGAGTGCACCTAATTTCGGTACAAAATGGCCACCAGTGGCCATCTTTAATTTCGGACCAGATGCCAAAACACTCAGGTGTTCTCGTCCCACGGCGATACACATGTACCCAAGTTGTTTCGTGAAGATTGTTTCATAAATACGGCCTCTAGCCCGAGCCGTATTGGCTTTTATTCTTACAGTGCTGCAAGTAATACTGAATAAATCAAAGTTAGTCTAATTTGCATAATTTATGCATGAGAAAAAATCCTGTATTATATGTGATGTGTCCCATGGTACTAAACATTCATACAAAAAAGATATTCAAATCAGAGCTTTCATATGGAAGTTCGGTGCAAAAATTTGATTGCACCTAATTTTGTACAAAATGGCAGAGAGCGGTTATCTTGAATTTCAGACCAGACCCCAAAACACTCGTTCTCGTCCCACGGTGATAACAAAGATATCCAAGAAGTTTCATAAAGATCGGTTCATAAGTACGGCCTCTAGCCAGAGTCGTATTGGCATTTGCAGTTACAGTGCTGAAAGTAATACAAAAAAGACCAAATTAGTCTAATTTGCATAATTTATGCAAGAGAAAAAAACCCGTATTATATGTGATGTGTCCCATGGTACTAAACATTCATACAAAAAGATATTCAGAGCTTTCATATGGAAGTTTTGTGCAAAAATCTGACTGCACGTACTTTTGTACAAAATGGCTGCCAGCGGCCATCTTGAATTTCAGACCGCCCCCCCAAAACACTCGTTCTCGTCCCACGGTGATAAAAAAAGGTACCCAAGACGCTTCGTAAAGAATAGTTTATAAATACGGCCTCTAGCCCAAGCCATATTGGCATTTGCACTCACAGTTCTGAAAGTAACACCAAATAAATCAAAGTTAGTCTAATTTGCATAATTTACGCACCAGAAAAAAACTTGTATTATATGTGATGTATCCCATGGTACTAAACATTCATACAAAAATTTATTCAAATCAGAACTTTCAAACAGAAGTTCTGTTCAAAACCCAGATTTCTGCATCGTCGGTACAAAATGGCGGCTGGCAGCCATCTTCAATTTTTGACCGCACCCAAAAACACCTGTTCTCGTCCCACGGTGATAACAAAGGTACCCAAGAAGTTTCGTAAAGATCGGTTCATAAATAAGGCCTATAGCCCGAGCTGTATCCAATTGTTGACAGACGGACCACAGGCCATTACAAAAGCTCAAATTACAATTCAAATCAAGGCATGGCCTTTTCCCTGCCGTTTAGAATAGACGAAATAGGTCGAGCCAAAACAAATAGAGATCATGATATAAATAATGTACATGCATTGCAGATGCGAGTACCAGGTTTACTCCACTTGTAGTAGTGTTGTTTCAACTCTCTCACCGGAGACTTTCAAGTTAAAACAACAACGCTACTGATGGAGTAAATTTGGTACTTGCACCTACAATGTGTGTATTCTATATAAATACAACAGTGATGAACCATCCACAAGGTGTTCTTAGTGGGAAACCCAAATATTCTGATGACTTCAATTTCCCAACAGTTAGTATTAATTAGACTGTACAGGTTATTGTTCGTAAATTAAGATTGTTTTTGAAAAAAAAAAACTACAAGATAGCATACTCGAACATTATTTGATTTCCTTTCAGAACATTGCTGAGCAGAAGATGGAAAAAGGCATTTATTTATTATAAAATGATTTTCTCCAATCCGAAACTAGACAATTGGAGAACAAAATGAAAGTGTCAGTGACACTGTAGCTCAACTTGAATATGACAGGAGTTAGTTTTTGCTGTAACCAGAAGCCAACAATCATGATTATGACAGGATTAGTATTTCAGTGACTGACGGGAAAAAAATGTACGCGAGTACACACATGCTCACCTCATTTTCGTTTTGCGAGAATACAAAATTTTAGGAGAGTACTATATTAGGGGATGTGTTATTTCAGTTAATTTAACGCTTTTCAAATGAATTGCACATTCTGGAATTATTTTGTTTTACTAATACCTGTAAAACACTTGTTATTCTGACTATTATTCCAATCAGGCTACTAGTCGCCCAATTTGAATGATATAATGGAATAACAAATGTTTGCACATCATGACATGTTCATGTATTAATGTATTAATGAAACAATATAACTGCTGACAAGTGTCAGAGTGTGCTGTTTATTTAAAGAACATTAAATTATAAGTTCGACAACGGACATGAATAATATATTGTTAATTCTTCATGATATTCTTATGATCTATAGACTATAGGTATTGGTAATGTAATGTTGTTTCAATAAACTAAAGTGTTATATATTGAATTTGTTGTTCTTGTTTATTATCAATCGACAATAATTCAGTTATCATGACAATGCACCATCACTGACCGTGATGTAAAGTGAAAACTAGATGACTGGAATCCCTCTACAGCCAAATAAACAATTTAAAAACGAAATTAAAAAATCATGTTTTGGCACATCAGTGTAATACTGTACGTGTTAGTTCAGCTTTCCGAACGTAGTGGGGATAGTACCCCCACTACGTTCGGAAAGCTGAACTATAATACTGTATGTTTGGTATTTAAATTACTGACATATCCTGATCTAAATCAGGTGTGTCCTGGTCAGAAAGCAGACTATCAGCGTCACTGTTAGGATCACTGTTGCTTGATACCGAATCACTTGACAGGTCACTCTCGCTACTTGGTTTGCAGATATCTAATTTCCGTCGCTTTCTTGGGGCAAGTAGGTCGGTGTGTGTGGCTGTCTCCAGTTGCAGAGTTCTATGTTTCTGCATATACCTAGATTTTGCCCCAGATAAAATATCCTCCCTTTCCACCTCACTCCACATATTGTGGTTCCCCTTTATTACTAAAATATCTTCCATCGTCTGGTGACTCATATTTAGACGACGATCTGTCAACATGGCGGTCAAATAGCTGAAACCATGCTCAACTGTACTGTTACATATCAGGAGCTCGGCTATTGAACAAATGTTAGGAAATTCAAAACTTTATTCCACAAAGCGGCAGGTGTGACATGCTAATAGTAGTAATTGGCAGTGTGCTTCAAATTACTCCATTCAGTTAATAATTTTGAACTGTCAAAGTCGTCAACTGAATGTGACAGGGGAGTTTTAAATTGTTCCACAACTTTATTGATTGATGCCATTTCCAACGTGATATCATCGGACCAGATGGCCGGACTCAGCCATAACATGTCACCAAAAACGCTATCACGTAGATTGTCAAATCGGTCAGCAATACACTGCTTCAGTGATCTAACAGTATCTGTTTTCAGTGTATTCACCATGCTAGCAATTGAACTGATATCAATATCTGAGAGATTCCCATATTTTAATTCAATACACTCGCGATTTAAAACCTTGCGCCGCATGTGATCTGGCTTTGGCAATTTACACGATATTTCAGGGATTTCACTGTCGTACAGGATGAACTGCTGATAGGTCTTCTTCTGAAATATGAGGAATTTATCAAAATTAAACTCTGTTTCCAAAATACTGTCCAACTCAACTTCAAGTTTGTTGATTGCAGGTAAAATGTCAAACACATATAAACTTTTACCTTCAAATGCCAAAGATAATTGTGAAACCGCAACAACTATCTCTCGGTACTGCACACAGGTTGCTAGAAACTTCACACTTTTAAGTTGTTTTAAAAACCCTAACAATTTTGCATTCACTTTAGAAAATGATGTGTTTGCAATGGCATTTTCGATGGTCATCGTGAGAACTATCCAATTACGTAACAGACTTTGGATACCTTTAACATGATGACTAACGAAACGAGTCCCGTGAACTTTATGGAATACATATGCCTGACAGTTTAAAGCTTTGGCTGTTTCATTAAAATGCCGTTTAAACTTGCCCGACTGTTTGCAAAAATAGAACAAGTCTTTCATGAACCCGGCTACCTTTGCAAACTTATCCTGCTTTAGGATACTGTCTTTAATTGCCAGCTCAAGTCTGTGTTGTACACAGTGGATGGGAAGAAGCCAAGGACGATCGTTCTTCATTAGTGTGAAGAGCCCTTTTTTGCAACCGGTGTTTACAGCAGTGCCATCAGCCGTGATAGACACTAGTGCATTGAGATATTTTGCGGCTGTTCCATCAAGTTTATTTTCAAACACATTATCGATGCACTTCTTTAAATTCTCAGCGGTTGCATCGCCATAACTATCCATGTCCTCCAGACTTGTTAGAAAGCACGCGGAATCACCGTCTTTAAGCAACCGAACATATATTAGTTCTTTTTCGTGGCCGGTTTTTCTTGCTTGCGAACCATCGCAAAGAACAGTCATTGCATTAGCTGTTTTGACAATATTGGAGAGTTTTTCCCTTATTGTTTCTGCAATGCAATGTATCATGTTCCTTGTGACACTGCTACTCTCTGCCCCTGTGATTAACGACACTCCGTTAGCCTTTTGACATCTCACTAGAGTTTTAAAGAATGACAGGGGTTGGCCGTCAATAGCCAATATATATGCAGTTCTTATTAACTTTTCATATGCTTCCGATGATTGTTTGAGAAATATACTGTCAATCCGAGCTTGCTGAACAGCGCTACCAACAATCTTCCCTGTCAGCGACTCGTGCTGTGCTCTGCTACGACCACTGGTGTGAGTGCCGTCGCCAGAATAGTTGGCCGACGACTTAGTCATTATAGCTTGAAGTGGATTTTCCGTTTCATTTTCTAGCTCAACAGCTACAGAATGTGCACCAGATGAGAAATGTCGGCTCACATTCCATTTGGTTACATAGTTTGTGCCTGTAATATAATTTTCTGCATCCTTTTTGGCCTTGCCTTTAATTCTTACATCTGTCAGTATTTTGTTGCCATGCCTTGCACATAGCTTGCACCAAATTTCAGTTACGAGATTTCCTGACTCGTTTGTTTTGAAGCCTAATATATTTGCCGCAGGCCATTTCTTAAATGCCTCAATCCCAACAGTTTTTCCTTTTGCTTCCATATCACCCATTATGATTCAAACCTTCCGCTTTAAAACTTTTTGAGTACACGTGCACTAAAGGTAACCTTCATTGAAAGAAACGTTACAAGTATTCAGGTAATTTCAGGAAACGCAAAATTGTTTTAGTGTGCCTGTGTAATTCGACCCTGCGACAATACGCATTACGGACATGTTTCAAACTTAATTCACCCGTATTCTGAAACAATTATCAGATGCACATGAAAAGGTGATTTATATAAATTATGAAAATGGAATAGATATTACCTCACCTCTCGATGGCTAAGCCCCGACCATTAATAAGATTAGTGACACGACAAAACAGGGTAAAGAGAAGAGTTCTATCGTGGCAGTCTATAATGATATCTCCCCGAAAAAAAAACAACGTTTTGCACCTTGTTCCGAATGGTCACGGGTCGTTTCGCCCCGGGTCGTTTCGCCCCGGGTCGTTTCGCCCCAGGTCGTTTCGCCCCCAAAATTGGGGCGAAACGACCCAGGGTTAAAAACGATTTTTTTTTTATTTTCAATAGTAATTTTCTGTCAATAGTCACTTACCTTTGTCATTGTGACTGAATGTGCATTCATGTTAGTCAAGCCACTGTCTCTGACATTATTCGAATGAGAGTGTCCAGTATAAGGTTTTGGAAACGGGCAGTAAGAGAGGTGGTCGACTACTAGTATCTTTTTTAAAACCACTCTTTCCCGGAAAAAAGTGGGGCGAAATGACCCACTGTCAAAATGGGGGCGAAATGACCCGGGGCGAACTGGTATGGCGGCGAAACGACCCAAGGGGCGAACAGGATTTGGGGCGAAATGACCCGACACCTTCCGAACGTGTTTCAATCGAATGCACTCAAGAATCATGACGTTTGTAAATTGGTGCATGATTTCTGCGGAGAAACTTTTATTAAAATTATGGACAGAAACACAAGAAAAAGAAAATTGAACACACTAAAATTATGTATTAGACAGGTAAGAACAAATAAATGCCAATTATAGTTCGTTGTCGTGTGTAAAACTAAATTGTTGATCGTTTCTGTTTCCCCTTTTCACGCAATGTTCAGCTGCACTTTGTAAGTGATGCGCCACTAAAGGGGCGAATGTCAAGGATCGCCCCAGCTTGATTTTGCGTGCGCATTGGTGCGTACGCGCACGTGCTCGCCTTTCCCATCAGTCACTGGTATTTGTTGTGTCCACATGTCAACAATAATGAATATGACAAGAATTAGTATTTGCTGTGACCAATTCAAACATAATAAAAGAATTACAAGGTGACTGCAATGTTACTAAACATTCATACAGAAATTTATTCAAATCAGAACTTTCAAAGAGAAGTTCTGCACAAAAGACTGATTGCACGTAATTATGATACAAAATGGATGCTGGTGGCCAGCTTGAATTTTGGAATGCACCCAAAAACACTCATTCTCGTACCACGGTGATAACAAATGTACCTAAGACGTTTTATGAAGATCGGTTCATAAATACAGCCTCTAGCCCAAGCCGTATTTGACATATGGACTTATTGTGTGCAAGTTGCACTGAATAAATCAAAGTTCCTCTAATTTGCATAATATAAGCACAAGAAAAAACCTGTAATATATGTGATGTATTCCATGTTACTAAACATTCATACAAAAATTTATTCAAATGAGAGCTTATTCAAAAAGAAATTTTGTACAAAAAACTGTTTGCACCCAATTTGGGTACAAAATAGCTGCCCGTGAGGCCGTGACCATCTAGTAAATTTCAGACCACATCCAAAACCACTCCTTCTTGTCCCACGGTGATAACAAAAGTACCCAAGAAGTTTCGTCAAGATCGGTTCATAAATACGGCGTCTAGCCCAAGCTGTATTCACATGTACCCTTATTGTGTATAAGTAGCACTGAATAAATTAGTTTGTCTAATTTGCATAATTTAAGCATGAGAAAAAAAAAAGTATTATATGTGGTGTAATTCCATGTTACTATATATTCATACCAAAATTTATTTAAATCGGCACTTTCCTATAGAAGTTCTAGACAAAAAACTAATTGAAGCTAATTTCGGTACAAATAGCCCCCATCTTGAATTTTGGACCGCACCAAAAAACACTTGTTCTCGTCCGACGGTGATAACAAGGGTACCCAAGAAGTTTCATAAAAATCGGTTCATAAATACGGTCTCTAGCCGGAGCCGTTTTGACATGTGTACTTATTGCATATAAGTAGCACTGAGTAAATCAAAGTTCCTCTCATTTGCATAATATATGCCCAAGAAAAAACCCGTAATATATGTGATGTATTCCATATTACTGAACATTCACACAAAAATTTATGCAAATCAGATCTTTAGTATATAAGTTCTGTACAAAAAACAGATTGCACCTAATTTCAGTACATGATGTCCAACAGTGGCCTCTTAAATTTCGGACTGCACCCCAAAACGCTCGTTCTCATCTCATGGTGATAAGAAAGGTCCCCAAGTAGTTTTATGAAGATTGGTTTATAAATGCGGCCCCTAGCCCGAGCCTTGTTAACGGACGGACAGACAGTCAACGGGCCATGACAATACCTCAAATTTGCCTTTGGCAAAGTTGAGCTAAAAATCTACATATGACAATCTTGCGGTGTTAGCTTGTGGAAACTTGCCAGCCTGCAGAGTTAGCAAATGCAAGCTTGCACATGCTTAAGTCTTGGCTGTTTGTGCATGCCCAGTGACTCAACGATTCCTACTCAAGTCTTGGTTGACGGTTAAGAAACCACTGCATAATGTCTAGTCAGTAGGGCATTCTCACAACTGCATATTATTAATTTAAAGTAATTTGTTGATGGAAATCAAAAATAAGCTTTCAGGGGTTAAAATATGCCGATTTGATCAATAAACAGGAAGAAGCACATCTTAATATTCAACCTTTTGCAATATATTTTTAGACCCACTCAGTCTCAAGAGTCCATAGGGAGTATAACCATTTGTATACATTTGGGGACATGTGCACTGCTGAATTGTTGCAGGCGATCGTGCAAAAGTACAGAACTCCATGTACATGGCAGTAAGTCAGTGCATAAAAAATGACGGTGTACACACTTGTATTCAGACTAGGGTGTTATGATTTGGATAAGCTGTGCAGATCGCGAATGACATACCACTCTTTAAATTTGAATGCATATAGTTTCAAAGACTGAACTCAATGTAATGTTATGAAAGATGTTTTATATTTGGATAGTCAGGTGAGAGGAGTGGTAACCACATTTATCTTTGGTGTTTATGGTCACATATTTATGTAAAATGGCTAAATGTGACTGCAACATGATTATAGAGTCAAGTCTAGCCAATTCTTTTATACCCCATGTTTGCCCATTTTAGAAGACTTTCACCCAGATATTGGTGACCAGGTCCTATTTTCCAGTAAAACAGAATTTGTTTTCCTCAATAGACAAGCAGGGCTTCACTTCCCGGGGTTCTTAAGGCACATGGGGGTGGGGGGGGGGGGGGGGGGGGAACTGGATGGGGGTAAATATCTTCTCTCATGGTCCAGTGAGTTACAATAGCCATGTCTTATGAAACTGAGATAAAGTAACTTAATCCTGTTTGGTGTTTTTGCTTATTTTAAGGATTTGCCTCAATTGTTGGGCCGAGTCATAAATTTAGAGTGGTGGTGCTTCAATTCAAATCTCAAATATTCGCAAGTCCCCCACCTTCTTGAAATATATGTGTTTGAAGTATTTAATTTTTTGTCTGTATGGTTCCCATGCAAAATTTTATTCACAAATAAATTCACAGTAATTCTGAAAACCAAATTTGGTTAAAATTCTCTAAGAGCTTCTAAAAATAGGAAAATGGGAAAGGATAATAGTTGTTGCCCCTGTGAACTTCGAACAATTTAACTGTACGCCTATAGAGGAAGGCACACACCAAATATTTGATCACTGCAGCCACTGGTTCATGAGAAGATTGTCAAAGATTAAAAAATTCTTGCATAAGTATAACTGAGTAAGGGGCTATTAATGCAGTGAAGATAGTCATTACTTATTCCCAAATATGTTATCCAGGTGTTTCAAGAGACATGTCAATGAAACCACTGATAGGGAAATATTATTCATTGAATGTATCATCAGTGTTCCTTGGAATGTTCATTCCGTTACCCTGTGTTTTGCATAATCTCATTTTCAAATCATGCAGAAATTTCCAGCCGATGCTGATGAACAATCTGAAATTAGACTCCCAGAGATGCTGTTTATGAAATTTGAAAGGATTCTTCCCAATGCATCTGAAGATTTTTAAAGAAATTTCTTCATATTGCACGGAGTTAAAATTTGGGCTCCAATATTATTAACATGAGACTTGATTTGAACAAATTTGAATAAGATATTCCTTGAGATGTTGGAGGAAATTTTTGAGAAAAAAATATTGGTACTATTAGAGTTATAAACCTTATGGGCATGGCAAGGAAGACTATTAAAAAAATTGAAATGACATATGATTAGGAACATCCACACCAAATTTTGTTCAATTTGGTTTAGTAGTTTGAGAGAAGTCGATAATGTAAATTTAATGCCGGATGATGGACAGAAAGTGTTTCATAAAGCACCCCTTGACCTTTGGTCAGGTGAGTTAAAAATTGATGAACGGATGGATGTGTGGACAATGCTATACCATAATATGACCATGGAACACTCATTCTACTTTTCTACTGTCTCAGCTCCAAGAAGCCATTATCAGGGCTCTTCTGAAATGTGCTGGATGCCATTAGCTGGAAGCCACTATAGTGGCTTCTGGCTCTTCATGTACTTTCAGCTCATTCAGCAGTAAACATATCTTTGTTCATGTAGAATTGTTTTGTTATATTCTGTTGGAGAGTGCCTGTGGGCACTCCCGAAAAAATATTACAGAACAGTTTTATAATCAACATATGATTCAGGTTTAGTTACAAATATCGATAGCATACTATTGCTGTAGAAAAAAATATATTTTTCAATTTACCAAAAAGAAGAAAAAATCTAGTATGTAACATTTGAACACTTCTCACAGATAAATCTTCTCTTTTTTTGCCAATAAATGTAATCGGCAGGTTCATCAACTAAGTAATTAAAATGATCCCGCCTGAGCTAAATATTTAACTTTATTATCTTTTATATAATATTTTATTTCTTTCCATGGCCGATTCATCAGAACTGGTGCTTTCCTCATTGCTTCGAGACATTGACTTTTCCCTGGCAGATGATCAACTTTGAAATATTTCCCCAAATGTATCTTCACAGCTCTTGCTTCTTCATTTGTCCATCTGCGTCTCACTGCCGTTTTTCTCTTAGGCTTGTTTGCTTGTTTTGCCTCTTTGAAAATTTATGAAAATGCCATATTAAAATGAATGTGCTAGAGATGGGTAGAACCAGGTGTTATGATTTCAGATTTTGTTAACAGAATTATCACAGTTTCACTCTAGTATACTGCATTAAAGCTTGCCCGATTATTATGAAAGAAATGACTCAGAGATAAGAAGACAATTTTAAATATTTTGTAACAATACAACACACGCCGCCACCAGTGCTGAAACAGTTACAGATTTTTGGTATTTGGTTAACCATTTGCTCTAACCACTTAATGACTGGTTGTTTGATAGTTTTGAAAAAAATTAATGTGTGAGCACTGCAGGTGTTAATAATTTTTTAGCATACTAGTAAAATGGGGCTGTATGCATCTGGTTATATATGCTTTACTTCTCTGGATGAGACTGCAGTGCAGGTAAATTATCTGAAATTGGCCACAATTCCTAAATTCTAATATGAAAATTGGTATAAATTTGGTTTTGCCCCCAAAATAAGGGCTTGTAGTGAAATTATTAAATGTTTGCCATTTCCATATATTTACTCGAAAATGGTCGTTAAGACCATTTTCCTGTAAATTTGTAGAAAATAAAATTTCAGCATTTTGTTCACAAATTAGCTGAAATCAGCTAATTATCTGAACAGCCTCATGCCTGGCATCTATGTACTTCTTCATAATGCAAGCATTGTCCACCCGAATAAACCAGAGGCTCAAGTGAGCCTAAAGCACTCACCTGGATCAAGTTTTCTAAAAGGAAACTAGGTATAACGGCTTTATGATCATAAATACAAGAACTGGTAGCTGTTACAATAGGACCAAGTGACCAATGCCTAAGGTCGAATACCTTTTCATGCATTTCATCGTTCAACACTACCAACAATTATTCACGCCTACCACTTTACAAAATAAAATAACGAAACAAGCTGCCTATACCCGATTCCTTGACTCTTGAGTGTTCGATCAATGTATGATGTATGATGATGTATTCAAGCTGTTTCTATTTTTCGATCTTTTTTTCTCCTGTCAGTGCTGCTGTTCTACCTTCTTTTCCTTTTCTTTCCAATTCAATTTGATGTTTAAACAATCTCACACATCGTTACCTGGTGGTTGAGGCTTTCTGCACTCCGTACCTGAATGCTATTGATCTCTCCATCCATATTGTGTTGCACTAATTCTGGGGACTGGGTTTTGGTGTTTGGGTCTGATTGTGCACAAGTACTTGTACTGATCTGCAACCACAGGAACTAAGCTACTTTTATATCCAATAGAGTGAGAGTCTCAGCCTCCTGGTCGCGATGTGTGACCTTCTCCACGGATATGCATCACCTACAGGAGTAATTTTATATTTTGTCAGGGAGACGACTTACATAAGCTTTAAGCTTTCTGTCGAATCCCTCTCTAACACAGTAAGCATTCTGCTAGTCTTCACTTGTTTCGTGTATACTACTGTATCTTGTGTTGCTCAGATCTTTCTTGTTAACTGTTCATGTTAAGTGTATATACTTATCAATTATTCAATAAATATTGTTAAATACAAGAACAAAAAGAAAGTGTAACCTTGAACATGATATGTGTATAACGCAATGACTGTCACTAAACAGATCTGACAAATAATGTCTATTTTTCCAATTCCTACACCCCATCCCCAACACACCCTACATCAGACATGAGATTAAGTTGAAAATGACAAAAGGGCTTCTTTTTGAAAAGACCACCTAGGCTCAAATTTTTGGGAAGCTTCATATCAAATTTCAAAGCAATATGACAGGTGATTTATGAGAAGATGACTTTTGAAAGAATTTTCGGCTTTTTGGGCACTCTGAACAGCCCAATGGGCTCTTAACTATTTCTACTGAACAAACTTGAATTTGCCCTGATAGCGATGCTATATATTAAATATTGATTGGTGAATCTGAAGAAGAAGAAGAGTTTTAAAGAATATTCCTAATTTTGCACAAAGTTAAAATTTGGGCTCCCACAGGCAGCCCACATATTAACCAGGGACTCAATTTGGACAAACTTGATTCTGATGATCCACCAAGAGATGTATACTAAGTACGAACAGATTCTGACTGGTGGATCTGAAGAAGATTTTTAAAGAATTTTTCCTGACATTGAACAAACCAGAATCTGATCCCCCTAGAGATGTTGTATACCAAACATGAAAAGATTTTGACTGGTGGATTTGAAGATTAGGAAAATTAAAGAATTTTCCTGATATTGCACTAAGTTTCAAATTTGGGCTCCTTGTGTGAGCCCAAGTATTGACCTAGAAGCTTGGTAAGAACACACCTCTGATTTAATGTTCTAAAGATGTTATATGTCTAATATGAAAACTTTTGCAGCAGTGGTTTAGGAGAAGACGATTTTTTGTTGCATTTCTAACTTTTTTAATTCTAATTCTAACTTTTTGAGTTCAAGAGAATCAGTGGGTTGTGGTTCAGAGGGGAGAGTTTCAGACTGAGGCAAAAGGCCTTCCTCCATATAATGATTAACAATGAGCTGTTTAAGTTTATGTTTGTTCAGACCAGGTGTGGCAGGTAATTTTAAATACTGAGCAGGTTGAAATAAATCCTCCTTCTTAAGAGATTCTAAAAGAGCCAAACTAGGAGAGCTTTCAAATTCAGAAATAAATTCTGTCACAATAAATACCATGATGAAAAGGTTTGTTGGTTCTCAGATTATATAAATAATAAATAATAATGCTAAAATTTTCGAAGAAAATTTAAATGTTTTTACTATGAGCCAAACTAATAATTGCAATATGCAAATAAAGCTTTCTCGTTATCTTGTATTCAATCTCGGCAACGAGCCCCCAATTTCTGTTACGGTATGGAAATATTATTGATATTGGTAACAGAAAGAAATCTGAGAATCAGCAACAATAACTATGAATTTACCTATTCTGAAATTTAATTAAAAAAAATTAATATAAAAAAAATGATACAAAAATCTTTTACACTAATTGGTTTACAGAAAATAGAAACAGTGGTACTTATCAATTATTGAATTAGTCCAAAGTACAGTTTGACAGAATCCAGTAATCCAGTGGTGAAGAATCTTGTGAAGAAAGTTACCAGCTAGTAGTATTAAATCCAAGAATGTGTCTTCAGAAACAGTATCCCATAGATTGTAATAAAATTTTCACTTAGAAATTTCAGCAGTCTCCAATAAAATATAATAAAATGATCTGCAAAATTCAAATGGAGTAAAAATCCACGAAGTATTGGTGCCACAGGTAATTTCCAAATAATCCAGTAGAATCCTGGCTTTTCACAAAATATTATTCTGTTTCACAGAAAGTATAAATTCTCTTTTTCAAGATGAACAAATTCTCTTCAAAATTCTCTTTTGGAATCAATCTTCCAAATTCACAAAGAAGCACTGCTTCTAGAATTAATGCACTGTCCTAGAACAATAATAATCTCCAATGGAAACAACTGCTGTGTTTTAACTGAAGTGAGTCTTTCTGAAATGGCTTTCTAAAAATGAGGTTTTTTTAATTCTGTTGACAAACCTTTATATAGTGACCAGATAGAATGTCCTAGAAGATGAAATGTCTACAATGTTCTGTCAGTTTCTATCAGTTTCCAGGTGATTCAGTCACAATCCAAGTAAACAAGGTCCCTGACCTACTTAAACAATCAACAGCCATATGTACAATAATTGTAGATCAGTGTAACAAAGATGTAAACAAGGTCACTGAGTGCAAATGAGTGAGACCAGTCACTGCACCAACAAAAAATATCTTTCTCACATAACTATCCACCAAAGATATATCAATCCCAATATAACATGGGGGCTATAACACTTTCCATACAGCAAACAAGCTTGCTGCTGGTGTCATTTGGTCTGCCATGTTCTCTCATTGGACAAGTGTCCTTACCGTACAGTAATTCAATATTCGAATCATAAGGCATCTCCTAGGTCAACAAGTGTGTTTGTTATTGGCTATGTGTGGCCATAAATAAGGGGTTAATGTCAACCGACATTGGCCACATTTATGGAAAACGCATGGAGTCAGGGCAGGTCGCTGTGCTGGTATGAACTAACTTTGAATCGTATTGCAAAAAACACCTGTTAATTCTGGAATTGCCAAGCCTGGTGCAATTCCTGAATTTAGGAAGTTAAAAATAGGTTTTGTTTGCAGTCATGCAGGATGACTCTCCACAAGGCACAAGGATACATTTCATACTGGAACTGTTAATTACATAGTCCTGCAGTGTCTTTGTCCTATATTAAGTATCATTGCGGATGCGGTCAGCAAAATTACTTCGTGTATATAATAACTTTTCAGGAATCTCGCGTCCTTTCGCCATCTTGGATCAAAAGTATTCTAACCAAAACTTTGGCAAAAACTTTCCAAACTTAAGCAAATTTACCCTCCATCCAGCCCCCATCATTCCACCACATAGTTTCTACCTTTCCTCTTTTGGCTAGATCAGCACCGCTTTCCATTTCTCGGTTATCCAGTTACTCTTATTATTATCACTGTATTCATATCACTACTCGCTTCGAAGGTGGCGGATTCTCGCCAACCTTTGCTTTCTTAAAATAAATTTCTGACCAATCATCTTGTTTCTTTTGGCACACTGCTTTATTGTTTTTGAACCATTAAAAATTTTACCATCATGTTTTTGTAAATATCTTTTATTTAGGTAATAAATATGCAGTGTGTCAATAATCGCAAACCTGTGTTATATTTAATTTTCTTTTCATACAGCAAACAAGCTTGCTGCTGGTGTCATTTGGTCTGCCATGTTCTCTCATTGGGCAGGTGTCCTTACCGTACAGTAAATCAATATTCGAATCATAAGGCATCTCCTAGGTCAACAAGTGTGTTTGTTATTGGCCATGTGTGGCCATAAACTTATATATTTATTTATTGGGGTTTTACAACACTTTCAACGGCCAGAGTCACATCGTGTCAAGCAGTTACGGGTAGAGGAAGCCGGAGTACCCAGATAGAACCACCGAGCAGCGGCGAGCATCTACCAGACTCCCCAACGAATGACGATGCATGTACTAGTAGGTTGTTTGTTGAACTAATTATATGAACATTTCCCTACATGTAAATAGGATTCATTATGCACTTTTATTAGCTGTTATCTGCTAATTTTTACTGAACACACGTCCAGATGAACTAGGGGAGGGGGGGGGTGGGTATCATTACCCTGTGGCTCACCAACGGGTGTGCAATGGAAACGGTTAAAAAAAAATTAAAAAATGCACTGGAAAAGATATCAATTTTATAGTAACCACCATTGCAATATGCAGTGAGGTCAACCTCACTTGATAATTTTTTTTTTTTATCACAATCTGTACATAAAAGTAAAAAGCTATGAGCCCAAGTCCAAAACCTGTACACAAAAGTCCAAAATTGAAGTAATTAAGCAGGAAAAGGGTTAAACAATACAAACCTAGCCCTGAGATGCATGTTTACATACAATAGAAAGCATGGCCATATGCTGCAAGGTAAATCTCCACTTGGAAGAAAGGGGAAAAAAACATCAAAACCAGCAAGCAAACGTGAAAATAATTCTAAAATTTGATTCAAAGGGTTAAAATTAAAAAAAAAAAAGGCCCCAGGGGGCCTGAGGGCACTCACCTGATATGGTAATAACCTACATAATTATCAACCCATGGATTTGTGCAAGTTGCATCTGGCCCCTCCTAAAAAAAAGCTAAAACCAAATATCAAAAGATTCTCACCAGTAGATCTGATTTTTTTAATTTTTAAAGGATACTCCTCATATTAAACTAAGTTATAATTTGGGCTCCCACTGGGAGCCCAAATATGAACCTAGGGCTATGGTTTGAACAAACTTGAATATCACCTCCCTGAGGATGATGTATACCGAATATCAAAAGATTCTGATTGGTAGATCTGAAGAAGATTTTTGAAGAATATTCCTCGTATTGCATTAATCTGAACATTTGGGCTCCCATAAGAGAGCACAAATATGGACCCAGGGACTCAATTTCAACAAACCTGTGAATCAATGTTCCAAAGATGTAATATGTGAAATATGAAAGCTTCTGAAGCAGTGGTTTGGGAAAAGAAGATTCTTCAATCTTTTTCACATTACCAAATGTTAAAAAATGATGACTCAGAACTTTTTCAAAAGTCCTGGAAAAGTACCTTATGAGACAATTTTTTTTAACATTCCTTTCTACTGGTTCTTAGGAAGCTTCACACAAAATAAAAATTCTCAGTGCCGTGTAGTTTTGGAGATATTGGCGTTTTAAATAATTTTTTTCTATTTTTAGTTCCTGCAGTTCCCGTGGGGTGACCGGAAAAAATCGTTTTGCATAAATTAGGTACTTATGACCCGATAAGCCCTCAAATTAAATTTGGTTTAATTCGGCCTCTTGGTTCGGAAAATAGAAATTTTGGTATAATTTGGGCTCCCAAATATTAATCCAGGGACGTGGCTTTAACAAGTTTCACTCTCAGCCCCCTAAGAATGCTGTACACCAAATGTCAAAAGATTCTGACTGGTGGATCTGAAAAAAAAAAGTTTTTAAAGAATATTCCTCATATTGAACCAAGTTATAATTCAGGCTCCCAAAGGGAGCCCAAATATGAACCCAGGGACTTGGTTTGAACAAACTTTAATCTCACCTCCCTGAGGATACTGTACACCAACTATCAAAAGATTCTGTCAGATGGATGTGAAGAAGAAGATTTTTAAAGAATATTCCTCGTATTGAACTAAGTTATAATTCGGGCTCACAAATTATGAATTGAGCCCAATTATGAACTGACGGACTTGGCTTGAACAAACCTGAATCTAACCCCCCTAAGGATGCTGCATACCAAATATCAAAAGATTCCGATTCATGAATCCGAAGAAGATTTGAAGATTTTTAAAGAATATTCCTCATATTGCACTAATTTGAAGATTTGGGCTCCCATAGGGAACCCAAATATGGCCCACGGGATTTGATTTCAACCAATATGGGCATCAATGTTCCAAAGATGTTATATGTAAAACATGAAAGCTTTTGGAGCAGTGGTTGGGAGAAGAAGATTCTTTAATGTTTTTCCATTACCTACAGTGTTAAAAAAAATGCAAACTCAGCACTTTTTCAAAGTCCCGAAAAAGTACTCTATGATATAACCGATAGCAATTTTTTTTTTTACCAATCCTTTCTGTTGGTCCTAAGGAAGTTTCACACCAAATAAAAATTCTCAGTGACATGCAGTTTTGGAGATACATGTATAGGTGTTTTCATTTTTTTATATTTTTAGCTCCTGCGGTTCCAACGGTCCACAGGAAAAAAATTTCAGCATAAATTAGGTACTTATGACCCAATAAGCCCTCACATAAAATTTGGTTCAAATCAGCCTCCTGGTTCAGAAAATAGAAACTTGGGGTGTGGCCAAAATTTTGCCCCTCCCATAACAAAGCCAAATATAGCCCCTCGAACTTTTCTTGAACAAATCTGAGTCTGCACCTTAAAAGGAAGCTGCATACTATATATCAAGTCTCTGCTACTGCTGGTTCATGAGAAGAAGATTTTTTAAGATTTAGGCATTTTAGGGGCACTTCAGGGGCGTGGCCCCACCCAGGAGGCGGGGCAACTTATCTGAACAAAATCAAAATGCGATGTCATAACAAACAAGCATCTCAAATTTCACTTAAATCGGATTACTGGTTTTGGAGGAGAAGTCACAAACACCATGTTCACAGACGACGAACGAAAAGTGATCGCTAAAGCTCACCTTGACTGAAAGTCAGGTGAGCTAAAAATGCACTGGAATAGATATCAATGTTATAGTAACCACCATTGTAAGACGGCGTGAGGTCAACCTCACTTGATAATTTTTTTTATCACAACCTGTACATAAAAGTAAAAAGCTGTAAGCCCAAGTCCAAAACCTGTACACAAAAGTCCAAAATTAATGTAATTAAGCAGGAAAGGGTTAAATAATACAAACCCAGCCCTAAGATGCATGTTTACATACAATAGAAAGCATGGCCATATGATGCAAGGTAAATCTCCACTTGGAAGAAAGGGAAAAAAAACATCAAAACCTGCACGCAAACGTGAAAATAATTCTAAAATTTGTTTCAAAGGGTTAAACTTTTTAAAAAAATGCACTGGAAACGATGTCAATGTTATAGTAACCACCATTGCAATATGCAGTGAGATCAATCTCACTTAATAATTTTTTTTTATATCACAACCTGTACCCCGGTAAATAAAAGTAAAAACTGTAAGCCTGAGTCCAAAACCTGTACACACAAGTCCAAAATTGAAGTAATTAAGCAGGAAGAGGGTCAAACCTAGCCCTAAGATGCATGTTTACATACAATACAAAGCATGGCCATATGCTGCAAGGTAAATATCCAGTTGGAAGAATGGAAAACTAGAGGGGGGTATCAGTACCCCGTGGCTCACCAACAGGTGGCCAATGTAAAGGGGTGGCTGGAGTAAAAAAAAAAAGTTCAAAACTTGCACACAAAAGTCCAAAATTAAAGAAAATAAGCAGCTAAAGGGTTAAATAATATAATAATAACCCCTAAGAAGCATGCTAACATAAAATAGGAACCATGGCAATATGCTATAAGGTAAGTCTCCACTTTGAAAAAAAGAAAGACAAACCTCAAAACCTGCACATAAAAGTAAAAAAAGTATCACATTTGTTTCAAAGGGTTAAAATTTAGAAAAATACCCTGAAAATATTACAATAACCAGCGTGGCAATATGCCAGTGAGATAAAACTCCACTTAAAAAAAAATATCAAAACCTGCACACAAAAGTACAAAACCTGCACAGAAAAGAACAAAATTAAAGTAAATAAGCAGCTAAAGGGTTAAATAATATAAAAATAGCCCAAGAAGCATCCTAACATAAAATAGGAACCATGGCAATATGCTACAAGGTAAGTCACCACTTGGAAGAGAAGAAAGACAAACCTCAAAACCTGCACATAAAAGTAAAAAAAAAGTATCACATTTGTTTCAAGGGGTTAAAATTGAGAAAAATACCCTGTCACAGTAACCACAACGGCAACATGCCAGTAAGGTGAAAGTCTACTTGAAAAATATCCACTTGGAAGAAAAGAAAGACAAACCTCAAAACCTGCACATAAAAGTATCACATTTGTTTCCAAGGGTTAAAATTTAGAAAAATACCCTGAAAATGTTACAGTAACCACCATGGCAATATGCCAGTGAGGTAAAACTCCACTTAAAAAAAAATATCAAAACCTGCACACAAAAGTACAAAACCTGCACACAAAAGTCCAAAATTAAAGTAAATAAGCAGCTAAAGGGTTAAATAATATAATAATAGCCCCAAGAAGCATCCTAACATAAAATAGGAACCATGGCAATATGCTACAAGGTAAGTTGCCACTTGGAAGAGAAGAAAGACAAACCTCAAAACCTGCACATAAAAGTAAAAAAAACATCAAAACCTGCACACAAACGTCAAAATAAGTCCAAAATTTGTTTCAAAGGGTTAAAATTAAGACGAAATACCCTGGAAAAGAGTTAAATGTTATCGTGAACCCCAACAGCAATATGCAAAGAAGAAAAAAAATTTTTTAAAAGCACAAAAATCCAAACCTGTAAACAAAAGTCCAAAATTGAAGTAATTAAGCAGGGAAAGGGTTAAAGAATACAACGTAGCCCTAAGATGCATGTTTACATACAATAGAAAGCATGGACATATGCTACAAGGTAAATCTACACTTGGAAGAAAGGAAAAAAAAACCCATGAAAACCTGCACGCAAACGTCAAAATAAGTCTAAAATACTATTCAAAGGGTTAAAAATTTTTTTAAAATGCACTGGAAAGATATCAATGTTATAATAACCACCACTGCAATATGCAGTGAGGTCAACCTCACTTGAAATTGTTTTTTTTTATCACAACCTGTACATAAAAGTAAGAAGCTGTAAGCCTAAGTCCAAAAGCTGTACATAAAAGTCCAAAATTGAAGTAATTCAGCAGGAAAAGGGTTAAATAATACAAACATAGCCCTAAGATGCATGTTACATACAATAGAAAGCATGGACATATGCTGCAAGGTAAATCTCCACTTGGAAGTAAGGAAAAAAAAAAACATCAAAACCTGCACGCAAACATCAAAATAAGTCTAAAATTTGATTCAAAGGGTTAAAATTAAGACAAAATACCCTGGAAAAGAGTTAAATGTTATAGTGAACCACCATAGCAATATGCAGAAACTCTACACTTGGAAGAAAGGAAAAAAAAAAAAAACCCATGAAAACCTGCACGCAAACGTCAAAATAAGTCTAAAAATCTATTGAAGGGGTTAAAATTTTTTTTTAAATGTACTGGAAAGATATCAATGTTATAATAACCAAAACTGCAATATGGAGTGAGGTCAACCTCACTTGAAATTGTTTTTTTTTATCACAACCTGTACATAAAAGTAAGAAGCTGTAAGCCAAAGTCCAAAAGCTGTACATAAAAGTCCAAAATTGAAGTAATTCAGCAGGAAAAGGGTTAAATAATACAAACATAGCCCTAAGATGCATGTTTACATACAATAGAAAGCATGGACATATGCTTCAAGGTAAATCTCCACTTGAAAGAAAGGAAAAAAAAAACATCAAAACCTGCACGCAAACATCAAAATAAGTCTAAAATTTGATTCAAAGGGTTAAAATTACGACAAAATACCCTGGAAAAGAGTTAAATGTTATAGTGAACCACTATAGCAATATGCTGAAACTAAAAAAAAAATTTGAAAAGCCAAAAAATCAAAACCTGTACACAAAAGTTCAAAATATTTAAGAGCGGATGCCGATGCCGACGCCGACGCCGACGCCGACATGAGGGCTATGCCATAGGCTCACACAACTAACGTTGGTGAGCCAAAAACTCCATCAAAACCTGCACGCAAAAGTGAAAATAGGTCTGAAGTCTAGTTGAAAGGGTTAAAATTAAGACAAAATACCCTGGAAAAGAGTTAAGTGTTATAGTGCACCACCATAGCAAAATGCAAAAAAGAAAAAAATTTTTAAAAAGCACAAAAATCAAAACCTGTGCACAAAAGTTGCAAATGTTTGAGAGCAGACGCCGACACGAGGGCTATGCCATAGGTTCACACAACTAATGTTGGTGAGGCAATAATAGACCATTCCAATGTATACATTTTGGACTAAGTGGGAGAATCCATTCAGTATAGAAAGGGTTAAACAGGCATGTAATAGTTTTGATATTTGTGATAGGCTTAGCTTAGTCAATTGTGTACTCTCTTAATCCATTAGTTGTATTCCTATGTTATGGGGACCTGGACTGTAAAATAGTTGTATACCTTGTACTGAAAGCATTTCATTTTCTGAGGGAACATTTTGAGGACCCGAGTGTAAGTCAAAGTTGTCTTTATAACGTCCTCAAGATGTTGATGTGTATTCAAGTGTTGGTCCTCACAAGTGTACAAATACAAGTTTACACCAAAAAAAACCCCACTATCATGCACAGATTTGGATCATTATCAAACTTTGTCTGCAAGGCTGAAAATAATTTTTTTGAGTGCCTGACAAAATTGTCGGGCACCAGATAAATCATGTCAGACATTTCAGAACTGAGTCTGACATTCTGAATATCACAGAATATAAAATTCTTTATAAGTTACAGTTAAAACTAGAAATAGCACCTCCTCCCCCCCTCCTCCCCCCCCCCCCCCCCCTGAAAATACAGGCCTGGATATTTCACGGTAACGATCGTTCCGTTTCCGTGTCGTTACCATCAATGCAAAAACACGGAAACAATTTTTCGTTTCCCAGGAATTTTTGCACACTTGACTCCGTGAGTTCAGATTTTTTTAATGAATTTGGTGTCTAGTTCCAAATCGTAGTGTTGTCCTCTGCCATAGCCCCGTATTTATAGAATCACGATGTCGTCAATTTATTTTCATTTTTTTGGCTTCCAAAACATAGGCTATGATCCCGTCATTCAAACGAGGGCGTCATGCTCGTTTCAATGAGGGGTGATATGACATACATAACTTATCAGGCTATGTTTGTGAAGCAAAAAAAATGAAATGTTTGGTTACTCGAAAATTGTTTTACACCTACCCATTCTTCATGATTGATAGATGCATAGAACTTTGTCACTAACCCTTTACCCAACCGCTAAGGCAAAAACCGGCGAGCCCTAGCTACAGTACACACGAAAATTGCTATTCGGTAACTTTTAGATTTTCATTTTTTGCTTCCAAAACATAGGCTATGACCACATCATTCGGACGATCGCACCACACTCGTTCGAATGAGGGGCCATATGACAGGCATATCAGGCTATGTTTTGAAAGCAAAACATGAAAGTTTCTGGTTCAGGTTACACGGATATTTTTTACACCCACTTATTGGTTGGAAAAACTTTACCACTAACCCTTTACCCAACCTAGCAGAAAAAAGTTTGCGCCACGCACACACGAAAATTGCTATTCAATCATTTTTAGATTTTCATCTTTTGCTTTCAAAACATAGGCTACGACCCCATCATTCGAACAAGCGCGTCACGCTCGTTCGAATGATGGGTCACATGACATAAAAAACCTATCAGGCTATGTTTTGGAAGCAAAAAATGAAAAGCGCCCCCCCCCCCCCCTAAAAAAAAAAAAAAAAAAAAAGGAAGAAAAGATGAAAATTGGAAAACTTGTCTCTCCTTCCAAAATAGATTCTAAAAAAAAAGATCAACTCGAAATATATCGAACGAAAGACTCGGTCAGTAATTATAGGGACATGGGCTTTTTTGTGTGCAGGTGATTATGAGCAGAGTTGGGAGCAGAACGAGTGGATTGTAAACTTATCCATAATCCTACTTCAGATTCCGAGCCAAAACGTCTCCGAGCCTAAACGTCCCTGAACCCTCATGACTAAATCATCAAAAATTCAATTTTAAAATGTATCAATGGTCATTATGGTGGAATATCCATGATTATTTGTGGTTGTATCAGAAAAGATAACAGTGAAGATGTGTACTAAAATGGCCGGGGCAAAACAACCAGGGCGAAGAAAGGGTAGCTCTCTTTGTTGAAATAACAGGCATCCTGGGAAATTCCCAATCTGCAAATGGCGCAACAAAACTTGAAAGCTTCAATGAGTTGAGTATAGGTATAACATCACTAAATATTTTCCCATAGGCGACCATTATAACGTTCGGGCAAAGAAAGATCAGATGGTTTCACTTTAATATGGAAATTCAAATATCTTTGTCAAATACAGCCACCCAGACAACTTTTTCTTCGTTAAAAATGGGGGGTCATGCAACAAATAAGAAAGACAAATTGCCAGGAAGGGAGGAACCGGTCCCGGACACATTTTTGTCGGGGAATTCCCAACAAAAACACACCATCTATCATTTGAATTTTTTGGGCCCAAAAATTCATCAAATCAGTCTTTTTTTTTCAGCAATATTTAGCAGTGATGCAAGATTTTAGTAGAATGCTTCAAAACTTTTTTCAAAACCATATATTTTTTTTTAAGGCTGCTTAGTTTCGGAAATTGCGTCACTTCCGAATGACACTTTTCAAGGTGGATAACTCTAATCAACTTTTAGTGCTGTTATACCTACAATCATCCCCAACCCTACCAAAAATACATTTTACCTATTTCATATGATAAAAGAATCATTTCTGAGTAACAATACAACTTATGGCCTCTATTGGGCCTAAAACATGGGAAAATTGTCCTTTTAAGGAAAAGTCTCCAAACAGTGTGTAATGGGCCTGCAAAATGGGTATTGTCTCTAGTTGATTTCTCCACTCTGTAACCCAGTGACTGAGTTAGAGGGGATAAGAGCTCACAACTTTCATTGGCAATAACCCTAATCCAAACCTAAAACTAAAATTCATATGAGCACACAATACTTGTTGAAAAAAAAAATGTCTCATTTAACCCTGCCGCAAGAAAAACAGTGTTCCATACCACCAAAACATCATATATCTCAATTTTGTATTCCAAATTTGGAGTTGTACCTACATAATTCACCAATATCAATAGGCACTCCCCATTTATCATAACAATTAATGCAAATTATCCTGCATCCACTTATGTGGTAGAAGTGTAGGTCTCAATGAGGCACCCAGTAGGCCACTTTTCATTGAAAAATATCATATAATTCCTCATTTAATTCATTTATACAGAAATCAAATTGTTTGTGTTCTTAGGTTACACCTTTATAATAGTTTAGTAATACAATTCTGCCTTTTAAAAACATTTCACACTGTGCTTGATAAATATTTTGCAATTTAAAAAGAAAAAAGGGCCATTTTTTGTTCAAAAAGTATCCCAAGACCCAGAGTTATCACTGACAAAGCCCTAAATCACAAATATATTCTGACAGTATGTGCTGTACATATCCTGTACTCTCCCAAAGCACTGCTTGAATGTCCCATTTATAACCACCAGATAATGATTCTTCCTTCTTGTATATGGGCTGAAAAATACCTATGATTGCAATTACACACTTAGATTTTAATCCACACAAACACCCTTAATCACAAAATGAGTGAACTTTGTTACAAACATGTCTTTATTGAGATGTGTCAGAAGACTGCTTCAAGAAGGGTCATACATCAAGCACAAATGTGTTGATATCAGATGTTTAAGAAATCTTGTGGTGGGATTGGGGACTAATAAATAAGTTCCAATTCATAAAAATGTTCAATAAAGCAAATGTGAAATAGGCAAACACTTTTTCAGACAGACAGACAGACCAGACAAACAGACAGACATACATTACGGTACATGTTGGTTACCAAAAGTCCAAACCTTATTGGGTTTTTAGCTCACCTGAGCGAAGCTCAAGGGGAGCTTTACTAATCACTTTCTGTCCGGCGTCCGTCGTCCGGCGTCCGTCGTCCGGCGTCCGTCGTCCGTCGTCGTCCGTCCGGCTTTAACTTTACATTATCGACTTCTCCTCCTAAACCACTAGCCCAATTTTATTCAAATGTTGGCTAAATGTTTATTACCTAATGCCAATTCAGATTTGTTCAAATGAAGTTGCCCCTCCTCCTGGGTGGTGCCACACCCCCAAGGGGCACCAAAATCTTTGTAAATCTTCTTCTCATGAACCAGCAGTAGTAGAGACTTGATATTTGGTGTGCAGCTTCCTTTTGAGGTGTAGACTCAGATTTGTTCAAGAGAAGTTTGTGGGGCTATACTTGACGTTGTTATGAGAGGGGCAAAATTTTTTGCCCCGCCCAAAATTTCTATTTTCCAAACCGAGAGGCTGATTTGAACCAAATTTTATGTGAGGGCTTATTGGGTCATGAGTACTTGATTTATGCAAAAAAAAAATTTCCCGCAGCCCCGTGGGAACCGCAGGAGCTAAAAATAGAAAAAATTTAAAACGCCCATATCTCCAAAACTGCACGGCACTGAGAATTTTTATTTGGTGTGCAGCTTCCTTAGGACCAACAGAAAGGATTGGTAAAAAAAAATTGCCATCGGTTTTATCATAGGGTACAGTTTCGGGACTTTGAAAAAGTGCTGAGTCAGCACTTTTTAACACTGTAGGCAATGGGAAAAACATTAAAAAATCTTCTTCTCCAGATCCAGCAGGCAGAATGTGTTGATATTTGGTATGCAACATTGTAGGGTGGATCTGATTCAAGTTTGTTCAAATCGGCCCCCTGGGTTCATATTTGGGCTCAGTATAGGAGCCCGATTTCGAACTTAGTGCATTTCAGGCAAATTTCTTAAAAAATCTTCTTCTCCAGATCCAGCAGGCAGAATCTTTTGATATTTGGTATGCAACATTGTGGGGTGGATCTGATTCAAGTTTGTTCAAATCGGCCCCCTGGGTTTATATTTGGGCTCAGTATAGGAGCCCAAATTTGAACTTACTGCATTTCAGGCAAATTTCTTTGAAAATCTTCTTCTCCAGATCCAGCAGGCAGAATCTTTTGATATTTGGTATGCAATGTTGCGGGGTAGATCTGATTCAAGTTTGTTCAAATCGGCCCCCTGGATACATATTTGGGCTTACTATAGAAGCCCGAATTCGAACTTAGTGCATTTCAGGCAAATTTCTTAAAAAATCTTCTTCTCCAGATCCAGCAGGCAGAATCTTTTCATATTTGGTAAGCAACATTGTGGGGTGGATCTGATTCAAGATTGTTCAAATCGGCCCCCTGGGTTAATATTTGGGCTCAGTATAGGAGCCCGATTTCGAACTTAGTGCATTTCAGGCAAATGTCTTAAAAAATCTTCTTCTCCAGATCCAGCAGGCAGAATCTTTTGATATTTGGTATGCAACATTGTAGGGTGGATCTGATTCAAGTTTGTTCAAATCGGCCCCCTGGGTTCATATTTGGGCTCAGTATAGGAGCCCGATTTCGAACTTAGTGCATTTAGGCAAATTTCTTAAAAAATCTTCTTCTCCAGATCCAGAAGGCAGAATCTTTTGATATTTGGTATGCAACATTGTGGGGTGGATCTGATTCAAGTTTGTTCAAATCGGCTTCCTAGATACATATTTGGGCTCACTATAGAAGCTCGAATTTGAACTTAGTGCATTTCATGCAAATTTCTTAAAAAATCTTCTTCTCCAGATCCAGCAGGCAGAATCTTTTCATATTTGGTAAGCAACATTGTGGGGTGGATCTGATTCCAAATCGGCCCCCTGGGTTTATATTTGGGCTCAGTATAGGAGCCCAAATTTGAACTTAGTGCATTTCAAGCAAATTTATTAAAAAATCTTCTTCTCCAGATCCAGCAGGCAGAATCTTTTGATATTTGGTATGCAACATTGTGGGGTGGATCTGATTCAAGTTTGTTCAAATCGGCTTCCTAGATTCATATTTGGGCTCACTATAGAAGCTCGAATTCGAACTTAGTGCATTTCAGGCAAATTTCTTAAAAAATCATCTTCTCCAGATCCAGCAGGCAGAATCTTTTGATATTTGGTATGCAACATTGCGGGGTGGATCTGATTCAAGTTTGTTCAAATCGGCCCCATGGATTCATATTTGGGCTCACTATAGAAGCTCGAATTCAAACTTAGTGCATTTCGGGCAAATTTCTTCAAAAATCTTCTTCTCCAGATCCAGCAGGCAGAATCTTTTGATATTTGGTATGCAACATTGCGGGGTGGATCTGATTCAAGTTTGTTCAAATCGGCCCCCTGGATTCATATTTGGGCTTAATATAGAAGCCTGAATTCGCACTTAGTGCATTTCAGGCAAATTTCTTCAAAAATCTTCTTCTCCAGATCCAGCAGGCAGAATCTTTTGATATTTGGTATGCAACATTGCGGGGTGGATCTGATTCAAGTTTGTTCAAATCGGCCCCCTGGATTCATATTTGGGCTTAATATAGAAGCCCGAATTCGCACTTAGTGCATTTCGGGCAAATTTATTAAAAAATCTTCTTCTCCAGATCCAGCAGGCAGAATCTTTTGATATTTGGTATGCAACATTGTGGGGTGGATCTGATTCAAGTTTGTTCAAATCGGCTTCCTAGTTTCATATTTGGGCTCACTATAGAAGCTCGAATTCGAACTTAGTGCATTTCAGGCAAATTTCTTAAAAAATCTTCTTCTCCAGATCCAGCTTCAGAATCTTTTCATATTTGGTAAGCAACATTGTGGGGTGGATCTGATTCAAGTTTGTTCAAATCGGCCCCCTGGGTTTATATTTGGGCTCCGTATAGGAGCCCAAATTTTAACTTAGTGCGTTTCAGGCATATTTCTTAAAAAATCTTCTTCTCCAGATCCAGCAGGCAGAATCTTTTGATATTTGGTATGCAACATTGTAGGGTGGATCTGATTGTGATTCATGAACGTATTTATTTGTAAAGTTGATAGAATCTTAGACAAAATTTGCAGAAAAGATCTACTATAGAAGGGGTGGTATCCAGGGTGAACCGTTTACCCAAATCTAGCAGTACTAATGCATTATTCACACAAATCTTCGTTCAAATTTTATGACCCCTCATTGGAACACACGCATTCAGCTCATTCCAACAAAGGTCATATGCCATGTTTTCGAGACAAAGGAATAAAAATTTTAGTTATTCATGAAATTTTTAGGCAACTGTTGTCTGTTATTCACATTGCTTCATGAAATTTCAGTACTTTTAGAAGTTACCTCAGTAATCAAGAGTTAATTCCCCTTAATTAAATGTCGCCTCTAAAAAACAACCACTTTGCATATCTTACCTTTTTACCAGCATAACTGCCAAAACTTGTCAGCATTCTTCGCAAAAATCGCTATTCAGATTTTAATTTTTGTCTCTTAAACATACATGTACTTATCGCTTGTAAATACCCCATTGGAATGAGCTTTTTTGAGCTCATTCCAATGAGAGGTCGCACACCATGCTTTTTGAGTCAAAAAAGCAATTTTTTTAGTTATTCCAGAATTTCGTACGTAAAACACAGCTTTATGACTTCACATTAAAATGAGCTCTCTAAGCTTGTTCCAATCAACATTCACGCACTATGTCTTTCACACAAAAAATAAAATTTTCCATTTATTCAGGAATTTTGTTTGCAAGAACACTCTTACCCCCCCCCCCCCCACACACACACACACACAAACACACACACACACACACACACACAAACACAGACACACACATCTAAAAGTTCGTCAGCAAAAAAACAGTTATTTCAATTTTTAAATGCATTATAGGAACAACTTGCCTAATCAAATTTAAATACTTTTGCATCATTCTGTATCTAGAACAAACCATTTACCATATCTTTACGCAAAATTCTCCAGCATCATTCACAAAAAAACACCATTATTTATATATTCACATTTCTGTCTCAAAAATATACCTGATCTTCCCATACCCCTATTGGAATAAGCTGTTTGAGCTTGTTCCAATGATGATAAAAAAAAATAAAATTTGTGAAAATTTTTGTTTTCTTGCATGCAAATATATACATGTAGCACATGGAAGATATCCACAGTTGGGGAGAGATGTCCAAGGCTATCTCTTCACATTCCTTGTTTGTGCTTCATGCTAAACCAGTTTGTCTGCAGAGATAAATTTGCTTTATTAAAAATCATTGGAGATTGGCCACACACCAATGATTTTAAATAAAACTAATTTTAGGTAACAAATGTTGAACTTCAAACAAAATCTATCACTCAACCAGTTAATGTTGATGAGGCATGACATGGTGAAGGTGACCTAAAATACTTCTTAGAGTCACTTTGTCAGGTGAGCGATTAAGGCCACGTGGGGCCTCTTGTTCTTATTGGGTTGTCAAAGAGAATCATACTGAATGACACCTCGTGCTTATCTAAGTCTTATGTCACTTACTGGTTATATTGGTTGTTTATCACTTGTTGGTTATCTTGATCCTTTGTCACTTGTTGGTTGTCTTGATCCTTTGTCACATGTTGGTTATCTTGATTCTTTGTAACTTGTTGGTTATCTTGATCCTTTGTCACTTGTTGGTTATCTTGATTCTTTGTCACATGTTGGTTATCTTGATTCTTTGTCACATGTTGGTTATCTTGATCCTTTGTCACTTGTTGGTTATCTTGATCCTTTGTCACTTGTTGGTTATCTTGATCCTTTGTCACTTGTTGGTTATCTTGATTCTTTGTCACTTGTTGGTTATCTTGATTCTTTGTCACTTGTTGGTTATCTTGATCCTTTGTCACTTGTTGGTTATCTTGATCCTTTGTCACTTGTTGGTTATTTTGGTCTTTGTAACTTGTTGGTTATCTTGATCCTTTGTCACTTGTTGGTTATCTTGATTCTTTGTCACTTGTTGGTTATCTTGATTCTTTGTCACATGTTGGTTATCTTGATCCTTTGTCACTTGTTGGTTATCTTGATCCTTTGTCACTTGTTGGTTATCTTGATCCTTTGTCACTTGTTGGTTATCTTGATTCTTTGTCACTTGTTGGTTATCTTGATCCTTTGTCACTTGTTGGTTATCTTGATCCTTTGTCACTTGTTGGTTATCTTGATCCTTTGTCACTTGTTGGTTATCTTGATCCTTTGTCACTTGTTGGTTATCTTGATTCTTTGTCACTTGTTGGTTATCTTGATCCTTTGTCACTTGTTGGTTATCTTGATCCTTTGTCACTTGTTGGTTATCTTGATCCTTTGTCACTTGTTGGTTATCTTGATCCTTTGTCGCATGTTGGTTATCTTGATCCTTTGTCACTTGTTGGTTATCTTGATCCTTTGTCACTTGTTGTTTATCTTGATCCTTTGTCACTTGTTGGTTATCTTGATCCTTTGTCACATGTTGGTTATCTTGATCCTTTGTCACTTGTTGGTTATCTTGATCCTTTGTCACTTGTTGGTTATCTTGATCCTTTGTCACTTGTTGGTTATCTTGATCCTTTGTCACTTGTTGGTTATTTTGGTCTTTGTAACTTGTTGGTTATCTTGATCCTTTGACATTTTTTGGTTATCTTGATCCTTTGTCACTTGTTGGTTATCTTGATCCTTTGTCACTTGTTGGTTATCTTGATCCTTTGTCACTTGTTGGTTATCTTGATTCTTTGTCACTTGTTGGTTATCTTGATCCTTTGTCACATGTTGGTTATCTTGATTCTTTGTCACTTGTTGGTTATCTTGATCCTTTGTCACTTGTTGGTTATCTTGATCCTTTGTCACTTGTTGGTTATCTTGATCCTTTGTCACATGTTGGTTATCTTGATCCTTTGTCACTTGTTGGTTATCTTGATTCTTTGTCACTTGTTGGTTATCTTGATTCTTTGTCACTTGTTGGTTATCTTGATCCTTTGTCACTTGTTGGTTATCTTGATCCTTTGTCACTTGTTGGTTATCTTGATTCTTTTTCACTTGTTGGTTATCTTGATCCTTTGTCACTTGTTGGTTATCTTGATCCTTTGTCACTTGTTGGTTATCTTGATCCTTTGTCACATGTTGGTTATCTTGATTCTTTGTCACATGTTGGTTATCTTGATCCTTTGTCACATGTTGGTTATCTTGATTCTTTGTCACATGTTGGTTATCTTGATCCTTTGTCACATGTTGGTTATCTTGATTCTTTGTCACATGTTGGTTATCTTGATCCTTTGTCACTTGTTGGTTATCTTGATCCTTTGTCACTTGTTGGTTATCTTGATCCTTTGTCACTTGTTGGTTATCTTGATTCTTTGTCACTTGTTGGTTATCTTGATCCTTTGTCACTTGTTGGTTATCTTGATTCTTTGTCACTTGTTGGTTATCTTGATCCTTTGTCACTTGTTGGTTATCTTGATTCTTTGTCACTTGTTGGTTATCTTGATTCTTTGTCACTTGTTGGTTATCTTGATCCTTTGTCACTTGTTGGTTATCTTGATCCTTTGTCACTTGTTGGTTATCTTGATCCTTTGTCACTTGTTGGTTATCTTGATCCTTTGTCACTTGTTGGTTATCTTGATCCTTTGTCACTTGTTGGTTATCTTGATTCTTTGTCACTTGTTGGTTATTTTGGTCTTTGTCACTTGTTGGTTATCTTGATCCATTGTCACTTGTTGGTTATCTTGATTCTTTGTCACTTGTTGGTTATTTTGGTCTTTGTAACTTGTTGGTTATCTTGATCCTTTGTAACTTGTTGGTTATCTTGATCCTTTGTCACTTGTTGGTTATCTTGATTCTTTGTCACTTGTTGATTATCTTGATCCTTTGTCACTTGTTGGTTATCTTGATCCTTTGTCACTTGTTGGTTATCTTGATTCTTTGTCACTTGTTGGTTATTTTGGTCTTTGTAACTTGTTGGTTATCTTGATCCTTTGTAACTTGTTGGTTATCTTGATCCTTTGTCACTTGTTGGTTATCTTGAGTCTTTGTCACTTGTTGGTTATCTTGATCCTTTGTCACTTGTTGGTTATCTTGATTCTTTGTCACTTGTTGGTTATTTTGGTCTTTGTAACTTGTTGGTTATCTTGATCCTTTGTCACTTGTTGGTTATCTTGATCCTTTGTCACTTGTTGGTTATCTTGATCCTTTGTCACTTGTTGGTTATCTTGATTCTTTGTCACTTGTTGGTTATCTTGATCCTTTGTCACTTGTTGGTTATCTTGATCCTTTGTCACTTGTTGGTTATTTTGGTCTTTGTAACTTGTTGGTTATCTTGATCCTTTGTCACTTGTTGGTTATCTTGATTCTTTGTCACTTGTTGGTTATCTTGATTCTTTGTCACATGTTGGTTATCTTGATCCTTTGTCACTTGTTGGTTATCTTGATCCTTTGTCACTTGTTGGTTATCTTGATCCTTTGTCACTTGTTGGATATCTTGATTCTTTGTCACTTGTTGGTTATCTTGATCCTTTGTCACTTGTTGGTTATCTTGATCCTTTGTCACTTGTTGTCACTTGTTGGTTATCTTGATTCTTTGTCACTTGTTGGTTATCTTGATCCTTTGTCACTTGTTGGTTATCTTGATCCTTTGTCACTTGTTGGTTATCTTGATCCTTTGTCACTTGTTGGTTATCTTGATCCTTTGTCACATGTTGGTTATCTTGATCCATTGTCACTTGTTGGTTATCTTGATCCTTTGTCACTTGTTGGTTATCTTGATCCTTTGTCACTTGTTGGTTATCTTGATCCTTTGTCACTTGTTGGTTATTTTGGTCTTTGTAACTTGTTGGTTATCTTGATCCTTTGTCACTTGTTGGTTATCTTGATCCTTTGTCACTTGTTGGTTATCTTGATCCTTTGTCACTTGTTGGTTATCTTGATCCTTTGTCACTTGTTGGTTATCTTGATTCTTTGTCACTTGTTGGTTATCTTGATCCTTTGTCACATGTTGGTTATCTTGATTCTTTGTCACTTGTTGGTTATCTTGATCCTTTGTCACTTGTTGGTTATCTTGATCCTTTGTCACTTGTTGGTTATCTTGATCCTTTGTCACTTGTTGGTTATCTTGATTCTTTGTCACTTGTTGGTTATCTTGATTCTTTGTCACTTGTTGGTTATCTTGATCCTTTGTCACTTGTTGGTTATCTTGATCCTTTGTCACTTGTTGGTTATCTTGATTCTTTTTCACTTGTTGGTTATCTTGATCCTTTGTCACTTGTTGGTTATCTTGATCCTTTGTCACTTGTTGGTTATCTTGATCCTTTGTCACATGTTGGTTATCTTGATTCTTTGTCACATGTTGGTTATCTTGATCCTTTGTCACATGTTGGTTATCTTGATCCTTTGTCACATGTTGGTTATCTTGATTCTTTGTCACATGTTGGTTATCTTGATCCTTTGTCACTTGTTGGTTATCTTGATCCTTTGTCACTTGTTGGTTATCTTGATCCTTTGTCACTTGTTGGTTATCTTGATTCTTTGTCACTTGTTGGTTATCTTAATCCTTTGTCACTTGTTGGTTATCTTGATCCTTTGTCACTTGTTGGTTATCTTGATTTTTTGTCACTTGTTGGTTATCTTGATCCTTTGTCACTTGTTGGTTATCTTGATTCTTTGTCACTTGTTGGTTATCTTGATTCTTTGTCACTTGTTGGTTATCTTGATCCTTTGTCACTTGTTGGTTATCTTGATCCTTTGTCACTTGTTGGTTATCTTGATCCTTTGTCACTTGTTGGTTATCTTGATCCTTTGTCACTTGTTGGTTATCTTGATCCTTTGTAACTTGTTGGTTATCTTGATCCTTTGTCACATGTTGGTTATCTTGATCCTTTGTCACTTGTTGGTTATCTTGATCCTTTGTAACTTGTTGGTTATCTTGATTCTTTGTCACTTGTTGGTTATCTTGATCCTTTGTCACATGTTGGTTATTTTGATCCTTTGTAACTTGTTGGTTATCTTGGTTCTTTGTCCCTTATTGGCTCTCTTGGTCTTTTGTCCCTTATGAATATCTTACATGAGGTTGTTTGTTGGTGGTTGGTGGTTAAGGTCACATTTATGCACCGTGGCTAATCGTGACACAACATGGAGATGAAGTCAAGTTTAGTCAATCGTTGATCCACATGTTGTCCATTTAGAGGACTTTCACCCCAAGCATTGGTGACTGGGTCCTATTTTACTGGTGAAGTGGAAACAGTAAACAAGCGTTGTTTACCACAGTAAACAAGTGCTGCTTAATTCCCGGGGTTCCCATGGGGAATCTAGCATGAGAGCGTCGTTTCCAATACAAACATATACTATAATAAATTGTGAAAAAGAATTCATTAATCTACCGAGGTCACCACCCAGAAAATCTGAGATATCTTTAGGACGAAATCTGCATTTATCACAATGTACAAACTGAAGCAATGTAACAGCTCAGTCCAGCACAAAGTTTTGAATGCATTATTAATGCCATTTGTATGGTTTGTTTGTTTATATGTGTTTAATGTCACATATTTATCAAAACTTTCTTTTTCACAAGGACTGGGCCAATAATAGTCTTGGTTATCAGCCGTAAAAAATTCTCACCAGGCAGCCTGATCACCCATCTATCACAAAAATTTACACTTTATGTGCAATGGGAAATCGGCTCTACCCATACAACATAAAGTAAATAAATAATTTTTATCTACTTTATACGTAAAAACAGTAAAGTTTTATCCTTTATCGTTATTGAAAACTCGCCGTCAATAAAAAATCTTTTATCGTTACTGCAGTAAGAATAAAAGTCACGTGATATCGCAAGAATACAACGTTCACGCCCATCTCATTTACATGACGTACTATTTCATTCAACACTTTGAATAACTAATTATCGCTGCCGCGGATCGAAACAAATAAAACGGGGAGTATTTATCGAAATGTATTGAATAAAAAAGAAGGCCATTAATTAAACTTACTGAATTGTAAAAATAAAATTTGACGGAAAAGAGTAAAAATTAGTAACTTACACTTTTTCAAATGAGATTATTTCACCCTTCGAGACTTTAATTATCCTGACGTTCAAATGTCACTGGGAATTCAGTTTCTTCAACATTTTTCAAAATGTGACGTCAAACGTCGGAAAGTACAAATAACCAGATATTTTTCACATTAGTGATTATCTGGTTGAAGGCTAGATTATTTTTAGTGGTCTGCATTTGTTAATCAAAATTTGTTTTATTACGGGAGTGGGGGAGGTGGGGGTGTAGATAAAAGGGTTATATACACATGGTGTTTGTAAAAAATCTTTTATCGCGACTCGAGCGTTTTCGGGGGCTACATAGCTACTCGTCGCTGTGCGACGAGTAGCTATGTAGCCCCCGAAAACGCTCTCGTCGCGATAAAAGATTTTTTACAAACACCATGTGTATATAACCCATATTTACGAGGCCTCTTAATCAGCCTAGTCGCAATTTCACAATGCAAGCCCTGATTTATGCACCGTGACACAACATGGAGATAAAGTCAATCGTTTATATACTAATACATGTTGCCCATTTTGGAGAATTTGCCCCTCAAGCATAGATAAATGGGGCCTTTTTTAACCAGTGAAGTGGAGCCATTAGTATGATAAGAATATGGAAAGAAAACCAATATCGTCCTTCAACACACTTCTCTGAACCATACAGGTTTTGTCAAAACAGTTTGCCGGCAATATTATTTCTACTTGTTGGAGATTCAGTTTTAAGCTGACATTAGCACACCCACTGAGTAAAAACACAGGACCACCAAAGACATTTTTTCTTTTTTTACTTTTGAGCAAAAAAAAACACCATTACCAAAATAGATCTTCTCAATCAGGGTTACCAAAGCCTTCTCATTATGAGTAAAATACCCGTTATGTCAAAATACATTCTGTTGACATCAAACATTTCCAGTGTAGTAAATCGAGGTTACAAATAATGACAAAACATTTTTGGAATAAAATTTATTCTGTGGATGATGGTAAGTGATATACAAGACATATTGTTGACATGAAATGTTTCTAGTAATTTACCCCAAATTTGAAAAAAAATGGTTCAGTGGTTCTGGGGGAGAAGTCGATAATGTAATGTTAACAGACGACGCACGACGGACGAAGAGCAATCCCTTAAGCTCACTTGACTTTGTCAAGGTGAGCTAAAAATTCTCGTATCACTGAAAATTTTCATTTTTTGCCTCCAAAACATAGGTTTTGACCCCTCATTGGAACGAGCGTGTCACGCTCGTTCCAATGACTGGTTACAACCTATGTTTTGGAAGCAAAAAACGAAAATATTTAAAAAAACTGAATGACGATTTTCAAGTATAGCGCTGGCCGGTTTTGTCAATTACGTTAGATAAAAGGTTATTGAGCGATTGCTGTCCAGCAATGTTGGTCACCAGTCCCTACTTAATAGTGAAATCAAGCAAATTCAGCTCAGTAGACCTTCTCTTCACCTGGCATCACATGGGAAATACAGTTTAAAAAACCAAACATACTGTACAGAGACCACTGATCTCAAATTTGTGTTCCCATACGAGGAATAAATACAAGAACATGATTTGAACCAACTTGAATCGGGGCTTCCTCGAGATGTCATTCATATTTATTGATTTGTTGTTCTTTAACGTCACATATTTAGGAACAATGGATAATCTTAACACAACAAGGAGATAAAGCCAAGTGTACACAATTGTTTAAACCCATTGTTACCCTTTTCACTGGCGGAAAGGAAAGAATTGCATCCCCAATTTTTTATCTCTTGTTTTCTTGTAAAAAGCAGGATTTAGAACAAATCTGATAAGGGAGATGCCTGAGAAATAAGATTTAAATTTTAAGGCCCTTTATAGCTCCGAACTACCACTATTATACTGCTATGATGTTGGGTACCACAAGTGTTATTTTTCTGAAAAAAAAAGCATCAAGCATTGGCAGAATTTGTCTTATAGTGGTATTACATCATTGTTGCCTTCCTGTTCATTCAGCCAAGTGAGGTTTGTTTGTTTGTTGGTGGTTAACGTCACATATTTATGCACCGTGGCTAATCGTGACACAACATGGAGATGAAGTCAAGTTTAGTCAATCATTGATCCACATGTTGCCCATTTTAGAGGACTTCCAACCCAAGCATTGGTGACTGGGTCCTATTTTACTAGTAAAGCGGAACTGGTTCACTGGCCACAGTAAGCCAGTGCTGCTTACTTCCCGGGGTTCCCACGGGGACAGCCAAGTGAGGTAGGATCACTGCCAGCTAATCAATAACTGTTTGCATACAAGGTTTATGTTTGTTTAGTGGTGTTTAACGTCACATATTTATGCACCGAGGCTAGTCGTGACACAACATGGAGATGAAGTCAAGTTTAGTCAATTGTTTATCCACATGTTGCCCATTTTAGAGGACTTGCACCCCCAAGCATTGGTGACTGGGTCCTATTTTACCAGTAAAGCAGAACTTGTTCACCGCAGTAAACAAGTGCTGCCTACTTCCTGGGGTTCCCACGTGGGCTGCATACAAGGTAGCAGCAGCTTTACTAAAATTAATCTTAACCCCGAGGGTGAATGGCTTAACTTTTTTGATTTGTGACGAATTCAAAAGTACAAACTAATGCTAAACCTCCATCTAAAGAGTTGCAATAATAAATTCTAAAAAAAACCAAACAAGAGGCCCAAGGGGCCTTGAGCGCTCACCTGAGTAACGGGTTCAAAAACTACATGGAGGTGTGAACACGTTGTTAATCCCACTGATTGATATTAACTCTTCTTCTCTGGCTGAGTTCATGGTCCCAAAGTGATTGATAATCAGTTAACATTGATCAACTGTAAACAACTAAACAACTTCAAACATCTCAATAGTATATAATATGACCCTGTATGTTTCTTTCACCACCCACTGATCAATCACTGCAAGTTTTATCCAAATTGGCCCAGTGGTTCTGGAGAAGAAGACAAAAATGTGTCGACCAATAAGAAGCTGCGGTGGCCATATTGGATGGCAAACGGGGATACCGAACACAAATCTGAAAGAGGACCTTCCACTGATCAGTCACAGCAATTTTTATCCAAATTGTCCTAATGGTTCTGGAGAAAAAGACGAAAGTGCGTTAGCCATTCAGAAGCTGTGGAGGCCATATTGGATAGCAGACAGGGATAACAAACACAAATCTGAATGAGGATCACCCAATGATCAATCACAGCAAGTTTTATTCAATTTAGCCCAATGGTTCTGAAGAAGAAGACAAACATGCGTTAGCCAATCAGAAGCCATGGTGGCCATATTGGATGGCCAGCGGGGATACCAAACACAAATCTGAAAGAGGACCACCCACTAATCAATCACAGCAAGTTTTATCCAAATTGGCCCAGTGGTTCTGGAGAAGAACACAAAAATGTGTCAACCAATCAGAAGCTGCGGCAGCCATATTGGATGGCGGACGGGGACAACAAACAAATCTGAAAGAGGACCACCCACTGACTAATCACTGCAAGTTTTATCCAAACTGGCCCAATGGTTCTGGAGAAGACGACGAAAATGCGTCAGCCAATCAGAAGCTGTGGCGGCCATATTGCATGGCGGACGGGGATACCGAACACAAATCTGAAAGACGACCACCCACTTTTCAATCATAACAAGTTTTGTTCAAATTGGCTCAATGGTTCTGGAGAAGAAGAAGAAAATGTGTTAGCCAATCAGAAGCCATGGTGGCCATATTTGATGGCCAGCGGGAATACCGAACACAAATCTGAAACAGAACCACCCACTGAACAACTCCAGAAAATTTTATTCACGTTGGCCCAGTGGTTTTGGAGATGTTGTTTTTATAATGTTGACGCCTAACGACGGACGACGGACGGAGAGTGATGGATAAAGCTCCACCTGAGCTTTGCTCAGGTGAGGTAAAAATTCAATTTTTTTTTCATAAAGAACAAAGGCCGTGCTCCTCCCTCAAGGTAATGAATGTGGCATTGCACATCCCCATGAGGGGTGCTTCCTTATGTTTAGGAAGGATAATATGAAAAGGTGGGCCTAAAAATGATTTAGATTCTCGGGTGAATCCCCCATCTAATTATATATAACACTTTCATTGTACATTTTATTGCCATCCAATGTCTTCCATATTGGTACAAACTCAAAACACAAAATTTTGTCAGTTTGTGGATGTGAATTAATTTGCAAATGTTTTGAAACAAATACAGTCTGTGGAATAATGTTCATTTTTAATATTTATCTGTGCTGACTGTATCATCCATTGTGTGCATCAAGTTATTTACAAGGTAAACACTGGCATCACTCACGAGAAATCCAAGAAACAAAAATTGAAAAAGAAAACACCCCTTTTTCAGGTTTGAAAAAGAAATGTCCAAAGCTCCAAATAATTTTCATGTGGCCAAAAAGAAAATGGTGTTTTTTTGTGAATACATTTTTAACAAAGGCTGTTTTTGAGAGTTATGTTAACCCTTTACCTAACATGAAAAGCAGACGACACTTGCAAAAAAAATTATTGAATAACTAATTTTTTTCATTTTTTGTCTCAAAAACATAGGATATGACCCCTCGTTGGAACGAGCTCGACGAGCTCGTTCCAACGATGGGTCATAACCTATGTTTTTGAGACAAAAAATGAAAATATTTTGAAAATTAATTGGCGATTTTTGAGAATAGCGCTGGCCGGTTTTGACCGTTATGTTGGGTAAAGGGTTAATTTAAACATTCAAGAGGATAAAAAAAAAATTATCAAATCATTGTGCCTACCTAGGCAATATTTTATGGTACTCAAACATAGCTAAGACTTAGGTTGTGACATCAAAAGACTGAAATCAAGGTTGCTCTAAAATAATACACCACAATATTAAACACAAAACTCCTGAGTAGAAAATAGTAAAAAAAAAAGCTAATATACACACTAAATGAAAACAAAACAAGAGGCCACGTATGGCCTTGGCCATTTGCCTGATCCTTTTAACTACTTAAATATCCTTCAACTTCAAAATAGAATTTGCCAAAAACAATTTTTCCAAATTTTCCAATTCATGGACCACTTGTCCCACCCAAATGGGAAATGACTCAAAATCCTCCTCGACAATTGTTTGCCTGAAATGACTCAAAATTCTTCAAAATGGATTCTAAAAGAAAAAAAAATTCAAAATGGTTCAAATTCATGGACTACTGGGTCCACCCAGAAGGGACTCAAAAAATCTTTCAAAATGGATTTTGAAGCAAAAAAAAAATTTCAAATCCATGGGTCACTGGGTTCACATAAGTGGGCCACTGGAGCTGACTTGAGTGTACTTCTCAAATGGAAGCTACAAACCGAATATAAAGTCTCTGCTACTGCTGATTCATGAGAAGATTTTTAATGATTTTTTCTAATCTTTGGGTGTGGCCCCATCTCAACTTGATTTGAATAAAAACAAAATGCGATGTCAGGACGTTTTTGAAAATAATCCCTCATTATTGCACTGAGTTAGAATTTAGGCTTCCTAAGTTAGCCCAAATATGAACTCTGGTCTTGGTGTGAACAAAGCTGAACCTCCCCCTTCTAAGGATTCTACCAAATATCAAATTTTCTGACTGGTGGATCTGGAGGAGATCTTTAAAGAATCTCCTATAGAAAGTCCAAATATAAACACAGGTTTCTAATTATCACACACTTCTTAATTACCCTTCTAAAGATGTTATATGTGAAATTTTGAAGCTTGTGGAAAAGCAGTTTAGGAGTAAAAAAAAAACTACTTAATATTCTTGCATTGACCTCAGTGTTTAAAAAAAAAAACTTGGCGCTTTTGCAAATTCCTGAAAAGTACTTTATGATCAAATCAGAAATGGATTTTTTCAACCTTTCTATTCTGCTGGTCATAGTCATATGTAAGCTTACATATAAAATATTTGGCGTGATTCTTTGGAAACATGGCAGTTTTACAACATCTACTATTTTGTGAGGTTCCTACGGGATGATAAGAAAAATAAGTTTCATCATAAATCAAGTACTTATGAACCATTGTTGTCACATTTGGTACAAATCGGCCACACGGTTGAGAAATTTTTGCCCTCCCACAATAAAGACAAATATTGCCCGACGAAATTCTCTTGAAACGAGTCTCAGTTTAAATCTCTGCTACAGGTGGTTCTTGAGGGGGACATTGTCAAAGAAAACATGTCATATTGCGGTAATTTGACCGTTTGGATCCTCAAAGAGCCCAAATGTGGACCCTGTGTTTAGAATTCCACATACCTGTTAAGCATCTTTATTAAGATGTTAACATACTTATGAAATATGTAAGCTTTTGAAGCAGTTGTTTTGGAGAAGCTTGTTTTATTCTTTTCCCTATTCACTTCAGTGTTGAAAATATGACTACTGAGAACTTGTTTGTTCGGTGGTATTCAATGTCACTCAATTATGCACCATGGTTAATCATTAGGGCTGCAACTGGTTCTTCGATATGATACATATTGCGATATCAACCCCACAGTTCGGTTCATTTCGATACATTATATAGTACATCGTCCTGGATAGCTCACATTACATGCCTGGACAATTTATCCACGAAGGTGATTAGGAAATGCTGTTGTAGGACACCAAGCGAAATTTCCATTGATGAAGCACATTATACAGTATGATACATTATACCAAGCAAAATTTCCATTGATGAAGCACTGGGTTTTACCCAATGCTTCATCAATAAAAAGGTTGCTTGGTGACTCAGTCATTATCTTGGAATTGCCATAGATAAATTGTCCACAAATGTACTGTAAGAGATGATAGCTGAAAAAGTATTTTCCTTGTAACAGCTATTACTCTGACCAATACAAACTATAAATAAAATAATTATCACAGCACTGTGACAGCAGCCATATCTTGACTCAAGCACAAATCAGCGATAAAAAAAGATAAAAATGATACTAACAGCCAAGGTAGTCAAATTATGTACCGAACCGAAACAATTGTGGCACACACCACATCGTGTATCGAACCGAGATAAAATATTGTGGTGTTTGGCGCACTGCAGTGAACCATTGCATCCCTACTAATCATGACACAACATGGAGATCAAGTTTTTTTCAATCATTTATACACAAGTTGCCCATTTTAGAGGAATTGCACCCCAAGTATTGGTGACTGGGTGTTGTACCAGTGAAGCAGAACTTATTTACCACAGTAAACAAGTGCTGCTTACTTTCTGGGGTTTCCACGAAGATTCCAAAAGCATTTAGGAGCAAAGAAAATGGGCCAGATTAGTCATCGTTTCTTCAAAATTATAGTGCCAGCATGCTACCAATTATGTAAGGGCATTAACTCTGAAAGGAAGAAATGGACTAGACAATAATGAGATAAACTCATTTTCGTAACATAAACATGTTCGATAAACATTTGTCAAAAGTTGCTACAAAAATCAAATCAGGAATCTTCTTCCCTATATTATTCTGTCACACTTCTTGTGTATAAAAACTCAAGAAAACATTTCTTTTACTTTGAATTTGCGATTGTGAGTGATGATATTCCAAACTTTCTTTTTTAATGTATCCCAACTGCGAAGACAAATCTTCCCTTTACTTTTTTGGCTCTTTTCTATTGCTTTCACACAATCCTTCATTTGTGGGGTTATTTCTTGCTTTATGAAATCTCCAGAATACTTCATGACTTCTTTGTTTTCCTCAACAGTCCAGGCTACTCGAGTACCTGAAAAAAAACCCATACAGTAAAACCTGTCTTGAGAGACCACTGTCTTGAGAGACCACCTGTCTTGAGAGACCACATCTACCAGGCACCGATTGGTTTTACTCTATAATGGACCTGCTATGGGAGACCACCTGTCTTGAGAGACCACCTGTCTTGAGAGACCACTGTGACCTGGTACCAACTTGTATTTTTATGCTATAATGGACCTGTCTTGAGAGACCACCCCTTTGAAGACTGAAACCATGACAAAAACTTTTTACCTGTTCTGGAATTGGAAAATCCATTGTGGTTATACTAACATAATTAAAAGTATTAAAAGCTCTTAATTGGGTTTCAGTTGCTAACTCATTAAAGATTGAGATGTTTTTATAAGACCCCTGTGAAAAGATTAGGATTATTGCTGAATAAACTATTTCATACATACCTGAAATGTGACAGATAGGAATAAAACTAAATTTGTGTTGAAAATCTTTTTGTAACAAATTGAAATGGACTGTTATAAAAATTATAAAAATAAATTAGTGTTGAAAATCTTCAATGAAGATTTTCAACACTAATTTATTTTTATAATTTTTATAACAGTCCATTTCAATTTGTTACAAAAACTTCATAAAAAAGAACAACTACAAAGTAATTACAAAAATCCACTCTTCTCCATTTCTGAATTTTGTGGTTGGTTATTCACTGACTTGAAAAAACCTGAAACCTGTTATGAGAGACCACCTGTCTTGAGAGACCACTTTTGTGTGGCCCAACATTACGTGTACACTCCATATAAAAAAATTATTCCAATGTCGACTGAGTGCGTTATGTATGATTATATAACAGCAGGTATTTACTCATTAATCAGTGTTGATTGGGAAAACATCTCGCATTTTACATAATACGTTTTCTTCACTAAATCTTTTTTCTGTGCCTGAAATATTTTTGGAGAGAATTTTCTGGATCAAAAGAATCCTTTAAATGTGAAAATCGGTCCAATAATTCACGTTTTGTGTTCTAATAAATCTTTTAAAAAATGTGAATTTTGACGATCCCGTGAAGCAGTGTGGCTCTTCCATCTATTGGATTTACATGATATAAAATAGTCTGAACTCGCTTAATCGAGGTCATTGTTGTTGAAAAAAACATTCTGATTCTCAACCGAAATGGACGGGTACAGATAACTACACATTTTTCTTTTTGAACATACTGGCAATTTATCTGCTTTTCGCCCGGGATATAACATGATAATTCGCCCAAATGTTAAATTAAAACACATTTTTTATTCTATCTGACAGCCGCTATGGAACCCCAGACACGGGGGAGATTATCTTCAAAACACGGATCAGATCCAGTTTGGGTAAACCCGATCCGTGCTTCTCTCATCTTTTTCCTGGAGCTACTTCAAAACACGGTATCATAATTCAACTCGAGACCATTCCGATCGATGAAGTGTGTCCCCACGGGAACGAAATGACGCCACCCAGGAATACATTACTTGAGTTTATGGTCATGAGAACAACGTCGTGACATCTTATTCAACCCGGGGAATCGGTCATATCAGCGGTGACTGATATTGGTGATAAAACGAGTTTTGGCTCCCATTCTTTTTTTTTCTTTTTTTTTTTTTGGAGGGGGAGGGGGGCTGATTTTGAAAAGATTAGGGCCAAAACGCATGCTCTATTCAATTCGGCGAAACTCAAACCGTTCTCACCCTAACTCGGTGGTAGTGTTGCGGCATCATACTATGATGTGGATAATGAAACAGTCCACCAATAATATTAGCAACAAATAATAAAAAATAAATAAAGCTTGATGAGACGCGTGTTCATAGCTAATATTATGAACTACTTGATCAAGACATCGTGTTAAGCACTAAATATCCAAAGTTTCAACTAATGAAGCCTCTTATTTGTAGCTAATATCATTGGACTCGAGACTGCACAAGCACTAAATTTCAGAAGATTTTAAAAATGTTTCCTGTGAATATTTTTATATTTGGGGGATTTGATATGATGAAACGTAGCAAGTGTTTCGTTTCTTTTAACATTTTCTTGGGGATTAACAACAAACAAATGATTTAATTTAACACGCCACTGAACAGAAGTAACTAATTGAGCATAATTGTATACTGGTATGTCATATGTTCAACACCTTTTCTAAGACTAATTTACTTATTAATCTGTCAAAGGGCCGAAGCATTTGAAGCATCTATTGAAAAGAAACCCATGCTAGCTGGGGAGAATTATTATTACCAAAACACCAACATACAGACGACAGCGTCTGGCCAAAATGTTATCAGTCTACCCAGTTTCCAGCCACGAAAATAAACATATTATTTCCAAGAAAAAACGTACCAAATGCTAGGAAGATAAATCCGGTGATCCAATAGTCTCCACCTGCCTACAGGACCAGGTGGCACTTACAAGATAAATTCTTTAATAACAACTAAAAATTTGAATTTTTTTGTCTCAAAACAAAGCTTGGGACCCCTCAATGGAAAGACTCAAAATCCACTAGCTCGTTCCAATGAAGGGTCATAAGCTATGTTTTTGAAACAAAAACTTAAACATAATAAAATTTAAATGCAGAGTTTTGTATAGCCTGAGTGCTGGCCAAATTCGGCCATTGGCGTTGTGAATTTAGTGAATTTAGTGAATTTCCATATTTTGTTTCAGTCACATAGTTTATGGTCCCTCGTTGGAATGCTCCCCTCCCCCGTTAATGAGGGCCACAAGCTGTAAAAAAAGGAAAATATATAAAATTTTAAGGGAGAATTTTTCCAGGCACGGCGGATCAGATTTAAAAGTGGAGAGATTATACTGTCGATCGTTGACTCACGGGAGGCGTGAATATGCCATAGTTATGGGGGTGGGGTGGGGGGGGGGTGGGGGCAGAGACAGAGAGAGAGAGAGAGAGTTTGTGTGTGTGTGTTATGAACGTGGGAAGCAAATGTGGGCAAAATCTACGTTTAAGGGGCAAATACCTACCCCTCCCCCGGCCCCCAGTGACGCCACCAATTTTTGATGCCTTTTTCAGATATTGGAAGTTGACAAGAAAATCCCATTGTGGGTGCCTTCCACTTCCTAAACTGCACTATAAATTTGTTTACCGTAGGCCATGATTCGTATGTCTCTTGCTTCTAAAATTTCATGATTCCGAAGACTTAACTTAATTTGAAAAATACACCCAAGTTGTTACGAAAATGACCGGAAGGAGTAGATGGATTTATTTATTAATTCTGTTTCATTCTCAATTTAGTTCGTCAAAAATAATTACTGAGGTAAACGTGAAGCAGCTTATCTGCAATGATATTAAATCATATGCCGAGTTCGTAATGATCCCGAGTCTGAAAAATAGGGTCCGCACTTCGTAAAGACAGGATGTATCGCCAAGACTGTCACATTATTGTTCTAAAAAACATAGCAACGCACAGAATTTGTTTTATTTTAAAATACTTCCTCTATTTGGTAATTTTATTTAAAAATGTCTCGATGAAATGTTTCGAGAATGAAGGTGGACAAGATCATGTTCGATGGCGATAAACTTACCTTTAATTATACAGGGGGGAATCCAAATGACATATCGGCAAAACATTTTATTTTAACACGGAAACAAGTTAAATATCTCGAAAAATATTGGGCGAATTATTTAAAAGCGGACATTATTCCGGGGTACAATGATCTGGAAAAGACAGATATAATATTTTTATGTCATTATTTTATGAAATGCAGGTTTTAGAAATTCACTGACTGAAGACTAATATTGCTAATCAGGTTCAGACTCTGGAAGAAATTTCTCGTCGAGCACTAATTGATTATGTAATGCTTCTCTCCTAACCGCACTTGGGTACCCCACCTTTCTACACAAAAAGTGGGGTACGCGAAGTGCGGTTTTATATGTAGTGTACACGTAATGAAAGGGCGGTCTCTCAAGACAGGTTCTACTGTACTAGGCAACACAAGCCTTGCCATTTTCAAATAAACCTGCATGAATGTAGATGTGAAAAAAACAACTGGTTAGACCAACAACAAAAGGCCCCAGAGGGCCTTAGGCACTCACCTTGTTGATGTGTCGCATGGCAGGGTTTGAATATGGGATTGTTTTGAGAAAGAATTTAACTTTTTCTCAATAGTCAGAATTTTGAATAGTGACAGTTTGGGGCAACATGAGGGCTTTAGGGTTAACAATGTTTTAGTTGTCAAAAATGTTAATCACTCAATATATACATGTACCTAATGCTACTTCGAGATGTACTCTTATCTACCCGACATCTCACTGGTGTAATATCGATTGCTGGTGATACTATGGTTTGCCAGTTGATAATTTTCTAACCAGTTGGATGGATAGCCAATTATTTTGCAGTCAAACGTTCTACCATTTCAGCAATATTATTTATCACTTTCAAACATAAAAGTTATTTTTTTTAAGTTAGACTGCAATCTAGAATTTATACCATATTAGGCCACCAAGAACCTGTGCAATGAATATATATTTATGATTACTTTATACACAGAAGAAACAACTGTGGTCAATAATAAATAATAAATGAGAGAACAAAAAACATGCCACACTTTGTCCATGTTTTTTCCCTGTTGATATTTCGTCGCCGGTGCACTATAATGTCATAGGGGACAAACAACATAGCACTCATGCAATGATTTATGGAAGAGAGCCAACAATCTCCTATGAATTGCAACAAAGTAGGTGCATACAGACATAATATCACTTTCAGGATCATTTGACAATGCACTAACTTTGAAGCCACAAGCAGCTTTACCTCCACACTTCATACTAATTAGTATAACTTTTCAACACTCAACCTGGAAACGCAAGGTTGGTATTGCACTGCAGGGTTTGTACACCATTTCAGATACCCCATTCGTTGATTTTTTTTTCAGTAAAATCCCAGACATTTCCATGACACACGACCTAACACACAGTACTGCGACAGCACACCAGGATGGTGCTAGAGAAACTTCTCAACTAGACCTGTATTTGTAGGTCTCAACTAGAATGGAAGAAAAATTTCTTGATACTATCCACTATACATAATACATACTAGTATATTTGTACAAACAAATACGTAACATATCGACTATAAATTTCTGCAGTTAAAATGTCATTTCCAGTGAGTGAGAAACTAGTTAGACTTTGAAAATCTGTTGTTTGTTCAGTCGGTTGAGATTTTGTTTCAGATTTTTTTCATAAATGGTTGAAGATTACGCACAGAAACACACTGGCGAGGGCTTTTCAAGTGCTTCGCCTCTCTCTCATGATATATAACTGCTGCCAGAGACCAGCCTAGAGGGGTAAAATTAGGGAGAAGTGACTTCTCCCTCTGTGGAAAATAGGGAGGTGTGAGCAACTTTTAGGGAGAAGTGAGCAACTTTTAAGAAGTCAAGCTGAAGGAGAGAAAAGTGATACATTCGCGATGACAAAAATATAAATTACAAATTTGTTTATGTTATTTTTTATTACCAACAAAAATATAGATGTGATTCTTTCAAATTCCCAGTTTTGTTGGGTTAATTGGACAAAAATTGGGAAAGTGTTAGCCAACAATGAGTACTAAAGTTAGAAGTGTAGTTCTACAAGTTATGTGATATTTAATTTATTTTTGAAAAAACATTGTGTTGGGTAAAGTGTTAATTGGACAAATTTAGTAAAGGGTTAGCAGCTGTGTTAGTACTAAAGTTAGAAAGAAAGTTGACTAAGTTAGAAGAAATTCAATTCATATTAAAAAAAATATAGTGTTGGGTAAAGGTTTAAGTTGATAAATGTGGTAAAGGGTTAGCCCGCAATTGGGTACCAAAGTGAGAGAGGTAGTTCTGCAAGGTTGATAAAATTTACTTTACTTTTGAAAAAGAAAATCTGTTAGGTGGCAAATTGAATAAATTTGCTAAAGGGTTAGCCAACAAGTGAGTTCTAAAATAAGTAAAGAAAGGTGCCTCTGCAAGTCAATGCAATTTAATTTATTTAAGAAAAAAAAACAGATAAGAATTCTGTTGGGTAAAGGGTTGATTGAATGCATTTGGTAAAGGGTTAGTTAACAGGCGAGTACTAAAGTTAGAATAGTAGTTCTGCAAATTGAATAAAATTTATTTTACTTTTTAAATAAAAATGTATTGCGTTATGTAAAGGGTTATTTGAATGAATTTGATAAAGGGTTGGCCATCTGATGAGTACTAAAGTCAGGAGTGGTTTGGTTGAAAGGACTTGATGGACCAAATAAGGAAACAACAGATAGAAAGTGAAACAAAGCACTGGATGTAATTCAACACTTTTGTGACTGGTTCCAGTTTAACAGGGGATGTTTTTCTGGTATCTTTTAGTCTTATTCTAGAGTAGGTCTGAGTAAACACCCAATAATATGGAAACAGCAACCACATTTTTCACTGAAAACGAAATATTAAACGTGTCTCGTCATGTAGAGATTCACTTTCATAGAATTTTGTAATGAATAAAGTTTCTTTTTGTTCAAAATACCATTTGAAACAGAATTTTATAAGAAAATTTCCAAAGCCCTGAAACTATGTTACCTAATTTGATGCAAAGTAATTTTGATTGAAACGGCTCATTTTTCACCAGCTGTTTGATGTAGTTTATGTTTTTATGAAGATCCCTTGCCTATTGTACATTACTGCATCAAAATCTGTCATGAGTTTCAATTTATTTTCAGTAAATTTGCCACAAATTTCGGACGAAAACCAAATGCTTTTGTTGTAAACGAAACTCCCAAAATTTTACCGGCGACTTCTCATATTTGTGGGGAGACTTCAACTTCGCCTGTCGACCAAAATACGGCGAAGTCAACAGCAACAAGGCAAAGTTTTCACCCATGTCGCCCACTAGGCTGGTCTCTGACTGCTGCAATCCCCATGTTCAACATACTGAATTCGGAAACATTTCCTAAAATTCTACTTTAAGAACCCATATTTTCAACCACAGAATTTATTTTCAGGCTCACTTAAGTGATTGGGTATTTGCGCATTGTCCCTTGACCATCAACAGGGGCAATGCGAAAGTGCCTGATGAATCTTGCATGTTTCTGACGATCGGCCTTCTGCTAAGAAAATAATTTTTTACACTTAAAATCCTGCATAATATTAGTCCCGAACAGTATGTTCCTCTCAGAAATTTTTGACAATCGCTTCACAATTATCAAAAATTTCTAAGCGGAATGTCCTTTTTGGGACGAGTAAAATATTTGTAAATGAATGCCAATTGTCAAAATAAAAAATACCCTTTGTAGTTTTGTAATTTATTTATTTATTTGGTGTTTAACGTCACATATTTATGCACAATGGCTAATCGTGACACAACATGGAGATAAAGTCAAGTTTAGTCAATCGTTTATACCCCATGTCGCCCATTTTAGAGGACTTCCACCCCAAGCACTGGTGACTGGGTCCTATTTTACCAGGAAAGCAGAACTTGTTTACCCTAGTAAACAAGCACTGCTTCACTTCCCGGGGTTCCCACGGGGGACGTAGTTTTCTAAAATTTTACTGTTAACTTAAGCTTTCAAAGTGAAAGATTAACAATAAATATTTTCAAAGAATTCAACCTGAACATCTTCATGCAAATGCGGCATCTTGCAAGCGAATTGTCACTCTGAACTTATTCAATCCATTTAATAACAGACAACCACGCCTTCAAAAATTAGCATTTTTGTGACATTTTGTTTGTGTTTGTGCCGTTGACCATTTAATTGACCCTGCCACGAAGGGCAAGTGTCTGTACATGATTGTGATATTCATTGTTAAATTTCAAGGAGTGCAGCATATAATATAAGCCAATTCCATTAACCCCTAAAATCCAAACATAACATGAAGCTTGCCATTTATTGTTTTGAAGATACTTACATGGAGCACGTTTTTGCTTTTTCAGGTTTGCATCAATTTCACTCTCACTATCATACCCAGTTGGGTCTTCAGGAACTGAAATTACGTAAAGAATACAATAAAACTTTGTATCTCAGCCAGGCCTGGCATTCTGAAAAATGCAGGAGGGCAAAAAATCGCTCTCCTCAATCAGCTTTGGAGAGCAATTAGCTTTACACAGCATTTTAAGTATCCAGTTGAACGAACTCATTGAAACTGAAACCAACAGACTACATCAGTGATTTTATTAACTTTACGAAGGTAAAGCGAAATCTCTTAGACATCTAGATGTCTCACTCAACAACCGAACACACACTTGACAAGACCTGTGTGTGTACCCAGACCTGTTGTCCAAGAAAGTCATACGCCTACCACTACCACCTTCAACCCCCTAAGGGGGGTTGAAGGTGGTAGTAGTAGGCGTATGACTTTCTTGGACAACAGGTCTGCTTGAATCTACAGTCACATCCTGGTGCAAGTGCTTCAAGTGACAGGATAGTAGTAATGGTAGTATATTATAGTGTCAATATTCCTTGAATAATTACCCCTCAAACTGTGATGTCAGTTGTTGAACTTGAAACTGACAGAAAAAAAAATATTGCTGTGACCCATTTTGCTTCAAATGTTTGCAACTGTGTTTGGGTATGGTTGCAGCCATTACCTTTTACCACTAAACCACTTTCAAAATGAAATTACGTGATGTTATGTGACTTCGAAGTTAAATTACATTTTTGCTTTACAACAAAAATTTAATGTGAGCATAATACATGTAATCTCAATCATCCCAGACCAAAATATTTAGGAGGGCAATTTTTCGCTCTCCTTAATTCTTTTAGGAGGGCAGTAAGGAGAGCTAAAAAATCGCTCTCCTGAAATTGCCAAGCCTGCTCAGCCTGAAAGAAACTTCTCATACTTATTCAATATTACAGATATAAGGAATACACCACGCAGTGGTCGTATGAACCAAATTTCATGGGTGTAAAGACAAGTCAACAGTGAGCGTTTGTGAGTGGTTAAAATCTCTAGACCACAAGTAGTGAATATTTGGTTCACATGGCTTCTGCAGGTGTGTTTTGTTTATACCACGATCCTCTCATATCAACATTTTATTAATTCTTTTCAAAAATGAAGAAACAGGAGACAAATCAATAAAAATTGCACCTCCCAACAAAGCACCTATGGTAAGCCTCACTGCAAGAAATGACTCTGTTATGCAAACTGATACTTCAGTCAGGCTATTACTTCTACTATATGCCCTTAAATGAGGAATTAGTATTTGTGTTAAATTATAATTTGATATAAAAGGAAGATTTGAAACGCATTTTATCGCAAAAAAGTTTTTAATAAAAGGGAATGCCGGGAATTATATTTTTCCTCAATGACAGCCTTAACTTTTGCGCAAGCTGAATTGAAACTGTGTATATTTGTAAACGTTGTTCGATAACTCATTAAAGTTGCTTAGGTGGTGATAAGCACTTAAAAATATTCGAAATAAATACTAACTGGTACAAAATATGTGGATTTGTTTCATTAGATCACTGTAATATGAGGTTTTCATTCTATGACCGCTTCTGAAATCCGAAGCAATGAGGAACCAATCTAGATGTTGTTCCACTATGGTTATAAGTTTTTACTAGTGAAATCCAATAGGATGTGTTCACCACGGTCAGGGTGTGAAGCTGAAATTTATTCCACATGCTTTTCACATACAGTGAAGCCTGCCACTTAATTGCATATTTCCTTCCCTAATTGTACATCCCTGTTAATTGAATATAATTTTCAAACACTAAACCGTTTGCCTTAACCTAAGTAAAAAAAATTTCCTGTTAATTGCATTAGAGTTACAGAGTAAATTCCTGTTAATTGTACAAGGAAATCTTTTATTATGTTGAAAAATTACTCTGCCAATCACCAAATTCCTCTTATTTATCAACCTATTTCGTCCCAGTACATCCAATTAATCAAATATATCTTGTTTGACAGAGCTCAATGAGCTTTGTTAAACAAGATATAATAGAATAAATGGTCAGTTGAATTCAGAATTACATGAGTATAACGAAATTCCTGTTAATTGAATAATTTCCACTTACAAAGTGACTATTCAATTAACAGGATTCCACTCTACAGGGCAACAGACAATCGTGGTATAAATACATATCTCCATCAGAATGGAATTTATTTAATTTATATAATATTAGTTATGTACCTATAAGTTTCTTTCAATATAGAAAAACTTTAATGCAAATGTTTAAAACAATGAACGCTATTCTGGAAGATGCATTAACTGACATATTTTAAGTAATGTGTATCTCAAGGTTGATGTTGGACAGATTTCCATTCCAGGAATGACTTTCCTGCAAAAAGATCTGATGTGAATCAAGTACATATGACACAGTATAATGGCAGTCAGGAATGACTTTCAGATAAAAAAAAATGAAGTGAATCAAGTACATATGACACAGTATTATTGCAGTCAACATATGGCAGAGTTCTCCCATGTTGAGGTACAAACTGCAAAAATTATTTGAATGCACTGAATAATGACCGTGCTAGAGCATCAACTATGTTGTACAGACACATATGTATTATGTACGAGCATAGTATTGAATGTACACATCTCTCCACTATATACCCCTCCGACTAGGTTGGGGGCATAATTATTACAAAAAACCTGCATGAACCCTATATGGTCCAAACCAAACAGCCTACCAAAACCAGAATTATTCATAACATTGCTCAATCATAAAGTAAACAATGTATATAAGACTCTGAGGGGCCAAATAACTATGCCTTGAAATCAAAATTCTAACATTGATAAGTTTTTCTGCCACAGAGCAAGTGATTAAACATGAAGTTTTAGGTAAACTCACAAGTTACATTCTAAGTACTTTGGCAGATAATTCTAGGCAAATCTTGGCCACCTTTGCTGGCAACCAAGTCTTGCCTAGAAACAATTGCAAAGCCTGTTTAAACAATGCTCAGGGAAGGAACAAAAAAAATACACCCCAAACCACTGGCCCACAAGCTTTTGTTAAAACATTGACTTGGAAAAAGATCTACTTTGGGTGGTCTAAAATACTGTTTATTTCTTCTGACGCACAAACAACAAACTTATGCACACACTGTAAAACCAACCGACAATGGTTTTCTGCATTTCTAGGTATGCACTACTTAAATAGTGTGCTCACAGAAATTTAACTCACCATTGTCTAATTCTGGTATGATATCTTCCTCCAAGGAAGACTGATCAACAGGAACTGCCTCTGGAAAGAACAAATATGAAGTGTATGTTAATTTTAGTTCAGGAAACAACAGCCCTCCTTGAATAGATATTTCAGAGTTAATTCAGCACACTTAGAAACAAACTACAAGTATCACGATTTCGGACTACATACAAGCGTAACAACTCTAAGCAGAATACAAGTTTCCCTCAAAGAGTTGTTCAAGCTTGTTAATTCTGGTTCCTAAATCAGGAAGCAAGAACATGTCAGGCTTAAATCTGCCAGAAAACAAGAGGCCCCAGAGGGCTTTAGGTGCTCACCTTGATGTGTGGCAAAGCTGGGTTAAAATATGGGATTGTTTTGAGGAAGAATTCAACTTTTTCTCAATAGGCAGAATTTTTACTTTCAAATGTTCATATCTGTTGAGACTATGGAAGCGAATTTGCACAGAGCAACTGAAAAACAAACAAATGTGAATTTCTACCCACTAAGGATGCTGCATATCACACATCTAAAAATTCTGACTGGTGGACATGGGAAAGAGTTTTAAAGGTTACCCATCATATCACATCAAGTTAGAATTCGGGCTTCCACATGCACACAAGTTTCAGATGATTTTGACCCGTGAGTCTGGAGAAGTTTTTTTTAAAACAAGAGGCCCCAAGGGGCCTTTAATCGCTCACCTGACAAAGTAGTTGAAAGAAGTATTTTGGATCATATTTAGCTAGCCAAGGCTAAGGCTTATCAACATTCTGAGGAAAGAAGTCATGAAATTATTTATAACTCTGGTGCCATGTCAGAAGATTATTATATGTCTTGCTGACTGGGTTCAATTCTACTAGCTGAAGATAGCACTACCAAACTTCCAAGGGGATTTATTATATTGCAGTTTGATGGAAGAATACTGAGGAATGGATTTGAACAAACATGAGTCTGCCTCTTGAAAGATATTGCATTTTGGAGTAAAAAAATATTTCCGCCTAATTCACCCCCAGAGGGTAGGGGAAGGGGGTGGTGGATTCATACAGGTAAAATTGTTTTCGCATAATATCAAAAGATTTTCATTGGTGAAAGTCAAGATGATTTTTTAAGAATATTCGTCATAATGCATTAAGTTAAAATTCAGGGTCACACAGGTAGCCCAAATATGACCCTAGGGACTACATTTGAAAAAAAAATGAACCTGACCTCCCTAAAGATGTTGTACACCAAATATGAAAGAATTCTGACTGATAGATCAAAAGAAGAAGATTTAAAAAAAAAACACTCCTCATATAGCACTAAGTTAAAATTCGAGCCCAAATATTAATCCAGGGACTCGATTTGAACAAACTTGAATCTGACCCCCCAAGAGATGTTGTATACCAAATATGAAAGAATTCTGCCTGGTGGATCTGAAGAACAAGATTTTTAAAGAATAATCCTCATATTGAACCAAGTTAAAATTCGGGCTCCCATAGGGAGCCCAAATATCAACCCAGGGACTCCATTTGAACAAATTGAATCAGACCCCACCTAGGGATGTTGTATCACAAATATGAAAGAATTCTACCTGGTGGATCTGAAGAAGAAGATTTTTAAAGAATAATCCTCATATTGCACTAAGTTAAAATTCGGGCTCCCATAGGAAGCCCAAATATCAACCCAGAGACTCGATTTGAACAAACTTGAATCTGACCCCCCTGGAGATGTTGTATACCAAATATGAAGGGATTCTGCCATGTGGATCTGAAGAAGATTTATAAAGAATAATCCTCATATTGCACTAAGTTAAAATTTGGGCTCCCATAGGGAGCCCATATATGAACTGAGGGACTCGATTTGAACAAACTTGAATCTGACCCCCATAGAGATGTTGTATACCAAATATGAAGGGATTCTGCCATGTGGATCTGAAGAAGAAGATTTTTAAAGAATAATCCCCATATTTCACTAAGTTAAAATTTGGGCTCCCATAGGGAGCCCAAATATGCACCAAGGGACTTGATTTGAACAAACTTGAATCTGACCCCCATAGAGATGTTGTGTACCAAATATGAAAGAATTCTGCCTGGTAGATCTGAAGAAGAAGATTTTTAAAGAATAATCCTCATATTGCACTAAGTTAAAATTCGGGCTCCCACAGGGAGCTCAAATATCAACCCAGGGACTCGATTTGAACAAATTGAATCAGACCCTCCCTAGGGATGTTGTATCACAAATATGAAAGAATTCTACCTGATGGATCTGAAGAAGAAGATTTTTAAAGAATAATCCTCATATTGCACTAAGTTAAAATTCGGGCTCCCATAGGGAGCCCAAATATCAACCCAGGGACTCGATTTGAACAAACTTGAATCTAGCCCCCCCTAGAGATGCTGTAAACCAAATATGAAAGAATTCTGCCTGGTAGATCTGAAGAAGAAGATTTTTAAAGAATAATCCTCATATTGCACTAAGTTAAAATTCGGGCTCCCACAGGGAGCTCAAATATCAACCCAGGGACTCGATTTGAACAAAGTTGAATCTGATCCCCCTAGAGATGTTGTATACCAAATATGAAAGAATTCTGCCTGGTGGATCTGAAGAAGAAGATTTTTCAAGAATAATCCTCATACTGCACTAAGTTAAAATTTGGGCTCCCATAGGGAGCACAAATATGAACCCAGGGACTCGATTTGAACAAACTTGAATCTGACACCCCTAGAAATGTTGTATACCAAATATGAAAGAATTCTGCCTGGTGGATCTGAAGAAGATGATTTTTAAAGAATAATCCTCATATTGCACTAAGTTAAAATTCGGGCTCCCATAGGGAGCCCAAATATCAACCCAGGGACTCGATTTGAACAAACTTGAATCTGACCCTCCTAGAGATGTATACCAAATATGAAAGAATTCTGCCTGGTGGATCTGAAGAAGAAGATTTCTCAAGAATAATCCTCATATTGCACTAAGTTAAAATTCGGGCTCCCATAGGGAGCCCAAATATGAACCCAGGGACTCGATTTGAACAAACTTGAATCTCACCCCCCTAAAGATGTTGTATACCAAATATGAAAGAATTCTGCCTGGTGGATCTGAAGAAGTTTTTTAAAGAATAATACTCATATTGCACTAAGTTAAAATTCGGGCTCCCATAGGGAGCCCAAATATGAACCCAGGGACTCAATTTGAACAAACTTGAATCTGCCCCCACCTAGGGATGTTGTATCACAAATATGAAAGAATTCTACCTGGTGGATCTGAAGAAGAAGATTTTTAAAGAATAATCCTCATATTGCACTAAGTTAAAATTCGGGCTCCCATAGGAAGCCCAAATATGAACCCAGGGACTCTATTTGAACAAACTTGAATCTTACCCCCCTAGAGATGTCGTATACCAAATATGAAAGAATTCTGCCTGGTGGATCTGAAGAAGAAGATTTCTCAAGAATAATCCTCATATTGCACTAAGTTAAAATCCGGGCTCCCATAGGGAGCCCAAATATGAACCCAGGGACTCGATTTAAACAAACTTGAATCTCACCCCCCTAAAGATGTTGTATACCAAATATGAAAGAATTCTGCCTGGTGGATCTGAAGAAGTTTTTTAAAGAATAATACTCATATTGCACTAAGTTAAAATTCGGGCTCCCATAGGGAGCCCAAATATGAACCCAGGGACTCAATTTGAACAAACTTGAATCTGCCCCCACCTAGGGATGTTGTATCACAAATATGAAAGAATTCTACCTGGTGGATCTGAAGAAGAAGATTTTTAAAGAATAATCCTCATATTGCACTAAGTTAAAATTCGGGCTCCCATAGGAAGCCCAAATATGAACCCAGGGACTCTATTTGAACAAACTTGAATCTTACCCCCCTAGAGATGTCGTATACCAAATATGAAAGAATTCTGCCTGATGGATCTGAAGAAGAAGATTTTTAAAGAATAATCCTCATATTGCACCAAGTTAAAATTCGGGCTCCCATAGGGAGCCCAAATATCAACCCAGGGACTCGATTTGAACAAACTTGAATCTGAACCCCCTAGAGATGCTGCAAACCAAATATGAAAGAATTCTGCCTGGTAGATCTGAAGAAGAAGATTTTTAAAGAATAATCCTCATATTGCACTAAGTTAAAATTCGGGCTCCCATAGGGAGCCCAAATATGAACCCAGGGACTCAATTTGAACAAACTTGAATCTGCCCCCCCTAGAGATGTTGTATACCAAATATGAAAGGATTCTGCCTGGTGGATCTGAAGAAGAAGATTTTTTTAAGAATAATCCTCATATTGCACTAAATTAAAATTTGGGCTCCCATGGGGAGCCCAAATATGAACCCAGGGACTCGATTTGAACAAACTTGAATCTGACCCCCCTAAAGATGTCGTATACCAAATATGAAATAATTCTGCCTGGTTGATCTGAAGAAGAAGATTTTTAAAGAATAATCCTCATATTGCACTAAGTTAAAATTCGGGCTCCCATGGGGAGCCCAAATATGAACCCAGGGACTCGATTTGAACAATCTTGAATCTGACCCCCCTACAGATGTTGTATACGTATACCAAATATGAAAGAATTCTGCCTGGTGGATCTGAAGAAGAAGATTTTTTTGAAATTTGGAAAAAATATTTATGGGTACCATCAGAGTTATGCCCCCTGTGGTGCCCCCTGTGGGCGTGGCAACTTCATTTGAACAAACCTGAGTGCACCTATGATAGGGAACATACACAGCAAATTTTGTTGAATTTGGTCCAGTAGTTCGTGAGAAGAAGTCGAAAATGTAAAGTTAACGACGGACGACGACGATGGACGACGGACGGAAAGTGATCAGTAAAGCTCCCCTTGAGCTTCGCTCAGGTGAGCTAAAAAAACCCATCTTACTGCATAAAGTTAGAATTCGGGCCGCTTCAAGGAGCCTAAATATGAACCCAGGGAACTGGTTGAAACAAATTTGAATATGCATATTTCAACCGGCTAATCATACCTATTGGCATTGCATTGGCAAAAATTGAGCCGGAACGCACATCGAAGCTGTGTTATATTTGCTAGTGATATAATTGCAGATCTCGATAAAGACATGGTCAATGATCATAACCAATGGTTATTTTCCGAGAGTACAGAATATTTATTGAAACTATTCCATAGTGTGTACACAAATGAATGTTGTCAAGTACTCAACAATAATCATTTGTGTACAGACTACATGATAGTTTCTCTTGCTGTTTGATGGAAGAGTTTGTTTGTTTGTTTGTTAGTGGTTAATGTCACATATTTATGCACTGTGGCTAATCGTGACAAAACATGAAGATAAAGTCAAGTTTAGTCAATCGTTTATCCACATGTTGCCCATTTTAGAGGATTTTCACCCCAAGCATTGGTGACTGGGTCCTATTTTACCAGTAAAGCGGAACTGGTTTACCACAGTAAACAAGTGGTGCTTACTCCCGGGGTTCCCACGGGGACGATGGAAGAGTGGCTATGGATAACCAGATATTATCCGGTTATAGCCGACTGTTAACCGGGTACTAAAATGGGTTAACCATTTCAGTACTATTTTTTATACCATTCTAATCAGTTGGTCATAAGGAAGCTACACAGAAAATTAAAATTCTCAGTGTCGTGTGCAGTTTTGGAGATACAAGAGTTTTCTATTTTTAGCTCCAGCGTTGGAAAAATCACCCCTCACAGTTCATCAAACAGAAATTTTGGTCCTTCAATAATAAAAGCAAATAATAGTGCTGGTTCATGAGAAGAATTAAGATTTCGGCTCATTTTGAGCTGTTGCCTAACTACAGGGGAGGGGCACCTTCATTTGAACAAATCTGAATTGGCATGTGGCGATAAGCATTTATCGAAAATTAGAAAAAAAAATGGATCAGTGGTTCCAGGGAAGAAGTCAAAAGTTTAATGGTAAATTTTGCATTAGTTTCAATGGTAAGACGATAACTCTTTTTCACAATCCCCCCTAAATACCTTTTGATCAAACTGCCGAGATGTTTTATACCATTCTACTCAGTTGGTCATAAAGAAGCTTAATACAAAATAATTTGTTGTTCCGAGCAGTTTTGGAGATATGGCACTTTTAAAGTATTTTTTTTCTTTTGTAGCTTCTGAGGTTCCCACGGGGCAGCGAAAGAACAAATTTCTCCATAAATCAAGTACTTTTGACCTATTACCATCTCATAAAAATTTGGTTCAAATCGGCCCCCTTAGTTCAGAAAAGATAAATTTGGGGCAGATTCAAAAATCTTGCCCCCTCCCTTAATGACGGCAAAAAATGACGCACAACGTTGTCTTGAACAATTCTGAATCTACACCTCAAAAAGATGTATACCAAATATTAAGTCTCTACTAATGCTGGTTCATGAGAAGATTTTGGCTCATTTTGAGCTGTAGCCCAACCCCTGGGGTGAAGCACTTCCATTTGAATAATCTGAATTGACATGTAGTGGTGAGTATTTGCCACAAATTTTAAGAAAAAAAATAGTTCAGTAACTTGTGTGGAGAAGATTATAATGTAATGTTAACGAATGACGGACGAAGAGCAATCACTTAAGCTTACTTGACTTGGTTAAAGTGAGCCAAAAAACTACTATGCACATTTGCCATCAAGGCTGATTATGTAAACCAATTTTCAAACAAGTATCTTTAAAAGTGCAAAATCAGTTGATTATACCAGATAAGATTTCTTTTGCTGAACAGCAATCTCGACAAACTTCTTTTGCATTATATCTGTAATGCTCCAATAGAGGGAAGCAATATGACACACATTGGCACTTGAAAATTATATACACAGAGTTTCAATCCAACATCTTGAAAATTGTAGAAATTGTTCACTCAACAAGATTACAGATATTACAAAAATTATGTCTGGTCATATTGAGCCTCAGTTTCAGAAAAACAACCTAAACCCTTAACTGGTAGAGTGCTGGAAGCCACTATCAGGGCTTTAGAGAAAAGTGAGGGTACCAGTCTAAAGGCCTCATATTTTTGCTAATGTTTCATTTTCAGCTGCAGAAGGTCATATTTTTATACCACCCACTTGAAAAGTGGGCGGTATATAGCATTCATGGTGTCCGTACTTCCGTACTTACGTACGTCCGTACTTCCGTACGTCCGTGACGCTTTGGGGGTACACATCTGCTATCCGCTACTCCTCTTAAATCAGTGGGTGGATTTCATTGAAACTTACAGGCATTCTTTTCTATACATTATAGATGTGCACATCCTATTTTGCTTTCAGGTATTTTTATTTTTTACTCTTTCCCAAAGGGCGAAATGAACTTAGCCAAATTGTTGTGATGCTTTAGGGGGGTACACTCCTGCTATCCGCTACTCCTCTTATACCAGTGGGCGAATTTCATTGAAACTCTCAGACATTCTTTTATATACATTATAGATGTGCACCTTCTATTCTGCTTTCAGGTATTTTTATTTTTTTTTTTTTTGGGGGGGGGGGGGGGGGGGTTGTCAGTGTTTGTGCTCTTTACATTAAACACACTTTTACTGTTGTAAAATGTTTCTTGGTGGGAGTGGGTGGTATCATTTAGTGAGCAGTGCTCACAGTTTTTCTAGTTTTGTTTGTATAGATTTACTTCATTACAAATTATTGAGAGTGCCAATTGACACTCTTCAATAATTTGTAATGAAGTAAAACTTGGTGAATAAGTTCTGATATCTAAAAACAGTCTAGCAATCAAGTAGTTAAAGGCCCATTTCCGACTATTCCAACCTAAGAACAGGTGCCCTTAACATGCCTTCACCAGACTATTCCAACCTAAGAACAGGTGCCCTTAATATGCCTTCACCAGACTATTCCAACCTAAGAACAGGTGCCCTTAATATGCCTTCACCAGACTATTCCAACCTAAGAACAGGTGCCCTTAATATGCCTTCACCAGACTATTCCAACCTAAGAACAGGTGCCCTTAACATGCCTTCACCAGACTATTCCAACCTAAGAACAGGTGCCCTTAACATGCCTTCACCAGACTATTCCAACCTAAGAACAGGTGCCCTTAACATGCCTTCACCAGACTATTCCAACCTAAGAACAGGTGCCCTTAACATGCCTTCACCAGACTATTCCAACCTAAGAACAGGTGCCCTTAACATGCCTTCACCAGACTATTCCAACCTAAGAACAGGTGCCCTTAACATGCCTTCACCAGACTATTCCAACCTAAGAACAGGTGCCCTTAACATGCCTTCACCAGACTATTCCAACCTAAGAACAGGTGCCCTTAATATGCCTTCACCAGACTATTCCAACCTAAGAACAGGTGCCCTTAACATGCCTTCACCAGACTATTCCAACCTAAGAACAGGTGCCCTTAACATGCCTTCACCAGACTATTCCAACCTAAGAACAGGTGCCCTTAACATGCCTTCACCAGACTATTCCAACCTAAGAACAGGTGCCCTTAACATGCCTTCACCAGACTATTCCAACCTAAGAACAGGTGCCCTTAACATGCCTTCACCAGACTATTCCAACCTAAGAACAGGTGCCCTTAACATGCCTTCACCAGGAGGTCCAGCTTAAGATAGACAAATTACCAAGGCAGTGGTTTGTAGTCAAGTCTTGGCTGCCTATAGAGGCAGCCAAGACTTGACTAGAAATCACTGCTAAGCCACTGGAAACATGGGGGCTGTGGTCAGGTGAGAATTCAATACACTTGTCCCGGCCTTTATAGGTTAAACACCTATAAATAAATAACAGAGTTCAGGCGAAATAACTCTAGTGTAGAATTTATCAAATTTGGTAAGCTGGAACCATGATTATGAATCAAATTCAATTAGGAACACATACTGAGTCTACACCTCGGGCTCTCTGAAAGATCTGAACTTTTAACTGGGTGATATGCTTGTTCACGATAATAGTTTTCAAGAAGATCACTAATGTTGTACTAAGTTGGGGCTTGGTTCTCACAGAGAGCACTTTACAAGTCAAAAAACTCAGAGAAACTTGATATTCACCACATTAAGGGTGCACAATATCCAATATAAAAAAATCTTAGATGGTGGCTGAGCTTAAGATTTTTAAAGAATTATGTGTCATATCACACCTATTCGAACTCATTAACTCTCCCGAGCCCAAATATGGGTCAAGGCATTTGATTTCCACATACCTTTTAACCATTCCACATGCATTTTAACCAACATTTTAAAGATGTTATATGCAAAATATGAAGGCTCAAGGTGAAAACAATATATTTAAATGCCACAAAGGCTTAAAACATGTCACTTTAGCAGATGTTTCAATGAAGTGGACCAAAAACACTTAAAACAAGCACGCTTGAATGGAAGTTTCAAAACAGTGACAATAATAATTATACATGCATATCAGACACAGAATTGTTTGTTTGTTGGTGTTTAATGTCACATATTTATGCACCGTGCCTAATCGTGACACAACATGGAGATAAAGTCAAGCTCAGTCAATTTTATACACATGTTGTCCATTTTGGACAACTTGCACCCCAAGCATTGGTGACTACTAGTATTGACTAGGTCCTATTTTACCAGTAAAGAATAACTTTTTTACCACAGGGAACAAATGCTGCTTACTTCATGGGGTTCCACAAGGAAGATACAGAATTAAAGAATTTTCAACCAACCTTCTGTATCTTGAGAAGATATGCAGTGACTTGAACCCTCGACTTCTGCAAGTTCTGTTAAAGAGAAAAATGATCAAAGCATTCAGATTATCACATTTGAAAATTTAAATTTCTTTTATACTAGTTCCTGAGAAATTTTGAAGAGAACTCCCGTTATTCATCAAATTGACCTGTACTTTTGCACAGTTACAATGATCTCCCACAACACAATCTTAAAATTCCAGCAACTTTGAAATCTGCAAAAAAGTTGGCCTCCAAACTGACCTAAAAATCATCAAGAGGCATAAATTTAGAGGCTGATGAATGAGCAAATTAAGTGAATAGATTTTCTTTGCCAGAATATTTAAGTGGAAATTCAATATTGACCCAGATATTGATAGTTCTCTAAGCAATACAGTTTTAACAAAATTTTCCACTGACGTCGGTTATTGTTTGTTTGTTGGTGGTTAACGTCACATATTTTTTCACAGTGGCCAATCGTGGCACAACATGGAGATGAAGTCAAGTTTAGTCAATCGTTGATCCACATGTTGCCCATTTTAGAGGACTTTCACCCCAAGCATTGATGACTGGGTCCTATTTCACTATTAAAGCAGAACTGGTTTACCACAGTAAACAAGTGCTGCTTACTTCCTGGAGTTCCCACAGAGAACTGAGGTTGGTTAACTCATGGGAAGATTTTCCATACACTGTCTGGAACGCTCTGCAGAATCGAATTGAATTGATTAGAGCTTTCTGTTGACTAAAATAAATTCCTCTTCACTCTATCAATCAGTTTATCATGTTCAATGAGATACCATTTGTTTGAAAATCTACAAATTGTCAATTATTGAGCTACCTGCAAGCTGTATATCCTGCAAACGCTTCCCAGCATACTTTGCTGTCAAGCCATGCTCTTCCATTAACATAAGTTTTGCAATATCTATGCGTTCAATGAGCCCTGATGTTTGACGATAGTGGACATTATGGATTTTCAGTGTATGGCCAAGATGGTTTGTCAGCCACTGCTGTTGATGGTTGCTGAGATCAAATGCCTGAAATGATAAAAAACAAAAAAACCCTAGATGTTGCACACTTTATATCAAGTTACTCCAAGAAGGCTGCCAACAGTGGAAAAACAGGGTTCCCACCTATCTCTTAGAATAAAATTCGAGCACATAGTTATCACTCCTGTATGAAATTAATCGAGTCACTTTTCGAGAAAAACACTGGACAAAATTGTGAAAATTCAAGGTCAAAAAAGGGGCATAACTCAGTCAAAATATTAAAAACTCTGATTGAATTCCAAGTCAAAGGTGTACAGGTTCCCAATATGATAAAACATTGCTTATGTTTACCGCATCATATTTTGACTTTGTTGAAGCATGTATGAGGTGGTAATATTCAGTGCTTCTCACGAGGTGAGAGCAATTGCTCCCTCACCCGCCTGCTCTCGCAATTTATATTTTACGAGAGCCAAAATCTGCTCCCGTCAATTGCATGAATTTGGCAGGTCAGACATAGTCTTTCGTCAGGAATTTAGGGAGACGAGAGCAAATTGCTCTTGTTAAAGGTTTTACGAGAGCAAATTATTGCTCTCGCTGTATACTACTCTTGAGGTCTGTATATTGATTATAGATGTCCGGTACAGCAATTTCTAATAGTACAAAATAACTTGTAGCCAGCACTGGTGTGAATAATTTGAAGTTTTCCTCATTGTCGGTGCCAACTACAAGTTATATTGTGCTCTTTATTTTGCATGTTTTTTTGCCAAATTTTAGGGGTTTTCCATTTTAGTTGGAAACTTGGCTCATATTTTTTGTTACTGTTTTATTTCAGCTAGTCAAAAAAGAGAGAAAAAACATAGCAAAACTTGTATATCACTGATCAGTCGTCGTCCCATGATTTTGATGAAGACTTACTTTCCCTTCCTAATGCTTAGGACAAAAACATTTCTGGGACACAATTTGTGAGTTATAAATATTAAGTGCCTAAAATAATTATCACAATACCTGTGCAATTGTGGCTGTATATTTCCTCAAGTTCACTGATGTAATTTTTTCTGGACTTTTCAATTTTACTTTCGAACACATTGCGTTCAGGCTGTCGTATGCCCTTACAACCCCAACACCTATAAAAAAAAATATGATAACTTGTTCATGTTACATTTCACTAGCAAGTTCCAGTGCTCAAGATAATTTTTTAACCAGAGCCGAATGTACTTTATAAATCTGAAACTGAAAGTTAGGCGTATTGGGGTAATTTGATGAGTGATTCTGTCATAGCAAAATAAACTTTGAGATTAAGCGTTTTCACAGTAATCCGTAATGTCTGAACACAATTAAGGTTTAATACTGAAGCAATATTAAACTTACATCATGTCATTATTTGATTTCAACTGCTATCAACTGAAATGGACTTGCCACGTTTTCTTGGAGAAGTCTTTCATTTTCAGTCTGCCAGTGTGACAATGACCACTATGAGTTATATCAGCAACATAATCGTCAATAACTTTCTTACAGTATATTTGACAAACCCTGAACAAGGTAACCTGGATGTTGTTTGACACTGTTCACAAACTCTCAGTTACTTTCAAAACACCTTCGGTTGTATTTTGTTGTTACTGATTGAAGGTTTTTTACTTTGACTTTCATTTTACAAATTTTAAATTTAGAGTTCTGTTCGATTTGAAAACGGCAAATCATTATCATGTTGTTCAACCAAATTTTTTTTATTTTAAATTAACCAATGCTTATCAGAAATTTCCATACTTTTTTAGACCTTCAAGGCCTAAACACATATTTCCCCATACTTTTGAAGACCTTTTCCAGACTGATTCAAATTTCCATTCTTTTTCAATGATTTCAAAACCGTAAGAACCCTGCAAACGGGATTCCTTATGACATACAGTAAGGAAGGAATTCCCCACTACCTTGTCACATTCATTCCACTCAACAGTCAGAACCTGAAGCTTGCAAGGAATTCCCCGTTAATTTGTAACATTCATTCAAAAAAATTGAATTCCAAATAAGCAATGTAGATCTTAAGTGCGGTTACAATCTGAAACTATCACATAGAAGTTAATTTATGTCTGTATCTGGTACGTTTCTTAATTTCAATGTATTCGTATTTCATTTATTTTTGGCCGTACATAGCCAGTATGGCTCTTATCTGGATCACTGAAGCTCAGAAAAAAACACTTTATTGCCTTTCTCATAATTATATATCTCCAGGGTGTCTGCTGGTAGGGAACAGGCTCCCCCAAACGGCCCCACAGTGAGACATGTTAACTTGAAAAAAAAAATTCAGGGAATTTGAAGGTGATTTTCTGGAAAAATGCAAGGATTTCAGGAAAAAGTCAACCTTGACGATGGGTACAGCGTGCGAAATTTAGTCTCCTACTAAAAATCGCCAAAATCGCTAGAGAAAAACGTGAAAAGTACAAGTGGGTTATCATTGGTAAACAAAAGGAAGAATATTGCATGAAATTTCTGTTATGAAGAAAATTTACAAGTACCAGATCAATCATGATAACATATTTTTGAGGTCTGAAACAATACAGTTGGGGGCTTCAGGATGGGGGGGGGGGGGGGGCATTCCGAGTGCAGTGATGCTTGAATTTGTGTTGAAGTTTTTAATGTGTATGTAGTATTTACCCTAAAAACGGAGACATGTATGCATAGAATGTCCCCCATTATCAGTGACAGACCTGAGTTATAAACAGCAACACGTACACATGGAGGATTTCCCTCTCGCAAGACAAAGACAGACAACACCCTGATCTTCATGGTAAAGCAGTGAATATTTATCCAAGTTCTTTAAAGATTAAATTGTATAATTCCAAAAATAAATTCAACTGCACATAGCTTTGCAAGTGTAATATGACAATCCTGTGGAGAAACTGGCACTTATCGCCCAGGACAAGCGATTTTAAGTTCTGGCTGTCACGGACAAGCAGACAAGCATTATTTAAATTTTTGACCCTGTCATTGCCGATCATCGGCCAATCACTAATACCAATTATGTTAAAAGAATATCCCTCATAATACACTGCATTAGATTTTAGGGGTTCCTCTAGGAAGCCTGAATAATGAAGCGGGGAACGTGTTTTGAACAGACTTGAATTAACACCCCCCTTAAAGATGCTGCATACCAAATATCAAAAGGTTCTGCCTTGTTGATCTGGAGGAGGAGATTTTTAAAGATCATCCTCATATTGTACGAGTAGGAAGTTACAACCAGAATTCCAACAGGGAGCCCAAATATGAACTACGGAACTTGACTCCACCCCATAAAGATGCTCTGCATACAAAATATTTAACGATTCTAACTGGTGCATCCAGGGAAGATTTTTCAAGATAATCCCGGATAATGCACCAATTTAAACTCTTGGGTTCTCGGAGAGCATAAAAATGGTCTAAGAGTTATAATTTTAATGAATCTGTACTATTTGAAGTTACATATAGATTGAAGCAAAACAGAATGACAGTAAGCCATGTATTTTTGTAAAAGCAATTGTATGTACCATTTCAAATTCACAATAAATGGTCATTTGAAAAGATATGTTAAACTGTACACTCACTTTGGTTGGCAAATATAAATTCATTTGTACTGCTTATTCCAACTTTGGATCTCACTTCCTTTGAAGCAATAAATTTTAAAACCGGTACACTGTCAGCTGGTATTATTATAGGCACACCACGTCCAAGCTGAAAAAATAAAAAAAAAATGTTGAACTGAAAAACTGCTCAATTAAACTTTTTATTTGAATAACACAGGGCCCTAGTGAACACGCTACCCAGTTTAAAACTCTACCCAGTTTAAAACACAGTGACAGCCATAGACAAAACAACCCAATGTCTGTAGAATGTATTACATTCAACACTGCGATTGACACTGCCGAGTTTCTCGGGGTTGGTGCAAATCATGAATATCATCAACCTTGGTACGAATTAATCATTCCCCTTCGTAATTGTGTCAGTCTGAAGGACACTGTCGCTTTGTCTGTTGTAAGTTCTCGTAACACATAATTTTTATGGCATAAAACATTATCTGACTTTAATATTGCTGTGGGTTCAGTTCAAAGCGGGGGGGTCAAAATCTTTCAATTCTACTTTCCTGTAAAACATGATTGTGCCATTCTAAAATACATATTCAGGCCAATGCCAGTCTTCGTCTGAGACCCACCACAGCACTTTGGTGGTACAGTCTGCCAGCACAATCAACACTTTCATGTCGTTGCCGTTAGGATATGTGAACCAAGTATTCATGAGCATTTCATTTAGACACTAGATCCGATCTGTCGTTTTTTGACTATGTGTGGTAGTCTAGTGGTGTAGTTGTTGGGACTTCTGATAGCTCGACGGTGTTGCCATGGGTTCAGTTCCCGGCAGGGACCAAAATCTTTGAATTCCACATTCCCCTAAAGCATGACTGTGTCATTCTAAAATTAATATTGATAAAACCAACCCACTTCAAGCTGCAGAAAAAATGCAGAGCGTCTATTTAAAATTCGATAGCGCAGGTATTGGTACCATCGATTTAGCGAAATGAGCACAATAACTCAAATTTTAAAAATCTTTCTGAGGGTATGGAAAGGTTGCTTGTGCAACAAAAGTTATCCTGCACACAGGTCTGAAAAACAGATCCTTTTTTAATGGCCTAACCTGCAATTTATGTTCACACTGGTTTCTAGTGACGTAGTCAAATCATTGTCAAAATGATATGATACACTTACAGTGCATGTTACAATTAACAGAAGTGTAAATTTCCCAAAAGTCTGGATCAAACACTTATAGAAAGAATTTTAAAAATTATTTGATCCTGTCAACTTATGACATGTTGAACAGACACATTTTTCAATCATCCTCTAAGTTAAACAAGATCAAATAACTCTGTAAATGCCTATACGATGATAATACATTTGTTCTAAGGTTTGTTTCTCTATATGGAAGCATGAGCATGACAAAAATTATTTGAATCAAACAAACAATGACATCGCCACAGCAGCAAACATGTTGGACAGACAATTTTTTCGTTAAGTAGAAGGACAAACAACTCTGTAACTGTTTATAAAACGATGTTACTTTTGCCATAAAAGATGTTCCCTGGTTGAGGAACAAACATCGCAAACAATACTGATGGTGCTGGAGCATCAAACATGCTGGGTGTACACATTTGCATTACACACACAAGCACAAACAACCGGAGGCAGCCCTCCACTGTACACCACATAACAAACTCACCTTGCCTCTAACTTCAATAAGATCCTGGGTTTCTACTAATTTGATCTCAATGGCCGTCAACTGCTGTCTCATTGACCTTTCTACATCTGTAACTTTTGATTGTCTCTGGAGATAATCTCTGATACTACAAATTAATAAAATATGTAGGTTAAAAAAAGATTTTAAAGGTTGTTTGTTTGTTGGTGGTTAACGTCACACATTTATGCACTGTGGCTAATCGTGACACAACATGGAGATGAAGTCAAGTTTAGTCAATCGTTTAACCACATGTTGCCCATTTGAGAGGACTTGCACCCCAAGCATTGGTGACTGGGTCCTATTTTACCAGTAAAGCGGAACTGGTTTACCGCAGTAAACAAGTGCTGCGTACTTCCCGGGGTTCCCACGGGGAATTAAAGGTTGTTAATTTTGTCACAAAGTGGTGTTTAATGTTTGTTGGTGGTTAACGTCACATATTTATGCACCGTGGCTAATCGTGACACAACATGAATATGAAGTCAAGTTTAGTCAATCGTTTATACATGTTGTCCATTTTAGAGGACTTGCACCCCAAGCATTGATGACTGGGTCCTATTTTACCAGTAAAGCAGAACTTGTTTACCGCAGTGAACAAGTGCTGCATACTTCCCAGGGTTCCCACGGGGATGTGTTTAATGTCACATATTTATAGGGATGCCCTATTTTCAAAATTGAGGATTGATTAATTGGTCATACTAATCGACGATTTGTCGATAGTCATACAAGTTGAAACACAAATAAGGTGTGAATTAATTGTTAAAAAATAACCCAACACAGTATGTTTATTCAGTCGGTGACATAAAATTGCTCAGATGTCAGAGATGGCAAGAATGGTTTGCTGTACATCAGTGCTCCAAATTTGAAAACAGAAGATGTGCCATGCAATGCTCACCTTTATAAATCTATGTTCTCGCCTTTATAAATCTATGTGCACAATTTTCAAATTGCTCCCGTAACAAAGAATGTTCTCTGTGATGGAGAAGTTTGAGAAACTTGCAAAAGGATTCATCACTCGCTTTCTATAGTGTAACCTATACTAAGACTTTCTGACCAGCAGGATTACCAGGCATTTTAAGGGAAATGTCAAAGAAAATAATGCGGCACCTTTTTGCAGTGCACTAATCAAAACAAATCTAGAAAAAAAAATCTATCAGTTTAGCCCCTCCCCACCCCCACCACTTTTTAAAACCGCTCCATTATATTTCTGATAAAAAATTAACACTTGTAGACCCCTTTGAAGACCCATATCGCTGAGAAAAAAATTTTGGTCATAACTTTAATCCTCCTCCACCCCCACCCTGGTACTTTTTTAAACCTGGGAATAACCTCCGCCATGAAAAAGTACCCCTAGTAGACCCATTTTGGGCACTCTGGATGACTCCATATTTGTTTCTAAAGTGAACAAACTGCCAGCCATTCTAAAATATAGTATTGAAGGTGTAAGATATAGGCTTATTTTACAACAGCCAATGATGCCATGGTGTGAAATATGAGCATGGTTCAACTGGTTCCCAAGATTTCCTTTTCCAAAAGTTAGAGCAATGTGAGAAACGTCTGTTTTAACAAACTCACCTTTTAGCAAAAAAATTCAAACCAAAACATCATTTAACATCAACAGTGAGTCAGTGACAATGCCTGTCACTGGGCATTATTTTAGTAACACCGACAGAGTGTCACTTCCTGTTTCACGAAATGGAGTGTTATTTGTAGCGTTTCAAATGTCAAACTAAAACATCGGTAACTTGCAACAGTCATTGAAAAAACCCATCAACAGGCATTATTTTAGTAACACTGGCATAGAGTCACTTCCTGTTTCACCAAAATAAAATGGAATATTATTTTTAGAAGCTTTGTTACAGTTATGCTCGGAGCTATTAAAGTTACGTTTGCTTGGCAATATTTGACTCGTGCTTTTTTCGCAATTTCCTGGCATTTAAATGCCAACTTTAGCACACTTCTTGCACGAACGAGAAAAAGGCTAACTGGCCGGAACTTTGCTCAATAGAGCTCAAACGATTAATATTAAATTAATATTTCATGTTGGTCTTCATATTCATCAAGCCCCAGTGTAAAAACTTAGGATTAAGAGACTCGTCCATTTTCATTCCATGGAATGTTTTTATTAAACTGACAAACCACCAAACATTCAGACGTTTCATTCCACGATTCTAGGTCGCCAAACAAATTCATTTCTTTTTCGAGCAAGTAGCACATCGTCCGGAAACCAATATTAGACACATTCTAAGTCCAACAGGGGCCATAATTCAGGCAAAAATAGTTCAGACTGACCCCCATATTCGAACCTGACTTGTATTTTGCTGTGATTAAACAACATACCAAGTTTGGAGCCGATCGAAAAACAAATACTCTAGTTACCGTCCGGAAACAAAATATTTGATGCATTCTAAGTCTAACACTAACAGGGGCTATAATTTATGCAAAAAATCTTTGGACCGTCCCCATATTCAAATCTGACTTGTATTTTGTTGTCATTAATACACATACCAAGTTTCAAACCGATTGGAAAACAAATACTAAAGTTATCGTCTGGAAACCACATTTCATTATGTACGGAAGGACAGAAAGATGGAAGGAAGGACAGACAAGGGTAACACTTAATGCCTCCAGCCAAAATTGGCGAGGGCATAAAAATAGCTGCAATATGGTACCCATTGCCGACCAACACTGATCTAATTTCTGTTTAAATCATTGCAATATATTAATCAAAATTCAGCATTTATCGATGTAACTTCATTTGAACAAAAATTACCTGAAAACTGTATCTCCTCCAAACTCTTGTTCTGAAACTTTGCTATTAAGTTTTTATCCTGAAGAAGTAAGAGTTTTCCCAACTGAATTCGTTCAATCCCCCCCATTGTGTGGCGATAATAGGTTTTGTGAACATTCTCTGTGTGTCCTAAATGGTCACACAACCATTGAACTTGGTGAGACTTCAATCCGACACACTGAAAATACATTAAGTCAGAACATTAGTTCAATGCAGAAGGAAAAAATGTCCGAAGAATTGGTGACTGATATTCCCTGTGGCGAACATGTTTGAGTTGTTATATTAATGGTTATAGATAACAAGTTATTAAAATGCAATATCTTCGTCTAATATCACAAATGACTGTTGAAAATTTCAGCCTCATAGGGAGCCCAAATATCAACCCAGGGACTCGATTTGAACAAACTTGAATCTAGCCCCCCCTAGAGATGCTGTAAACCAAATATGAAAGAATTCTGCCTGGTAGATCTGAAGAAGAAGATTTTTAAAGAATAATCCTCATATTGCACTAAGTTAAAATTCGGGCCCCCACAGGGAGCCCAAATATCAACCCTGGGACTCGATTTGGACAAAGTTGAATCTGATCCCCCTAGAGATGTTGTATACCAAATATGAAAGAATTCTGCCTGGTGGATCTGAAGAAGAAGATTTTTCAAGAATAATCCTCATATTGCACTAAGTTAAAATTTGGGCTCCCATAGGGAGCACAAATATGAACCCAGGGACTCGATTTGAACAAACTTGAATCAGACCCCCCAGAGATGCTGTAAACCAAATATGAAAGAATTCCACCTGGTAGATCTGAAGAAGAAGATTTTTAAAGAATAATCCTCATGTTGCACTAAGTTAAAATGCGGGCTCCCATAGGGAGTCCAAATATGAACCCTGGGACTCGATTTGAACAAACTTGGTCACAGTAATTTTTTCGACATATTACAAAAATTTATATACAATTAACAGGAGTTTACTCTACAACCCATATGCAGTTAACAGATCAAATTTGTACTGAAGGTATGGTAAATGGTTTTGTACTTGAAAATTTTATTCAATTAACAGGGATATACAATTAAGAGATATCCAATTAAGTGGGTTCCACTGTATTTCATAATCCTATCATAAACATTGAACATTAACCTTTTCATCAAACACAACACAGAGTCAAGTGAAGCTACATGTACAGTGTCACTGACACTTTCATAACAAAAGCAGTGATGGGTAAAGGGTTAATTATAATTTATTTGTTGTTCATGGATATAAAACACTGATGTTGAAGGTCTAGTAATTTGAAATTCTAGAATATTCATGAACTTAATTATTGTAAATGTACATAAAATCTGCAGGTAAAAAGTACCTATAAGCTGGCTTGAGATACATGTAGGTCTTCGTCAAACATTCAGTAGAGTTAGGAATTATTTTCTAAGTCCAGTAATACAAAATGTTTTCTAAGTTTCTTCTAGCAACCTTCCAGTACGCATATGGCATGCATTCAGCAAATGAACTTAAAAAATGTTTGCTACTTGCAAATGTTTTCTAAGTCCAGTAAAAGAATTTTTTTCCAAGTTTCTCCTAGCAACCATCCGGCACGCGTGGCACGCATCCAGCAACCATTACAGTCTTTAAAATTCAATGCATGGAAATTCTAAGTTCCTTGTAGCAATCGTTCTGCAATCATGGCAAGCGAGTCGCATGCATTCAGTCTTCCACGCAACAAGTTCGGCATGCAAACAGCATGCATGGTAAGCATGCTGCACGCAAGGCACGCCAAAAGTTACTTTTGCACGCATGCAGCATGCATGCAATGCTTGCCAGTTGTGTGCCATTTTTACTAGTGTACTTTTGCCGTAACTAACTTTTCGTTCGTCTTTTATCAACTTTTGTATCGATATTCACCATGGACAGTGACAATGCACAAAACCTCCCCCCTCGGGAGCCTCAATCGGATCAACTTTCCGAAGTTTCTGCGCACCTTGCCGCGCACAGTTCCAACATGGACTGTTTACAATCACACTCCGACTCACCTTGGTTGTAGCGTACCAACTCGAGACGACAATCATCCAGACTTTGCTCATCGGCATCGGACAGTGACTACTGTTCTTGGTCAATGGCAGCTCTACACTCGGAATTGGATAAAAAAGGCATCGCCACATCCACCTCCATGAAGAAACCCCAGTTGTGGTCTTTATGCAAACTCAATGTATTCCACCATTCTTCATCGAATTTGGTCTCACACGCAACTTCGGATTCAGTTTCCGACCATACATCACTTTTTCCAATAATGAACACTGCGCCACACATTCTTTCCGGAGCTCCTGCCGACATTTTGGAGGTTCATTCCAACTACAATACGTCATACACTGATGATGACAATAACATTACTGACAGTTCACCACCTACAGTTTGGCACCTTCCGGCCAATACGGGAGATAGACGCTGCAACTTTCTCGACATTACGGACGTTCCCCACTCGGAATCTGACTTCACCTCCAGCACTGGACCACATGTTCGGCGACCGAATGCTCCCTCTACCAGAACAACTCGTCAGCAACCCATTATAAACAATTCTCTTTCAAACCGCAGCTCCATACCTACAGTGCACTTCAACCCAGCCCCTCCACGGGCTCAACAAACACAGACCATTCCCAGTTCTGCCGATACAATGTCACACAGTGCTTCTAACCGGATCGTGCCAGACCTCAGTTCCGCTACTCAGGACTCTTGTTCTACCAACGCACCCTCTAACAATTTTCAGAGGACAGTTGCCCTTCAGCAACAATACATTTTGCAACTTGAAACTTTGAACAGTGAACTGTCAAAGCGTGTCAATGACCTTCAAGCTTCCAATCTTACTTCCTATAGCTCTCAGAATTTTAACCATGATACTACTGACAATTTCAGAGGTGTACCTTCTCATTCTGGTTCGATTCCACATACATGTATCGCTGGAACCCATATTGCATCAACAGGTAATCCCATTTCCTTTACCTGGAACCTGCCTGTAGCTCTCTCCTTTCGGGGACCCGGGATCTCCTTCGTTCACGTTAATGGGTTCAACTGGCATACCGCTGTCCAGCTTACCCGACATCAATGCTGCCGTGTCCCCAGCTCTATGACAAGACATACTTAAGGGCAAAGACATTAATTTAGCCCGCCTTATCATGCCTTCTTTGGACATACCTCACACGGGGCACTATGCCACAAAATACGATGCACGACTTACAAAACACCTTTCACTGTCAGAGTTCATTAAAGCATTCAATAAATATAAGACCATTCTCTGTGAAGTTTTTCCCTTTCGTCGAATCGAACTTGACACGTACCAGAATGACATCATCAACATTGCGGCCCAATATGGTGATGCATTCTATCTCTATCATCTGGCCTTTCCTGAGAAGGCGGCAGCATGGTTTGCTCGCGAACAAAAAATCACTTGGGCCATCCGCGATAACAAATTATTCTGCTCCACCTTCGCACGTCATAAAAGCATGAGTTGCTATCAATGTGGAAGCCCCCTCCATCTCGCAAAATTTTGCCCAGTGCCCACGTCACAGCGCTACTTGCCTTACTCAAAAACCTGTCCTACCGCTCCATGTATGTCTTCTCCGGCTACTCCTACAATTTCGACAACAAACCTGCCTTCACTTGTGCCTTCTTCCCGCAAAGAAACTTGCCTTCAATTCAATTCTGTGAAAGGGTGCAATTTCGGGGTGAACAGTCGTTATTTACATGTATGCTCCAACTGTTCTGGGCCCCACCCATGCCCCACCTGCCCCATTCGCAAAGGGTACTCTATACTGCCTCCTGGGAGTAAATGACTCTGCCCCATTGATCCTGCTTCCTGCATCCCTACAGGGCAACCACCCCTATTCACCTACCTACATTGCAGGCTCTCCTTCAAGAGCATCCGGATCTTTCTTTCTCTTTTGATCTCATCTTGGGCTTGACCCATGGTTTCGACACTGGTTTTAGCAATCTCCCGTCCCACTCACTGGAACTCAAAAATTTAAATTCTTCCAGACAGCAGCCGGCCATAGTAGAGAAGTTACTTGCTACCAAAATTGCTGCTGGGTTTCTTTTTGGCCCTTTTTCCACATCTCCATTTCCCGTATATCGAATTAACCCTATTGGTGTTGCTACTCGCAAGTTCTCAAATAAATCCCGCCTCATCGTCGACCTTTCTGCCCCCCACTCATCCAAATGTCACAACTCGATCAATTCCCGCATTGATAAGCAAGAATTTTCATGTTCCTATATCACTGTCGACCATGCTATCAACATTATTCAGGAAACAGGCCCAGGTTCTTGGCTGTGCAAGGTCGACATAAAGTCTGCTTTCAAATTATTGCCCATTCATCCAACTCTTTGGCCTTTCTATGGTATAAAATGGGACAATAAAATTTATTTTCACAATCGCCTGGCCTTTGGCTGCCGTTCGTCCCCTTATCTTTTCAATCAGCAATCCCAGGCCATTTGCTTTATAGCTTGTATACATTACGGGATCACCAAGATTCGAAACCTCCTAGATGATTTTTTAACCATCACTCCGCTGGCCCATGATCCCGCGACTGACATGTCTTCCTTGCTGCACGTGTTCCAGGACTTGAACATTCCTCTTCCCTTAAACAAATCTGATGGGCCATCACACTCCTTAGAATATCTCGGCATTATTCTCGAAACTGAGAAAATGGAGTCGCCTGCCACTAGACAAATTGCGCCGCATTACTCTCTTGCTACAATCTTTCCTTCACAAGCGAACATGCACCAAACGTGAACTGCTCAGTCTACTTGGTCATTTAAGTTTTGCATGTCGCGTTATTCTACCTGGCCGCTCATTCATTTCATACCCTATTTCTCTTTCTACCTCGGTCACTGAACTCTGGCATCTCGTAAATATTTCCGCGGAATGCAGAAAAGATCTTCCTATGTGGTTCGACTGCCTAGCTACATGGAATGGTATATCATTCTTCCTGCGCAGTCAAATGATTCTCTCCACCTGACCACCGATGCCAGCTCTTCCATTGGCTTCGGTGGCTACTTTGCTTCCTGCTGGTTTCAATCTCGCTGCCCCCCCCCCGAGCTTTCAACACTCACCAAGCAGAAATGGTCCATGGCTTTTCTCGAGCTTTACCCCATTGTCATTGCCGCAATTCTGTGGGGGCATCTTTGGACATCCAGGCGCATTGTTTTCATCTGTGACAATGAGGCCACCGTACATATTATCCGGAAGGGCGCCAGATGCAGATCCACTGCCTCATCCTTGCCCACCAGTGGAAGACATCATGGAGAACTAACAACTATTCTTTCATCTATCACTCCACAAACAAAAAAACAGTTATGCTAGTGGTTTTACGTGCTATCAACGATTTGCTGCTATGAACAATGTTCTGTGCTACCCTGGGACATCATACCATTATCTACAGAATCACTTATATTGCAATTCATCGCCTATTGTTTTGGCCTCTGCAATTCTCACAATCTACCATCAGGCTTTATCTGTCTGGACTTCACCACTACTACATTTCTGCAGGTCTTCCAAACCCTTTAGAAATTTCACCAGGACATCCTTGGCCACGCATTGCATCTATTCTTAAAGTCATCAAGAAACAACAGCCGGCTACTAGCCACATCCGCCTTCCTATTACCTACCCCATCCTCTCTTCCATAATCTCCTTTTTGGATTCCAGCCCATATCGCTATGAAACATCCCTCATGCTAACCACAGCCTTCAGTCTAGCCTTCTTTGGGTTTCTGCCCTGTGGTGAAATTACCACATCCACTACTTCCTTTGATCCCGCCTCTCATCCTTGTTTGGGCGATGTTACCTTCAGTCACGATGGTTCCAGGGCCACACTCCTCCTAAAACACTCCAAAACCGACACTTTTAACAAAGGCATGCACATCGAGTATTTCCGTTTGCGCAATCCAATCTGTCCGGTTCGCTTTCTCGTACTTTACATTGCTCTCCGCAGGTCAACATCCCACCTTGCGTTACCTGCACACCCCCTGTTCATCACTGCCTCTGGTTCCCCCCTCACCCGAACCTTCTTCATACAGCATCTTCGTTACATTCTCTGTCAATGCAGTTTTCCTGCGTCTGTCTACTCTGACCACAGCTTTCGATCAGGTGGAGCCTCCTCAGCGTGTTCTGCACGTTTGGAGGATCACCTTATTCAAACCTTAGGCCGCTGGTCCTCCGATTGTTATATGCGATACATTCACACCTCCAATTCAGTACTACGCCACGCGCAAGAATCTTTGCCCCATTTAAACTACCACCCCCCCCCCCTTCCTGGTAATTGGTCCACAGCTTCAGCCTCCTCCTCCCCTCATTCTACACCCTTGTGGTCCGGCGTTCATCGTTTCCATGTTGTGAATTCTGTTCTACAGGATTTTCCTTTCCACTGATGACTGCTAGACCTACTTATTCAGCTATCGTCGTGCCACTGGTCTCCCCATCAGCGGTAGCAACTTCCACCCGGGCAGTGGACTGTCCCACAACGTACAGCAATTCTTGCCCTACGTTTCATTCTAGCACAGATTTATGTTAACATGTGTGTTCATCGGCTGCAGCGCAGCCTTGTGAGCCTTCGATGGTGATCGCGTTTCCCTCATGGGGGCTCTCAGCTGAATTAAAAAATCTCAGCTTCGTTTGGGCGGAATTTATATTCACTCGCCCCCATTCAGTCATCGCATGTACCAGTCTTGAAATGCGTGGGTGCTGGTCAAAGGTACACGGAGAGGAGCACACACACATTTCAAGACGGGACACGTGCCTACTAGGAGCTGGGACTGGCCCCAACTAGTTGGGGTTAGCCCTAGCAATAGCTGAGAGCCCCCCCATATCTCCAATATTCAAAAGCCTATCACACCCCATTATGTACATATGCATGACCAATATATCAAACCTTATACATTCACATTATGCTATATGATGAATAAAAAATTATATAAAAAACCTATGTATATCTTTGAGTGGTATATAAACTGCATGTCTGACTGATGTGTACTGTCTTTAAATACAAGAACTCGAAGTTCCAATTAAAAATAACATCAGTATCTTCAACAATTCTTGTGATCCTGCCAAGGTCCATGTGTGTCTTAATGAGATGCTTCTTGACTTCTCTATTCTGCATGATGTTGATCAGATGTTTCGTCCATTACAATTTTCCATCCGTTTGGAGCTATAACCTACTTACTGGAAAGTCATAACATTGTGTATACAGCAAGACGAGACACATGCCTACCAGGAGCTGGGACTGGCCCCAACTAGTTGGGGTTAGACCTAGCAATAGCGGAGAGCCCCCCCCCCCCCTCCCCATATCTCCAGTATTAAAAAGCCATTTTATATACAGCATTAAAATGCAATGCTTCTTTTTTTCCAATGCTGTGTGTCGATGTCCATACGTTCATCTGTGAGCTTTGTCCGTTTTTTGTCGAAACAACACATTTTCTGTCTATCCTTAGGTATAACTCAGCCATAATTAGATTGTCAGGTGATTTTGTATAGTGTCATTTAAAAACAAGACAAAGTTGCCTCATAATTTGTAGCTATTCTCTTTAAATTGTGAAAACTTTATTTAAATCTTATTTGCCCAGATTGGTTATCTCTCAAAGGAGCAAGAATGCTCAGTTTGTCACCACTGATTATATGGCAGCATTGGTTGAGGTCTTGTATACTTGTGGATCCATTCAATATTCAAATGGTTTATCTGTGAGTTATGCCCCTTTTTGTTGAAAAATCCGGTTCCTGTCCATACATCTGTTCTAAGCTATTACTTGGCCAACACTTGTGCATTATCATGAAATTTTACATTACGTCTTATACAAAAAAGATAGGCTGCACATAATAATTTGTAATTGTTCCCTTTGAATCATGGAAATATTTTGTAATTCTATTTGCCCGTGTCCATTATCAGCTCTCGTGTTGTGAACACAATAAACAATAAGCTGAGTTTTGTGTGTTATCTGCTTAATCCTTTACCCAACTCAGACGATTTCAAAATTTATTATTTTAAATATCGTTTTTTAAATTTTTTCAAAAAGTTTCAACAAAATCATATCATGTGACCCCTCTTTGGAACGAGCTCAACGAGCTCGTTCCAAAGAGGGGTTACATGATATGGTTTTGTTGAAATTTTTCGAAAAATAATATTTTTTCAGCTGCTGAATTTGCATATTACGCAGGCGGATGCGGGCGATTCGTTGGGTAAAGGGTTAAATTGCCACTGGTGGGTGTATGGCAATACAACTACTGAGATCTTGTATATTTAATAAATAATAATATACAGTATTTATATAGCGCAGGAATCACTTGCATTTCTAATGCGCTTAAAGTTCCTATGTACTGTATTTACTCTATGTATTGGGACAGCTAAAAATAATTATTTTCAAAGGTGTCCCAATTCTTAGAAAATAGGGAAAGAACACAGCCTGGTCTTCATTTGATGCTGAATCAAGTTGTGTGTGATTCTTTTTCCGTCACTTTCTACGAAAATCGCCGTTCAATTTTTTTCTATATTTTCATTTTTTGCTTCCAAAACATCGCTTATGATCCATCATTGGAATGGGCGCATTGCGCTCGTTCCAATGAGGGATCATAAGCGATGTTTTGGAAGCCAAAAATTAAAATTTTTAGTTACTCAAGAATTTTTTTTATGAGTGTCGTCTGCTACAAGTGACGGGTCAACTGGAAACAGATCTCCTGAATATCCCAAACTTTGGAGCATAAAAAAAATATAGTTTTCTGGAAAAAATGTGTCCCAAATCATAGACTGTCCCGATACATAGAGTAAATACGGTAAATAAATTAGTCACAAAATTGATTTTTGAATAAAAAAGTTTTTATGGACCCTATAAAAGAATTGGACGAACATGTGATTTGATGAAAAATGACTAAACACTGTTTATTCCATTCATTCAATATTTACATGTATACATACTTGCAATAAGTTACAACAAAAACACAGTGTAGCCTACATTTCTAAAAGGTGGACGACCTTCCGCCCAACAAAAACACAGTGTAGCCTACATTTCTAAAAGGTGCCCTACCGCCGCCCACCAAATGTCCTATAGTGGTTTAAGGACAGCAAACAGTCCCTCCGTTATCCAAGCCATGTATGGAAGGAATAAATGGCTAACACATCGGGGACACCCCGATGAAGGGGAATGCATAAATGGTGAAATAACTCTGTAATGGTGGTTTGAAATGGGGTGGAGGAGGGAATGAACTGTAAACTAGCAATAATGGCGACATGAAATTAACTGACGCTATCAATACTGTGACGTTATCCTTTCACGTCACGAAAAAGGACCATCCTGTCCTATATTCCTTATAAGCCGTACGATGTGATTCGGTCAGTAAGACAATGTTAATTAACAATCACTACGCCACGGTGTTGAATATTGATAACCCTGTTTGCACTATTTCTCCACACTGATAAATATACATCAACGGCTCCCTTTACTGGCTCCATAAAAGAAATAAACATGTGTGCTTATTTCGTATTTATGGACCCAATAAAAGAATTGGATGAACACGTGATTTGATGAAAAATGACTAAACACTGTTTATTCCATCATTCAATATTTACATATATACATACTTGCAATAAGTTACAAAACAAAACAAAAACACAGTGTAGCCTACATTTCTAAAAGGTGGACGACCTACCGCCAAGGATACGACCAAGGGGGATGATGAGAAACTAACATTGCACAACCTCCCCAATGGTCGTGTCTCGGCCGCCGAATGTTTTTTTTTTTTTTAATTCAAAACCGACAACCATTCTGCGGGAGAGCAGCCCAAACAGACCTCCGAAAGGTGGCCGGTTGAAATTTGAAACAGGCAACCGTTGTTGGCTGCGAGCCTCCCAAACAGACACTTATGTTGACCTTGGAAATGTGAGACATGCCAGCCCTTTGATTGAGAGCCACCTAAATGGATCTCATATACAGACCTGGTGAAACAGGCCACATCCACCCAGCGATTGCTGCCATGTGAAAATTTGAGATTCAATTCAAAGAGAGGGCCACCCAAACGGACCCCTGAGACCTGGTTCGAGGCAGCAATAGCTAGGTGGACCTGCTCTGCTACTTACACAATAGCAGAGGAGCGAATATATTGGCGGAATGTGTTTGTTTTCCAATGACCCATCATAGGATCTGGGCATCAGTATAGCCACGGGACGCTGCCAATGTAGCCGCTTCTATGCAAAAACTGTGCCCTTTAAAAACCGAAGTATTCAAGCCGCAAAAGGAGAGGCATCTTTTCAACTGGACATCAAATTGTGAACGGAACAAAGGAGCTGCATTGGGGAATGCGAACAGAGGCCCAGCTGCATTCTGACGTAACGACAAAAAGGAATGCAACAGTCGAATGGGACAGCAAAGAGGCTGCCTTGGATTAGCCTGAAGTTCCACTAAGTGCGGCCTGTGTGACAAATTGTGTTTTGAAGGTGCGAAAGGTAAGGCATGCTGAGGCAGAACATAACTTTAAATCGGCTAACTGAATGACTGCGTAGCTGTGGTTTGCCTGCTTGGGGCACAATTCGCCAATCCGTGCAAAGGCCTAAAATGCAGTTGAAAACAGAGCCCCAAACAAGCAAACCTGGTAGGCAGATGTACAACAGTGCGGTAAAGATAATAATAACTGCTTGAGAATTTCTTCCTTAATGGGTAGTATCAGCTGACGGGTGCAGACAGTGACCCCACTCAGCAGTTTACGTACCAAAAAGCACTGTGTGGCATCTGGTAGGTTATTAATCTTATGAAAGTAAGAAAGACTGGATAACATCATAGGCACCCCAATCTAACCACACAAAAAAAGGAAGGCGTCCAAGTAGGCCCTGCACAGCGATTCAGAGGAAGCCAAAAACAGGAAATTGTTGAGGACATGAACCATGTTTTTGATACCAAACTTGTTTTGGGCTATCCACTGAATCGCTGTACTGAACTTTTCGAAAAGATTACAGCTGATAGAGCCACCCATTGGGAGAGCCTTGTCATAATAAATTAAGTGTTCCCAAGTAAAACCCAGGAGGGGGTAATCCATGGGGTGAATTGGGAGGAGGCAGAAAGCCGACTGTATATCCGTTTTGGCTAAATAACATTTAGGTCACAAGTCCAGAATTAAATTGATAGCATCTTGAATAGAAGAATACTGAACAGATGTTAAATGGCCAGGAATAGGTTCATTCACCGATTCACCGGGCGAAAGGACAAGTGGTGAATCATGCGAAATTCACCCAAAACTTTCTTGGGAACAACCCCAATCGGTGAAATCCAAAAATCATTAAAAGGCGGCGACACAAAGGGACACGCAACCCTGCCAGCAAGGAGTTCTTTCAGTAATTTGTCTACAATAACATGCGGATGATCAAAAGCAGACCTCAAGTTCTGAGGGATGTCACTAATCTTGGGTCCAGAGTGCCCGACAGAAAACCCATGGCTAAAACCTTGGATTAAAAATTTAGACATTTTATGGTCATAACCCTGGAGCATATTACTTAGTTTGGCTACCCGCACTGGCATTGGGATTTTGCTGGGTTCTGGGACCAGCTCCTCTGCCAGAAGATCTGCGGAAGGCCCCGCGGCTCTGAAAGGGCTGATTGGAATAGCCTTTGATTGGACAATTGTGGACAGCATGACTACCGGAACACTTGAAACATCGGTGTTCGTAACCACACCCACCAGCGCAAGACTGACCAGCCAAAAACTTATGACAAAATCCTGTGGGAAAGCACACCAGTGGACCCCTGTTGGAAGATGATGGGGCTGCACGACTACTTGAATTTGCCGTGTTGCTAGACACAAGCCGTCCCCCAGGTATACACCGCATATTCAGTTCCCAGTGGTATTCATTCCATGGAATGGTTGGATCCTGCTGCCGCAATGTGCGAAAACTGGAGTCATAATATGCCCAATCGTACCCAAGAGCAGAGAGGTGCCTGACGTTGGCCTGATATTGGATTAAATGTTGTAGATGCTCAGGAAATTTTTCAACATAGACCGACATGAAAATCTTGAATGCGCTATTCCATTGATGAATGGACTTAAGGCTTTAGCGGTTTTGGGCATCCACATAATAGCAGGAGATGAGCCCCTAGCCTCGCATACTGCCATGGAGTAGGATGCAGTCTGGTCATTATTTGGAAGAAGGAGCGCAAAGTCAACAAATTCATGAGACCAGATCTGAGCTTTAATTTTTGGGCTAACAGTGGAGGTCAATGGTATAGATGTTGTCGTGAACCGAGGCTGGAGCGAGGGCAATGGAGACAACCCTGTAGTATCCCCAGGCAAAGGGTAGTGATAAACCGAGGAGCCAACGCCCATACCTGCAGGTGGAGCACTTGGAGGTAAATGTGACTGAAGCACCGAATGAAAGCCAGCTGTCAAGTCTTGTTGCAACCTGTCGCGATGTGACTGGAGATGTGGTGGTAAACTGATTGTCAACTGTCCACTGTCATGAGGGAGAGCATCCAACCTAGGCACCTGATGCTCAAGCGAAGTATTCACAAATGTTCCAGATTGTTGATGAGTTCTCTGCAGTGGCACCTGTCCAATTGTAGAGGTGTCAGTGTTAAACAAGGGAATAGCGTCCACATAAACATGGTTCTCCGGAATGTCCTGGTTGACAGGTATCTGTCCTTCAGTGGAATTAATGACACCCAACAGGGGCGCACGTGTAGTGTCAGAAAGAGTCGTAGATGCCGTAGGGTGTGTCTTTGAAAATTGCCACATATTCCAGAATGGTCCTCAGGTAGAGAAGGAAGAGGTATGGAAATCCTGTTGTCACTAAGCACAGATGGTTCATACACTGGAAGCACCGGATGGGTCTCAGTCCGAGAGAGGCCTTTGGTGAAGGCCAGCTCAACATTGTCACTTGATGAGGCCTTCATTGGGGCCCCATGAGAGGGACGGGCCGGCTGTGAAACGGAGCCACCAGAGTGGGCATCCCTGGAAGTCTGTGGTTAGGCAAAAACAACATGTTTTGAAATGTGTGTGTTAGAAGTTGTAGCTGGAATGGCACTTGAAATGTTGTCAGAAGAAATGTTAGTGGATGTGTGAGTTGTGAATGGGGAGAGGGCTCCCTTCAGTAGTGTATCACAATGTTGTCTGGAGCCACTAAGTGGTTGAGTCCGATGAATGTCTGTAACTGGTGACCCATCGGGCTCCAACTGTGAAGACCGATGGCGAGTCCGCCGAGGTGTAGTAGGCATGAATGTGGGACTCAAGTCGTCCACTAGTGCTGCAGCAGCTAATCCACCACATTTTCTCTTTGAAGCGGAGGCCTGAGACTTGCAGGCGGTTCCCCGCTTCTGTGGCGGCATGTCTGAAAAAGAAATGAAAACAACCACAGAATATGTAGCATGTGCATAAACCATTGAATATCCATCCCCCCACCCTGGGAGGGAAATGATAGGGTCCCAAAAAGACCACCAGGACAGTAGGGTCAAGCAGAAAATTAACTCCCCACATGCCAAAAAATATGAGCGGCAAGGGATAAACCCTGCCACCAATCCACATGGAGCAAACTCCACCCCACCCCCTCCCATTAGCAGAATAAAGGGGTGGGTGGGAATTCCCAGGAGAGGGGGAGAGGAAAAAACATGCACCAAGAATGGAACTTGGAGAACTTCCTGTCATGGCAAGAGAGTGGGGAAAAGCTGGCAAATTATAAACAAAAGGAGGGGCTTCATGCATAGCCCACTTCCGCAAACACAAACAGGTGCACCGAACCGGTGCAAGCAGCTAAGCCCCATGTAACCAGGGCACGATTTCACTGGAGGAAGAAGCACGCATTGCACTCCACAATTTCTGAATGTTGCTATTGAAGAATGATAAGCTTAAGTGCTGAGGAATCAACAGCCAATCAACGCCAAGGGTGAATAATTAAGGGCATATCAAAATGGTCAGATGAAATCGAGCCCTGAATGTAACGGAAAATTAAATGCCAGTGACCGGAAGAATGCGAAATCATAAATTACATAATTGAACACATGAACAATGGCGCGAGGTTAACAACGCCAACAGGTACAAAATTTGTAGCACACGACTATGATGTGTGTCCCAATTGCTGTCACGCCCAGATGAATATGGATACGAACAGAGGCAAATTAAGTAAGACGGTTCAGGAAATGCAGAATCGCTCCACGTAGGCTTCGCCAGAATTTTTCAAGGCCAATGGTATTAAAATGTACACCATCACATAAATATTTGGTTCCAGTGGCAGCCCGCAATTTTTTGTGTTCCCAAAAACGGGACGGTAAGGTGAAAGAATCGTCCGGGAGAACTACACTCAAATACTGGTTCACCAGATCAATGTCAGCATTGAAAGTTTCCTGCGACTTTGCAGTGTAGTGCGACCAACGGGGCGAACTCGACAGGCGATGAAAAAGCTGGCCCACCATGACCGATTCTGCATGTCCAACGCTCCGAATTTTGGATGCTAAGTTGTCAATAGAACTGCCGACCGCAGCCGGGGATGAACAGGACAGGTCGTTGCCACCAATCTGTACGAATACCAGATGTGGCCGGAACTGTTTAATCATGTCCAAACATGAATCGTCAAGTGATTGAACAGTCGCCCCACTTTTTCCACAAAGACGAATGATAACAGGGTGGCCATCATGTTGCGTCATGTGAAAGTCAGTAGCGAAATTTTCGATGGACAGAAAAGAATTTCCTTTTGGACAAATGTTGGCCAAGACGTGAGATAAATGACGATCCCACGATCATGATACGGATACACCGGGACATGACAGTAGATGAAGGAAGCGAATAATGCCTGAAACACAGGCGTAAAATTGACCTGTCCGGATGAATCAAACAGGTCGATGCACAAACGGTAAATACAAGTTAACGATTGTTGTCGAAAATAACACACAGCAGAGATAAAAATTGTCGTTTGAGTGACGACAGATCACGGATGAATATCAAAAATGCAAAAATCGAAACTAAAACTTACTGGATAAACAGCAATGTAGATAAATACGAACAGCAAAATGAACTGTAAACTAGCAATAATGGTGACATGAAATTAACTGACGCTATCAATACTGTGACGTCATCCTTCCGCGTCACGAAAAAGGACCGTCTCGTCATATATTCCTTATAAGCCATACGATGTGATTCGGTCAGTAAGACAATGTTAATTAACAATCACTGTGCCACAGTGTTGAATATTGATAACCCTGTTTGCACTATTTCTCCACACTGATAAATATACATCAACAGCTCCCTTTACTGGCTCCATAAAAGAAATAAGCACAGGTGCTTATTTCGTATTCATTTCTTTTTTGAACGACTCAACTTTGTCCGTGTTCTTTATGTGTTCTGGTATCTGATTCCAGAGGAATGGTGCAGCAAATGAAAAGGCTCGCTTCCCAGTTTCTAAATTCACCTTAGGAACAGTCAAACAGATTTTTGAGGAAGATTGAAGGTTCCTTTTAGATGACCACAAACGTATAAGGTCGGATATGTATTGTGGTGCAAGATGATGGAGAGCCTTGAAAGTCTGTAGAAGGATCTTGAAAGCAATTCTTTCTTTTATCAGTAGCCAGTGTAAACTTTTGAGGATAGGTGTAATGTGATCTGATTTTTAACACCCGCTATTAATTTAGCAGCCAAAATTTTGAACATGTTGGAGCTTCTGGAGATGACAGTCCGGCAGCCCATATAAAATTGAATTGTGAAAGTCAGTTTTAGTTGTCACCAGAGCATGAATTAATTTTTCTGTTGAGTTGGTAGATCAGCATTTTCTTATTTTTGCAATATTGTGGAGATGAAAGTATGAAGCCGAGCACATTGATTTAATTTGGATGAGTATTGTCATGTGAGAGTCGAACAAGACGCCAATTTTTTTGGCATGATGGACAGGTGAAACTTGCTGCGATGCAATAACTATTGGTTCGGCTTTTAATTTCATGAGTTGGTGTTTTGATGCAAATCGTAGATATTCCGTCTTTTCTGGATTCAACTTCAAGAAATTATTTGTCATCCAACGGTGGATTTCATTTACACAACTTATGATGTTGTCAATGCCTTCTGTCTGGGAAGATGGTCGGACACATCAGCATAATGGTGTATTTGTATTTCAAATTCGGCCAGTCACTTGTAGTTTTTATTACAGACTGCCTTAGAACTTCTGGATGGTTTTAGATTGTCTCTGAGAACAGTCCGTATCTGTTCCTTTGCTGTTCCTGGCCACTTCTCTCCGATGCATTCTGAAAAGGAAAGGAGAAAAAGAATTCAAGATTATGTAATATAACATTCTAATCAAATAGAAATACTATTGCCCCTTTTCCTCACAGAGTAAGCCCTGCTCAACACACATAATGTTTTTCAACATTTTCATTTTTTTGTTTCCAAAACATAGAAAATGGCTCTTTATTGGAGTAAAGAGCTCATAAACAATGTTTTTGAAGCAAACTTTGTAAGAAATGGAAAATTTCAATTCAAGTTTTTGTGTATCATGTTGGTTTGATTTTTCCATTATCTTACATAAAGAACTTGTAGGTTTATATAAAATGTTTGAAAATCTCCTTCTACATTGTCTGTTGACATCCATCAAATAATGGCTGAGCTGATTGCAATGTCATGTATTCTTCACATTTTGCCATGCCTATTCCTCTTCCTTTCTCTAGTGCAAAAAAGAGGGCAAATTTTGAAGAATCCTAAGAAACACACCTTAGGTGATTATAAAATAGTCAAGACAAAATTTAAACTGAACCTAGTTCACCAAATGCTAATTTGTGTAGGAACATAAAACCATGCAACTTGCATCCTGTACAGTTCAGTCAGCTATTGTCCAGTTCCTGCCAGACATGCACACAATCAAGACAATTTCCTCTTTTTCACCATTCCTGCCCAACATGCGCAAAATCAATTTCCTTTTTTGTCACCATTCCTGCACGACATGTGCAAAATCAATTTCCTTAAACAATGGAGGATCCACTGTTTTTTCTCTGTATAAATTTGACCCCTGCTTTATGGAAACATAAATTTTTTGGTGGTTAACGGTGGTTAACAAAGTTAAAAAAAGGGCCATAACTCAGATAAAAATTATCACACCATACTCAAAATCAAACCCATCTGTATATTGTCAACAATAAGCTATATTCGATGGTTGATTGAAATCGGACATCTATAACTCAGGTTCCCATCCGAAAACAAGTATCAACATGTCTTCTAAGTTGGAAAAATTCCATAACTTTGCCAAAAAATATTGAACTAAACCCACTATAAATCCCAACTTGTATTATATGGTTATAAACCTATGTTTCAAAGTTGCAAAAGGGTCATAACTCTGCCAAAAAATATTGGATGGAGCCCACTATCCATCCCAACCAGTATTATGTAGTTATAAACTTAGTGAAAAGTTTTGTTTCATTTTGTTTAGTAAAACTAAAGTTGTCCGGAAACCATCTGTTTTGGCGACTATATGCCCCCCTGAAATTTTTTGGGGGAGCATAAAAATGAATTGGCACCAAAGCAAAATTTCTTTTTTGCCCAACTCTATCAGAAGCCATTAATTTTGTGTATACTATGAATACTTAACAACAGCATGTTAAAAGTAAGCAATGATGGTCCTAAAGTAGCAACTCCATTCGACAGGGTCTGACAGGCCCCAATGCCCTCACTTGCCAAATAATATTGATGTCACTATTTATACTTGATATTCCTCACAACTTTATGCTAAAAAGACATACAGCAAAAATGGCATCAGTATTGTAAATTATATTTGAAAATCAACACCATAACTATTATTTGGAAGGAAAGAGTATGGACTCAAAATGCAAGGTCTAGATATATTCGCCATAACATAACCTGCTGCCATCAGTCTCGTCTCTACACTTCCATATGGAAAATTGAAATACACACATCAACAAAAACTGGTTTTTAGGGTAGAACCTTGGGTATAGGATGAAAACAAAAACTCGACGTTCACTACTTTATACATCCTGTGAATTCGATACAAGTGCTCTATGTTGATTTTGCCAAAATTTTGTGTCATGGCAGTGGAGAGCATATGAACTTTAGTTTGGGTTAGACATAAACAATGTCTCTCACAGATGAATTCTTTAAGCTGTCAATATTGAAAAACAGAAGTGTTGGATTTCATTTGACACGTAGCTGGCATCATGCATTAAACTGCACAGGCCAAGCATGGGAAACTATTGTGTATGAAGGGCAGAATAGTGGCATTTTAGATATGTTAGTACATGGTTTGGGATATTTTATAGAATTAATGCGTTAAACTTTTGAATTAGTTCGGTTGGTATTCGAGTCCATGGAAACTGAGCTTGAAAATGATGATCAGCAGCTTGTTATGAAATGGTAAGTGAAAAGAAACATTCCTTCATACTTAATAACAGCAGACAAGGAATTAGATAGAATTTAAGCTTCTGATTACATAAGCAGCCAAGTTTTCAGTTAACAAGTACAACCTATAAATTTTGATCATAAAGCTAAAGTGACGTGCAAGTAACAGACACAACAATTCATATTTTTACGGAAGTACACTGTCTTTTTATCATTTACAGTAACATGAAATATAAATTTTTATGTATATTTTTTTCCGCTGTAGAATCTCCATGTACTCACCCTCAAGAAAAAAAAAGTTTAGGTTTATCTTCAAGGGCAGGTCTTTGAACACCAGTATTGGACTTTTGTCCAAATAGACTTCTGCCCACAACTTCTTCTTTTGCGAAAATCATCCTAAATATTCTGGCTGTGGCTTTTTTAAAATTCTTGATCACATTTACTTCAGACATCACTTGACTCTACAAATGAATTAAAGCATATTTAGACCCAAATATAACTTTTTAATTATACCCCCCGCAAACAAAGTTTGGGGGGGTATATAGGAATCACCCTGTCCGTCTGTCCATCCATCTGTCCATCTGTCCATCCTTATAAGCGCAACTCCTCCTAAACCGTTTGAAGAATTTTCATGAAACTTTACACAATGGAAGAACTCCATATGAAGATGTGCATGAAGCAATATAATTCCAATCTGACAGGCGTGGGGGGTATCACTTTGTGAGCTTGCTCACAGTACCTCTAGTTACCTTCAAAAAATTATCTGAAATTAGATTGGCACAGTCACACAAACTGATACTTGTTCACCCAGCTCTGTATCTGACTCAGTGTGGGAAAAAATAAATGTACGAACATATGATCTTTGTAAGTTGAAAGAACAGTTATCATTAGAAGTTGAAAGAATAGTTCACTGGATAGCACACATATTAAATAGGTTTCAAACCAGTAAACACTATTCTTGGAAATCTTGTGGGATTCGTAATTTTATCTACGTTTTTCCAAAGCTGTCTGTGTCTGCATTTCCACTTCCAATACAGTAGAATCCTCTTAATTGAATATCCATTTTGCCAGTGAAAATTATTCAATTAACAGGAGTATACAATTATGGATTTGGTCAGTTTCCTGTGTTCTGGGGGTAAACTGAGCATTTATTCTATTATATCTTGTTTGACAGAGCTCATAGAGCTCTGTCAAACAAGATATAATAGAATAAATGCCTGTATTGGATGTGGTGAGGCCAAAAAGGTTGATAAATAAGGGGAATTTGGTGCGTGTCACAGTAATTTTTTTGACATATTACAAAAATTTATTTACAATTAACAGGAGTTTACTCTACAACCCATATGCAATTAACAGATCAAATTTGTACTGAAGGTATGGTAAATGGTTTTGTGTTTGAAAATTATATTCAATTAACAGAGATATACAATTAAGAGATATCCAATTAAGTGGGCTCCACTGTACTAAAATAATCTATCAGAATATTCTGGACATTTTCTCTAACAAGATCGTTGAATCAGCAATAAAGGCTCTATGAAGTGCAGGATGAAGAAATTTAGTTTCAGTGTTCATCAAGTGAAAAAAAAGCATCCCTAAGGCCTAAAAAAATAAAAAATCTGTTTCTCAGGCCCTCCAGCATGGTCCTTTTGGCTGCCGCATGCTCTCTTTTTATAACCAATTTAAACTTAAAAAAAATAAAAATTAAATGGTTTATGTCTGATATTTTACCCAAGTTGAAAAAATTGATGAATTTGTCCCTTGAGTGCAAGAAGGCTTTGCAATGCTTTAGCATTGCAAAGCCTTCTTGCACTCAAGGGATGAAATACACCACCACCCATGCTATTCTGTAGATTTTGAGACCTAAAACTTGAACCAAGAACATGAACTTTTGATGGCAAAGAAGTAATTACTGAAATAAAAAATAAAATAAAAAAACGCTCGCCCGCATGCAATTTTACAAATAATGGCCTGAGAAACAGAAGATCTACTTTGTGTGGCCAAAGAAATATGCAAGAAAGATTTTGTCAAAATCAATTGGCCATTTTGAATTAAAAGATTACTTGAAAAGACAATTGATGCTTTCCCTCTGATAAAGGCCATGTATACCAGTAACACATTTCCTATCATTTACAATTCTTGAGAAAAAATTTACTGTAAAATATATTTCCTTGGAATATCCATTGTATGTGTGCTCTTCATCTGTTGTCTACAAAATAAGATGAAAGCCGATATAATTTGACAAAATTTATATTTTAAGAATTAAACATAAGGCCACCACCAGGTATGGGCTACATCCCCCAACAGGAAGTTCTTACATGCACATATTGAAGGCTAAATTTTTTCAGAGTGGTTGATATGTTAAATCGAATTAAAGTTGTCATCCAGACAACAAATTTTCAAAGTTAAAAAAATGGAAAAAGTGCCATAACTCAGCCAATATTGGTCAGATTAAACCAAAGTCTGCACTTGACCTGCAAGTTCATGAGACAAACCTGTGTACAAAATTTGGTGTTAATTCAATAAGTCAAACTAGTTATAAGATGGACATCCAATTTTCAAAGTAAAAAAGATGGAAAAAGGGCCATAACTCAGCCAAAATTGGTCGGACCAAATCCAAATTCGAACTTGACCTGCGTATTCGAGAGACAACCTATGTACAAATAACTCAAACGGAAGTTATCATCCAGACACCAATGTGGCGAAATTGTGTGGAAAAGTTTCGAAAAAGGGACATAACGCCAAAAATTATCGGATCCAGCCGAAATTCGGAATTCACCTCATCCTTGGGGTAAGGGACATGTACACCAAAATTTGGTTTTGATCCGATGACCCAAACTTTAGTTATCACAAGAAAGATGGATGGATGCATGCATGCTGCTGATTGCAATAGTCCCCAGACAAAATGTTGGGAAACAAAAATAAGACATGCCCCCATGGGAACCCAGAGACGTAGTAGACTAGTGCTTGTTCACGAGAGCAAACAAGTTCTGTTTTACTGGTGCAATAGGACCCAGTATCCAGCACCTTGGATGGAAGTTCTCTGAAGTGAGCAATGGGTATAAATGATTGGTTAGGCCTAAAAAAAATAAAAATCTGTTTCTCAGGCCCTCCCGCATACTCTCTTTTTATAGCTTATCCAAACTTAAAAAAAGCAAAATCGAATTGACTATGTCTGATATTTTACCCAAGTTAATAAAATTGTCCCTTGAGTGCAAGAAGGCTTTGCAATGCTTTAGCATTGCAAAGCCTTCTTGCACTCAAGGGACGTAATACACCACCACCCATGCTGTTAAGTAGATTATGGGGCCTAAAACATAAAGCAAACCAAGAACATGAACTTTTTAATGGCAAAGAAATAATTACAAAAATAAAAAAAATAAAATAAAAAACGCCCGCACGCATGCAATATTACAAAAAATGGCCTGAGAAACAGAGTATCTACTTTGTGAGGCCTTATTCTTGACTTTATATTTGTTGTAACTCCTTTGTAGCCAAAGACTAAACTTTATGATTATTTTTTAGACCTTTCCACCAAATTTCACACACACCAATTCTATAAAATGGCATGGTTTAAAATAGCTAGGGATTGGTCTTGGGGTTTGGGTGTGAAGGGGAGGGGCATAAAAATTGAAGATTTTTTTTTACTAAAAGTTTCATCACTTTTGAAGTTTTCTGCCCAGGTCATGCTAGGTATCCTGCCAGTACTGTATACAAAGGGACTCAAAGTAGGAAGTTTAATCAACTCACGTTATCGAAGAAAGAAAGAAATCAACTTTCATATCTTTATTTGTGCCACAAGGCTCAGTTTGGTGTAAAAGGCCTGGAAATAACTATTGATAACCATGCATAGCCTTTTCATCTGGTGACAGCAAAATAACAGGCAGCAACAATCAGGATAATACATCCTAAAGCTATAAAACCTCATTTGACCTGTCTCATCCAATAAACCCCCCAAAAGTCCCCAACAATTTTAATGAGCAGTGTAGTTGATTCTTTTGAATCAAACTTTCATCAAGTTGAATACAAATGCACATTCTGTTTTTGTCTTTCTGTGTTCTCTGTTATTTACAAGGTTGCTGCAACAGCAATTTTTAAGAATGAAAAGCAAACATGAAATACTTACACCGTCTTCAGTTGTAATAGGAAGAAGCACAGCAGAATTCTGTTCATTTGAAGGTCCAGGGCATGGGGGTGAAGATGGCTTTGGAATGACATCAGTGGATGGAGCCTCTCGTAATTGCCTTAAGAAACTGAGCTCCTGCTTTATTAGCTGAAAGAAACAGTAATTGTATTTAGGATTTGAAATTTGTCCGATATCTATCCAAATACCTAGGGTGGAAGTCATTTAAAGTGAATGCTCCAGAAAATGATTGGTTAAGACCTCACAAAGTAGATACTCTGTTTCTCAGGTCATTTTTTGTAATATTGCATGCGTGCGGGTGTTTTTTTATTTTATTTTTTTTATTTTTGTAATTATTTCTTTGCCATTAAAAAGTTCATGTTCTTGGTTTGTTTTATGTTTTAGGCCCCTTAATCTACTTAACAGCATGGGTGGTGGTGTATTACGTCCTTTGAGTGCAAGAAGGCTTTGCAATGCTAAAGCATTGCAAAGCCTTCTTGCACTCAAGGGACAGTTTTATTAACTTGGGTAAAATATCAGACATAGTCAATTCGATTTTGGTTTTTTAGCTCAACTTGACAAAGTCAAGCTGAGCTATTGCCATCACTTCTCGTCCGTCGGCGTACGTACGTACGTACGTACATCCACAATTTCCTTTGGCACACCCCACAGATCGCATTTATGATCAGATTACATTGAAACTTGGTATGCTTGTTTGGGGTGACCTCTAGATGGGAGCTATCGATTTTCTTCAATTTCCGTCAAAAAATGTTGCCGCGGCCAACGTTCTTAGAACTTAGTTTAGTCAAACCACAATATTTCCCTTTGGCACACCCTACAGGGCACATTTATGATTTGATTGCTTTGAAACCTGGTATGCTTGTTTGGGGTGACCTCTAGATGGGAGCTATCGATTTTCTTCAATTTCCATCAAAAAATGTTGCCGCAGCCAACATTCTTAGAACTTAGTTTAGTCAGAAGACTCAATATTTCCCTTTGGCACACCCTACAGGGCACATTTATGATCGGATTGCTTTGAAACCTGGTATGCTTATTTACGGTGACCTCTAGATGGGAGCTATCGATTTTCTTCTATTTCCGTCAAAAAATGTTGCCACGGCCAACGTTCTCAGAATTTAGTCTAGTCAGACCACAATATTTCCCTTTTGTACACCCTACAGGGCACATTTATGATCCGATTGCTTTGAAACCTGGCATGCTTGTTTGGGGAGGCCTCTAGATGGAAGCTATCAATTTTCTTCGGTTTCTGTCAAAAAATGTTGCCACTGGCAAAAAAAATGACATTGGTACCAATGATCTCCAATTTTGCCATTTCATTTATAACTTACCAAGTTCAAGTTTGTCAAGTTGAGCTACAGTGTCATTGACACTTTCATTTAAGTTTGGATAGGCTATAAAAAGAGAGCATGTGGCAGCCAAAAGGACCATGTGGGAGGGCCTGAGAAACAGATTTTTATTTTTTTTAGGCCTAATCTTGGCTTTATACTTTTTGTAACTGTTTTATTGTCATGACTGAGCCTTAGTTGCTGATGTGGTGCTAAGCACCAGTAAATAAATACTTAGAATCAGACTAGGAGAATTTCTGCCTTTTTTCTCAAAAACAAATATTCATCCCCATGGTTAACGACTTTATGCACCATAACATGAGGACTATTATAATCCCTGATGGGTACGGGTGTGGGATGGGAAAATCTCACCCGAGGGCAAGATATTTGGGCCAGACACGAAGCTTGCCGAGTGTCTGGACCAAATGTCTTGTCCCGAGGGTGAGATTTTCCCCATCCCACACCCGTACCCATCGGGGATTATTTTTCGCCCCTCCACCACACAGTGGTTACGTCAGCCAGAGGTAATTGGCAGTCACGTGCTGATATAATCAACTCATTTGGTATTCGTTGTTTTGAAAAACTAATGACACCATCGGAAAGAGCATGCAAAAGTTATGTATATACCGAAGGTATATACCACGAAATCAATTAGAAACGGTGGCATCTTGGGGTTTAAAGAGTTTTAGAGCATCAAACTTTAATCACACGGCATTCTGATGACGGCAATATGAATTAGTTGGTGGCAAAAAACTGATATGATATGAATAACGTCATAATAACTTTATAAATGTATAACATCATGTGGGTGGGGTGGGATACATCTGTCTCTCCCTGCTATCTCACCCGGGACACACGTATGTTTCACGTATAGTTGGGGGAGAAAATGCTTTCATGTTCAGTTTAGTGTATTGTCCACAGGCAAAGTTTACTGTACCTTTCTTGTCATAGACTGAATGATAGACAAGTAGACTATTTTGTATTTATTATTGGTTTTTACCCCTAATGTTACCATATCAAAATTTCAAGCAACAAATTTTTACCATAATGCAACTTGAAACAGGGACAATTAAATCTTGTTTGACAGAGCTGAAGGAGATTTATCTAACAAGAATGAATTGGTTAAATTCCAGGTTGAATTATGAGAAAAATATTTGCTGCTTGAAATTTATATATTTGGACATCAGGATGCAGTGTTAAGCTTGCTTTTAGCATCTATGGCTTTGTAATATCATGATCCCAACAAGCATAATGTCAAGATTAACCATTTGTTTATAGCCATTGCTCTCTTTAGGGGACTTCCATCCCAAGCTTTAGTTACCAGGTCCTAATTGACCAAGAAAACAGACTTCATCTACCACCATGAACAAGCACTGCTCCACTTCCTGAGGTTGCCATGGGGAGACGAGAAGACTAAACAAGAGGCCCCACGGGGCCTGAAGCTCTCATCTTGAACAGAACACAATATAAACAGAGTCCAAGAATGAGTCTACATTAAGCAATCCATCTCCATAGGATACAATGTCAATCCTTGAGTCTCTCAAGAGTGACAAAAATAACCCGGGCATCATGCCTTTTCTTCAGTTGATCATAATGTAAAATGTAGCGCTCCCCTATGAAGCCCCTTGATACAACCTATGTGGATTAATCTTAGTTACACACCTCTAGAGGGTACTGAATACAAAATTTTTAATTCTTCAGCATCTTGGCCAATTCCAGCTCCCACAGAGATCCCAAAAATTAACCCAGGCTCTCGATTTGAACAAAGTTGAATCTGACTGCCCTAGAGCTGTTGTGTACCAAATATGAAAGCATTCTGACTGTTGGAACGGAATAGCACCCAAACTGCCCCCAAGCTGAACCATCCCCACCTAAGCAACCCAAACTGTCCCCACCTATTTTACCCAAACTGTCATCAACCCCCGAAACCCAAAGCATTCCACGTCATTATTATTTTTTTTTATTATTATTATTATTTTTATGCAAAACCACTTACCCAATAGAAAATCATCAGTGAAACTGTGCCCGATTCAGATGTAGGTCCACCCGCCGATGTGAGTTTTCACAGACCTGCAGAACTGAATGAGAATGTGATCTCACCAGAAAAAATAACAGGTCTGATACAGAGTCACGCACCTCCGTCAGTTGAGTATAAAATAGTAGTAGGAGGCACGCATTTGGGAAGAGACAGACTTGTGGACAACATTGGCTTTGCTTATGGGTAAAATAGTGGGGACGGTACAGGTAAAATAGTGGGGACGGTTCGGTCTTGGGATGGTCAACTGGAGTAACTGACCCAGGGGACGGTTTGGGTAAAATAGTTGGGGACGGTTTGGATAAAATAGTGTGGGGATGGTTCGGCTTGGGGATGGTTTGGGTGGATCTGAAGAAGAGAAATTTTAAAGAAATTTCTTCATATTGCACTAAGTTTTAAAATTTGGCCTACTATAGCGAGCCCAAATATTAACCTACGGATCCGATTTGAACAAATTTGAATCTGAACCCCCCCCCCCCCCCCCACCTCCCCTCCTAGTCCACCCCCCCCCCTCCCCCGAGATGTTATATACCAAATATGAAACCATTCTGACTAGTGGATCTGAAGAAGAAGATTTTTAAAGAAATTCCCTCATATTGTACTAAGTTAAATTTCAGGTTCCCATATGGAGCCCAAATATTAACGCAGGTGCACTAAAATTGAACAAACTTGAATCTGATCCCCCTAGAGATGTTGTATACCAAATATGAAAGCATTCCGATGGTGGATCTGAAGAAGATTTTTAAAGAAATTTCCTCTTATCGCACTAAATAAAAATTTGGGCTACCATAGCGAGCCAATTATTACCTAGGGATCCGATTTGAACAAACTTGAATCTGACCCCTCTAGAGATGTTGTATACCAAATATGAAAGCATTCTGACTGGTGGATCTGAAGAAGATGATTTTTAAAAATTATCCCCCATATTGAACAAAGTTAAAATTTGGGCTTCCATACAATTCTACTAGTCCTAAGGATGCTTTATACCAAATAACAGCTCTCTGTTCCGTGTGGTTTGAGAAATAGGAGTGTTTGAAAATATTTCTATTATTAGCTCCCAGGCTCCCATGGGGATGCGGAAATTGTTTTTGCATGAGTCAAGTACTTACGGCCCAATAATACCACATACCAAATTTGGTTCAAACCGTACCATCGATTCAGAAAATAGAAATTTTGGGCGGGGCCAAAAATCTTACCCCTCCCATTACAAAGCCAAATATTGCTTCACAAACTTTGTTTGAACAAACTTGATTCTACACCTCAAAAAGAAGCTTCATAACAAATATCAAGTCATTGTACACACTGGTTCATGCGAAGAAGATTTTAAAAATATTTTGGAGCATTTTCCTACACTCCCTCCCTATGGGGCTGGGCATGTTGAGTTGAACAAAAATACAATGCCCCTTCGGGACCATCACTCACACAAACTTTCACTTGAATTGGCCCAGGGTTTTGGAGAGAAGACCAAAATATGGTGTTGACAGACAAAGAGCGATGAGATTAGCTCAGCTTGACTTTGTCAAGATGAGCTAAAAAATAAAAATTAACATTTATGATAAATGTACATGGAGATGAAACTGGATATAAGGCAACTAAACAAATAAAACATACTGTGATCTCATGCCACATGCATGAAACTGTATACTCCAAGTGATTTATCTTGGAAGTAAGATCCACGTTGGTTTGGGAAAGCCTCCACTTCCCTCCCTTGATTTCCGCATTCTTCTTGCCAGTTGACAGCTCCTTTTACTGGAGTACGCTCTTTTACTGGTGTATGCCCTTTTACTGGTGTACGTCCTTTTACTGGAGTACGTCCTTTTACTGGTGTATGCTCTTTTACTGGTGTATGCACTTTTACTGGAGTAGGTCCTTTTACTGGAGTACGTCCTTTTACTGGAGTACGCCCTTTTACTGGAGTACGCTCTTTTACTGGTGTATGCCCTTTTACTGGTGTACGTCCTTTTACTGGAGTACGTCCTTTTACTGGTGTATGCTCTTTTACTGGTGTATGCCCTTTTACTGGAGTACGTCCTTTTACTGGAGTACGCTCTTTTACTGGTGTATGCCCTTTTACTGGAGTACATCCTTTTACTGGTGTATGCTCTTTTACTGGTGTATGCCCTTTTACTGGAGTACGTCCTTTTACTGGAGTACGTCCTTTTACTGGAGTACGTCCTTTTACTGGAGTACGCTCTTTTACTGGAGTACGTCCTTTTACTGGAGTACGTCCTTTTACTGGAGTACGTCCTTTTACTGGAGTACGCTCTTTTACTGGTGTATGCTCTTTTACTGGAGTACGTCCTTTTACTGGAGTACGCTCTTTTACTGGTGTATGCCCTTTTACTGGAGTAAGTCCTGTCGAATTTACAATTGCAAGGCTTTCTCCAATAACTTGGGATGGTTGTAAACTGCAAAGAGAGAAGTGATGGATAAGTACTCCGTGTTTTTCCATGATTGCTGGCAAATGAAAATAGAAAAACCTACTTCATACAGAGTTGGTATTTAACCCTTTACCTAATGAATTGCTTACATCCACCCACGTAATATGCAAATTAAGTAGTAGAAAAAATTAAATTTTTCAAAATATTTCAACAAAACCTTATCACGTGACCCCTCATTGGAACGAGCTCATTAAGCTCATTCCAATGAGGGGTCACATGTTATGGTTTTGTAGAATTTTTTTTTAAAATTTAAAAAAAAAATATTTAAAATAATAAATTTTGATATCGGCTGCGTTGGGTAAAGGGTTAAATAAAGACACTACTGAAACTATATAGATATCTCAACAAAAAAAATTTGTATGTTGAATTTACAGTATCTGAGCATTTGTGATTTAAAATTGCTCTTTTATTGTTCATGAAAATGAAAAAAAATAGCACACAAATGCAAGATATTGGAAGATGATTTGCATGCCTCAGTTTTGCACAAATCAAATTTTAAACCCCGTACAAATATTTACTATGACATGTACTTCAAAGTTCTCCCTTGCTGATAAATGCATTCCACAGGCAACACCTCCAAATGTCAGCTCTTAAAATATACATTTTCCAAATGTTCTGAAATGTTGTGTACTTTGTGTGTTGCAAGAACAGCCGTATAAATCTGAATATGAGACAACTGAATGATACCCAATGGTATTTCACGATGATGTAGAAACTAAAGATTGTCAACTTATCTCCACTGCTTGACATAGTATCCAAGTCTGCTAAGGCAATGCTTTCAGCAACAGACTGTAATTTCTGAAAAAAAGTTTTGAAAATTTGCCTTTATTTACATGTATGTTGTAGAAATGAAATAACTGAAACAGTGTGGCGATTAGTATTTATCACCTGCGCAGCACGTTTATAACACTTCAGAATGGAATGGAGAGATATGACAAGTACTTGGCAGACAGAAAGCCTCAACTGCCATATTTTAGATTGATTTGCTGAAGGTTATTACTGGAAACAAACCAACTCCATCGGTATTTAAAGGTTTATGCATGGATCCATCTGAATACATGCAAACCGGCCTCCAACCAAACCGCACTCCAACATTTTTACCCAAACCAACCTTCAATGAACCCAAACCGGCCTCCAAAATTTTACCCTTAACATGTGCCACAGTTTTACCCAAACCGGCCTCCAAGAATTTTACGGGCGGGAAACAAGAATTTTACAGTCGGGAAAGAGAAATACACAGACTTTTAAATTATGGACATTCATTTATTAATCCTTTACCCAATGCAGACGATATAAAAATTTATTATTTTAATTACTATTTTTTAAAATTAAAAAAAAAATTCAACAAAACCAAATAATGTAACAACCCCTCATTGGAACGAGCTCGATGTAAAAAGGGCCTTAACTCAGCCAATATTGGTAATTCTGAACAAAAGCTCATAAATTTTTGTCCCCAGTTTGTTAACTGCCATATCACGAAAGTTTATGGTGCTGTGTTAAGACTACCAGAATTGTGAAAAGTGGCTGTGAAACAAAAAAAATGTTATTTTGTGAACTGTTATAATTTAATGTTTTTAACCCTTTACCCAACGAATCGCCAGCATCCGCCCGCGTAATATGCAAATTCAGCAGCAGAAAAAATATTATTTCTCGAAAAATTTCAACAAAACCATATCATGTGACCCCTCATTGGAACGAGCTCGTTGAGCTCGTTCCAAAGAGGGGTCACATGATATGGTTTTGTTGAAATTTTTTGAAAAAAATTAAAAAATTATATTTAAAATAATAAATTTTGAAATCGTCTGCGTTGGGTAAAGGGTTAAATACTGTTGTCAAACTAGCTTTTGTTGCATTGCACCCCAATAGAAAAGAATTATTATTTTATATGGGAGCGCGGTGGCTCAGTAGGTAGAGGTGCAGGCTACAAGCCGAGAGGTCCTCGGTTCGAATCTCACCTACGGCAACCACGTTGTGTCCTTGGGCAAGACACTTCATCTCCATTGCCCGTGTGGGGGCACGATGACGCCGTGTACTAAGGCGCACTGCACGTCGATGGTACGCATGTCTTCAACCAATCTAACCTGCCTGTGCTGCAGTGCGGAGCTACGATGTTGGGGAGCTGGCAGCTGCTCGTCGTTGCTCGGTGGTTCTCTCCGGGTACTCCGGCTTCCTCCACCCATAAAACTGTCACGGTCATGATTAGCCATTGTGCATTAATTTGTGACCTTAAACATCAATAAATAAATAAATAATTTTATATGTTTCCGAGAAATTTTGATTGATTTGATATAATAAACAAGTAAAAAGTAGGCACAGCCAACAGATGCTCCATGAATGCCGAGGGTGGCTAGGCCCCAGCCCTCCACTAACAGGCATGAGTTTCTGCTCATTTGTATTATCTTATCTCATTTCCATTAAATCATAGAACCAATACAGCAGGCTACCAAATGTGTCCATGAGACACTAATGCCCCTGCTTTATGAAAGAACTATATTTTAGTGGTTAACCCTTTACCTAACATAACAGCCAAAACCTGCCAGCACTATTCTTAAAAATCGCCAATTAATTTTCATTATTTTTTCCATTTTTTGTCTCAAAAAGATAGGTTATGACCCCTTGTTGGAACGAGCTCGTCGAGCTCGTTCCAATGAGGGGTCATAACCTATCTTTTTGAGACAAAAAATTAGTTATTCAAGAATTATTTTTGCAAGTGTCGTCTGCTTTTCAGGTTAGGTAAAGGGTTAACAAATTCCAGATAAACCATACAGCTGGCCATCAAATGTGCCCACAGGACACTAATGCCCCCACTTTATGAAAAACTATATTTTAGTGTTTAACAAAGTCCAAAAACAGGCCATAACTCAGATAACAAGTGTGACTATACCCCCCTCCCCCCCCCACCCCCACCCCTAATGCCAAGCATGAGTTTCAATTCATTTGTCTTTCTTGATACTGAATTAATCACTCATATTTTATCTCCATTGAACCATGGCACCAATACAGCAGGCATCCAAATATGTCCACTGGACACAAATGTCCCCACTTTATGAAAAACTATATTTTAGTGATTAACAAAGTCCAAAATGGGGCCATGATTTAAATAAAAATAACTGCATCACCTTCAAAATCAATCTCATATGGTATATTGTATACCGTAAGCTATCGTACAATTTTGGTTGAAATCAGACCCTTATAACTCAAGTTACCACCCGGAAACAAATATCAACACATCTTTCAAGTCAGAAAAGGGCCATAACTCTACCCAAAAATGCTGGACCAAGTCCACTATCAATCCCATCCAGTATTATGTGGTTATAAACCTGTGTATAAAATTCTGTTTTATTTCGTTCACTCAAACTAAAGTTATCATCCGGAAACCAATATCAACATGCTTTCTAAGTGAGAAAAGGGGCATAAGTCTGCCAAAAAATATTGCACGAAGCCCACAATCAATCCCAACCTGCATTATGTTGTTGTATAAAATTTTTTTTCATTTTGTTCAAACTAAAGTTATCGTCCGGAAACCAATACCAACATGTCTTCTAAGATGGAAAAGAGCGATAAGCCTGTGAGAGAAATATCGAACCAAGCCCACTATCAATTCCAACCAGTATTATGTGGTTATAAACCTATGTATACAATTTTGTTTCATTTCATTCACTAAAACTAAAGTTATTGTCTGGAAACCAACATCAACATGTCCAAGTTGGAAAAGGGCCAGAACTCTGCCTAAAAACATCGAGCCAGGCCCACTATCAATCCCAACCTGTATTATGTGGTCATATACCCAAGCATAAAATTTTGTTTCATTTTGTTCAGTTAAACTAAAGTTATCACCTAGAAACCATTTGTTTCAGACAGACAGATAGGGCAGCAACTATATGCATCACCCAAATTTTGGGGGGGAGCATAAAAAATTATGACCTGGTCAGAGGGTAACATTGCAGATTGTTTCCCCTTAGACCCACTGTCTCCCTTGGCTAGGGAAACAATGGTTCCTTGGGGAGATGGTCTGCAAACTTACCCTTTGACCAGCTCATCATTTTTATAGAGTCATTGATAGAGAAATTTAAGAACAAAATTTTTCCCGAAAAACCAAAGGAATGTTTTTTGCTGGTTCCCAGGTCGTTGTTTCATCTTCCCATTCGACACGGAACTCCTCTCTTTTATGTCTCCTTTTTTTTGCACTAATGCTTTTAAATATGTAGCTTTTTGCACTAATGCCTTTAAATATGTAGATTGCTGAAAAAAAAAGAAACATGAAATTTTTAAATCGGCAGGTTTTATATAGAGATGGGAGGTTTACCCAAAATTCGGTTCGGTTTTGTTATTAAAAACTGAAACAGTTACAAAAAACCTGTTAAGGTGGTTTTCAATTTCAGTGTTGAAAAACTCTAATCAGGTCTTCACTTCTCACAGTAAAGAGAGAAACAAGCTAAAGTTAACCTTGTTTTCAAACTTCAGATTCGCGATACCCCTTTTTCAGAACAGCTACACTAATTGGTATTGCATTCGAGCGTGGCATTTACTGCGAAAATAGGCGACACAATTACTTCTTACGCATCGTGGTTTAAATGTTCATCTGTTTATCAAATGCGATTTCCTTTGCAGAACTGAACCATGGCACTTGTTCCATACTTACAATGACAAATATATTCATTTCGACACGTAATTTTGAAAGCTTGAACTCCCAAGCCAGCGTCAAATCACAGTTGAAGTTGGATGAAAATTTAGGGTTACAATGACCTATATGAGCGACTATTACTAGATAAAATTTTTATGGTTGGCATGTTTTAGGATGTTTCGGGTTACCCTAAATGCACATATTTGGGGTGGGGAGGTAGTAGGGGGGGGGGGGGGGTAGTTTTGCAACAGACTTAAGGCAAAAATAATGTTTCTCAAACTTGAAGCTCTTGAGATAATTTATGCAAAATATATCATTGTGCTTAGGAAATCAGAGTACCGGTATGGGCTAGCTGTTACACAGGTGCATTGCCTTGGAAAGCCTGTGACACTCACTGGCATCAAATACCTCTTCTTATATGCAGATGCAATGTATTGTTATGTTTGTACAAAGAAAACTGAATCCAAAAACTCAACTCTTTAAATGAAACCGAAACCAGAACCGACATGAAATTTGAAAACTGCTTGTCTATACTAGTTTTATAACAAGTCAATGTTATATCAATAAACAACAGACAAATAATCAAATTATTAGCTCACCTGACTGAAAGTCAGGGTGAGCTTTTCTGATCACTTTTCGTCCGTCGTCCGGCGTCCGTCGTCCGGCGTGAAGGTGGTGTTTGGGTCTTTTTCTTCCAAACCACTGGCCGCATGTTAATGAAATTTCATGTGAGTAGGGGTTATATAGCGGCATTTTGATTTTTGGGCAAATTAGGTTTCGGCTCATATTGAGCAGAGGGGTGGGGCAAAAATGCTCCAATTCTTAAAAAATCTTCTTCTCAAGAACCAGCAATAGCAGAGACTTGATATTTGATATGCAGCTTCCTTTTGAGGTGTAGACTCAAGTTTGTTCAAGAGAAGTTTGTAGGTCTATACTTGGCGATGTTATGGGAGGAGCAAAAATTTTGGCCCCACCCCAAATTTCTATTTTTTAAACCGAGAGGCCAATTTGAACCAAATTTTATGTGAGGGCTTATTGGGTCATAAGTACCTAATTTATGCAGAAATTTTTTTTCCTGTAGCCCCGTGGGAACCACAGGAGCTAAAAATAGAAAAAAATTAAAACGCCTATATCTCAAAAACTGCACGGCAGTGAGAATTTTTATTTGGTGTGAAGCTTTCTTGGGACCAACAGAAAGGATTGGTAAAAAAAAATTGCTATCGGTTTTATCATAGGGTACTTTTTCGGGACTCTGAAAAAGTGCTGAGTCAGTATTTTTTAACACAGTAGGCAATGGGAAAAAAATAAAGAATTGTTTTCTTCCAAACCACTGCTCTAAAAGCTTTCATATTTTACATATAACATCTTTGGAACATTGATTCACATATTTGTAGAAATCAAATTCCTCGGTCCATATTTGGGTTCCCTATGGGAACCCAAATGTTCAAATTAGTGCAATATGAGGGATATATTTTAAAAATCTTCTTCTTCGGATCCACAAATCAGAATCTTTTGATATTTGCTATGCATCATCCTTAGGGGGGTGAGATTGATGTTTGTTCAAGCCAAGTCCCTGAGTTCATATTTGGACTCCCTTTGGGAACCCAAATTGTAACTTAGTGCAATACGAGGTATATTCTTTTAAAATCTTCTTCTTCGCATCCACCGGTCAGAATCTTTTGATATTTGGTATACAGTATGCTTAGGGAGGTGAGATTCAAGTTTGTTCAAGTCAAGTCCTTCGGCTCATATTTGGTCTCCCTGTGGGAGCCCAAATTATAACTTAGTTCAATATGAGGAATATTCTTTAAAAAAAATTTTTTTTTCAGATCCACCAGTCAAAATGTTTTGATATTTGATGTACAGCATTCTTAGGGGCTGAGAGTGAAGTTTGGTAAAGCCAAGTACCTGGGTTCATATTTGGGCTCACTGTGGGAGCCCAAATTATACCAAAATTTTTATTTTCCAAACCAAAAAGTCGATTTGAACCAAATTTGATATGAGGGCTTATTGGGTCATAAGTACCTAATTTATGCCGAAAATTGTTTTCCTGTCCCCCACGGGAACTGCAGGAGCTAAAAAATTTTTTTCTTTTTAAATGCCCATATCTCCAGAACTACATGGCACTGAGAATTTTTATATGGTGTGAAGCTTCCTTAGGACCGGAAGAAAAAAATGGTAAAAATTTTATCATAAGGTTCTTTTCTAGGACTAAAAGTGCCGAGTCATCATTTTTTAACAGTGTAGCTAATGGGAATAACGTTGAAGAATCTTCTTCTCCCAAAACACTGCTTCAGAAGCTTTTATTTTTGGGCTCCCTATGGGAGCCCATGTATAACTTAGTTCAGTATGAGAAATATTCTTAAAAAATCTTTTTTTTCTGTTACTCCTGTCAGAATCTTTTGATATTTGATTTTTAGTTTTCTTAGAAGCGGCAAATTGAAATTTGTTCAAGTTCTGGTTTATTGATAAAATTGGGCCCAGTAACCAATTCCTGCGTTGAAAGCCCTGTAAAGTGGGCAGTAATAGGCATAAACGATTGACCAAACCTGATATTATAATTATGCCTCTGGAATGATGTAGCCTTAGAAAGTGACCTTAAATTCCAATAAATAAATAGATAAATTATTGAGTACCCAATATGGGGATCTAACATATGAACACTCTGGGTTACTAAGTAGAGAAAACACTTTTATGTTGAAAAACTGATAATAACCACAAGGCAGAATCCCTTGCTATTTTGGTGATATGACTCGGCCAGTATCAGGTGAGCGCCCTCAGGCCCCGTGGGGCCTCTTGTTTTATATTTCTCAGCTTTCCTGGTGTAAATTATGTGGATGAAACTCTAATACTACTACTGCATGGTTCACACAGGAAGGCAGGGTCCAAATTCAAGGCTTTTTCAAGGTAATTTTCAAAGACTCAATGACAACACTGAGAAAAAAACAAAACAAAAGGAGAGATTCACCAATTCCGCTTGTTTTTTTAGGCAGCTGCGGAATAAGATTGCATATAGTGCTGTTAGGTTTTTTGGCTATATTAAGTGCATTGCCGATAGAAAACTCCCTACAGTGTCTAACAATTCTTTCGGCAATACTCTTTCACTTTGGCGTGAATGGTGTATGGTTAATGTCCAAGTTAGGGCTAAATAGCAAACCTGTTGAACAGATCCTGTACCCATCCAATCCCCTCCCTCTAGATTTTTCGATTTCAAGAAATCGAGAGATTCACCTATTCCGCTTGTTTTTTAGGCAGCAGCGGAATAAGATTGCATATAGTGCTGGTAGGTTTTTAGGCTATATTAAGTGCATTGCCGACAGAAAACTCCCTACAGTGTCTAACAATTCTTTCGGCAATACTCTTTCACTTTGGTGTGAATGCTATATGGTTAATGTCCAAGTTAGGGGTCAATAGCAAACCTGATGAACAGATCCTGTACCCGTCCAATCCCCTCCCTCTAGATTTTTTGATTTCAAGAAATCGAGAGATTCACCTATTCCGCTTGTTTTTTTTAGGCAGCGGTGGAATAAGATTGCTTATAGGCCTGGTAGGTTTTTAGGCTATATTAAGTGCATTGCCGACAGAAAACTCCCTACAGTGTCTAACAATTCTTTTGGCAATACTCTTTCACTTTGGCGTGAATGCTATATGGTTAATGTCCAAGTTAGGGCTAAATAGCAAACCTGTTGAACAGATCGTGTATCCTCAATAAAAACAACATGTGCGTATGTGGCATCATAGATTGTGGCGAATATTTTCGTAGCAGCGATTCCAAAGTTTGCCCAAAGTCGGTCATATTATTAGAAAGTCCCGGAACCAAGCATGGACTCGCCGTGGGACTCACTCCTCCCCCCCCCCTGGACTGCGCATACGCTCTCCTGGCGTTCAAAAATGCGAAATTGGTGTCGCTCTCTATGTGAAACCATGCCATAGCTATTTGTGAAGAATGAGTGCAAATTTAATGGAAATCGGCCTAGAATTGGCTGAGATATAGCATTTTGATGAGTAGAGGTAATTGTTTGAATTTGGTCGTGTTCTGACCGGTGCAACCTGACATTAGGTGTATGTCTGGGGTTGTGACACTGTTCCCTCTCTGAGGTAGTTCCACTTGAATCGTTTTGATTCACAGCCACTGGTAAAGAGATGCTGGGGACAGAAAGATGCTTTGTGTACACTGGCGCCAAATGGACCCCGCTAAGCTGGTAACAGTTATAAAATTGACAAAAATGAAAGGTGGACAGAAATCGCGCATGGGTTAATGGCGAACATGCGGTAATTTGGCTAATTTGAAATTAAAATTGAACAGACAGCAGTGTCGCTCCTACGTCCATTGTGCCCAGACCTCCGAAGGCAGCCACACGAAATTTTCCGAAGTTATCTTACTTTCCCTACTTGACAGGTTAGTATCTTTATTGAGTGGCGTGACTGCGTGAGAACAACGTGAATCGCGTGGAAACCGAGGTTACAATTCGCCCCAACTCTATTCCCAATGCAATGACGTTTCCATTCACTATTATCCTGTCACCCGTCGAGGATGGCTTTATTTCTGTCTATTTGATGAACTATTCAGCTTTAAATATTCACACCTTTATATGGAACAGTAAGTTTTGAGTTAAACTGCTTATTTTAGACCGTCCTGTCAGAAACTGACAACTCGACCGGTTGTGAGAAAGCCGTCATCTGGCTAATTTGACATTGAAATTGGACAGATACAATGTCAGATATACGCCAATTATGTCCCGCCCATGTAAGGCAGCAACTTGAAATTCTCAGAATGTGGTCTACGGTCCCTGGCCGGCAGGTTAGTATCTTTGTCGAGTGCCGAGACCGCGTGGAAACACCGTGGATCAGGTGGAAACCGAGGGCATGATTCGTCCCTACTTTATTCTCAATTCAACGACCTTTTTCATTCTTTATTTACCTGTCACCGGCTGAGTTTGGCATTATATCTGTCTATCTGATGAACTTTTCAACCTTAACTATTTGCGGCTTTGTCTTCCACCACCGAAAGGCCACTGCAGGGTTACCAATATATTCAGGGACTGGTTTTACGAAAATAATTATTCCGACTGTACACACATGGGAACTCCTAAATCTGCCAAAATTTAAACTTTCAATATTTACGTATAAAACAGAAGTTGTCATGCGATATGGGCAGTCTCGAATCTGCCAAGGGTTAAACTTTTTCATTATGACATATAAAACAAAAGTTGTCATACTATGGCTGCTGCATACAGCCACAGAAAACATTCAGCGCTTAATCAATTAGGAATGGAGTAAATCGTCACTTAAACTTTGACTGCTGCAAGCAGCTATCAAAAAATATCAGCAGTCAATCGATTAGAAATGGAGTGAATTGACACTTAAAATTACCAAATTCTAAAAAAAATGGGTGTTTTCTTGGACGGTACCTACTTTTAGGTAACCAGAATGGGCATAGGGTTAAACATTACAAACAGACTTTCAACAGCAAAACTGGGTGAAGGTTGAAACTTTGAATAAAACATATCCCAGCAAAACTGATTTTGGATGAATGCCCTATCTTCTCATGGGAAATGCTTTGAGAAAATATGTTTGCAGTGTTGAGAAATCGCCGGTGAAAATTGGCGAAAACAACAATTATTCCGACAGTACCCTTATGGGAACTCTCAAATCTGCAAGGGTTAAAAACTCAGAATAAAAATCAGTAAAAGAGAGTTAACCGACTGTGCTCTTTCACACTGGCATGAATGTGGTATGGTTAACGTCGAAGTCATGGCAGACAGGCAGGCTGGTGGGTATACAATCTTTGTTTCGGGAAGGCGGGCAGATATTTTTAACAACTCTTCCAACTGTACTCTCACACAGGCATGACAGGTGAATGGTTAAACTCGAAGTCAGGCAGGTAGGTAGGCAGACAGACAGACAGACTGATAAACTGCATTTCATATTATTAAAGCCATAATTGCTGGAAAATCCATTTCTACTTCTCTGAAACCACACATACAAGGTTAAGTTAGAAATAAACAGCATAACAGCAATATTGCTTAGGAAATAGTGCGAGCACACATTTATCAATTCTGTTGCAACAAAAATCAGTAAAAGTGGGTTAACCTACTGTTCTCTTTCACACTGGCATGAATGTTGTATGGTTAATGCCGACGCCAGGGCAGGCTGGTGGGCAGGCGGTTTAGCAGGCTTTTTCAGGTAGGCAGGCAGGCAGGCATTTCTAACAACTCTTCCGACTACTCTTTCACACAGGCATGACAGGGGAATGGTTAAAATCGAAGTCAGGGCGGGCTTGGTGTGAAGAAGGTAGATAGGCTGACAGACTGCATTTTATAATATTCCAGCCATAAATGCTGAAAATCCATATCTACTTTTCTGAAACCACGTGCACACGGTTAACTTAGAAATCAACAGCATAGCAATACTGCTTAGGAAATAGTGTCACTACACATTTATCAATCCTGTTGCAATAAAAATCAGCAAAAGAGGGTTAACAGGCTGTTCTCTTTCACACTGGCATGACTGTTTTATGGTTAATATTGAAGTCAGGGCAGGCAGGCATTTCTGACTACTCTTCCGACTTCTACCCTTTCACACAGAAATGACTTGTGAATGGTTAAAATCAAATTCAGGGCGTGCTTGCTGTCAGGCAGGTGGGTAGGCATACACACTGACAGACCGTATTTCATTTTATTCCAGCCATATTTGCTGGAAATCCATGTCAACATCTCTGTAACCAAGCGTGCAGGGTTAAGTTAGAAATCAACAGCATTATAGCAATATGGCTTTGTTGCAATAAAAATCAGTAAAAGAGGGTTAATGAATATTTTGAAAAGTGCAGTTTTTCAGGCAGTACTCTCTATCAAATAGGAAAAACAACACCTGGAGAATGCCGGACAGTTAAAATCATATTACACAAATAAAACGAAACATCTGTTGTCAATTACAGCTTGATACTTACTGATAGGAGGCTTGAGGAATTTTATAATGAATAGAATAGAATACTTTATTGCGCGACCATAATATACAAATGGTATGGCTTTACAAAAACAACATGCATAGTGATATTAAGGTAACGGTATATACAGGAAAACAGAAGATGATTATATTGGAGACGTGGGTCAGTGTTGACCCCCTACCCAGTCACGAGTAACGACTGCGTATTGAAAGTCACGCCCACTATAAATCTATAGGTTGGGGGTGTCGTCTTGCACTTTGTATGCTGTTTGTTTCTGCTGTGTTAGCAAATAACTGACTAGAGAGAAAAAGCACCAAAAGAGCTATGCCCCAGGCGTTGACACAAGCAATTAATAAATCACCTGGGCACCACACCAATCAGATAAATGTATTACAGAACCGTTTAAGTAAACACGTCAATGCTACTTATTTACATTTGAACAATGAAAGAACAGTTCTTTCACCACTACCCGGCTCTGCTTACAAATATTCCGTTTATATAATTCCCAACAGCTAAGGTTACGTATTGGTCTTCACAGTCGAAAAGTAACTAAGCTTTATCGATCAGCCGAAGATGTTTAAAGCCGGGTACTTTTCCGTCCACCAAGGTAATAAGATTTTCACGCTGTGTTGTGTAAAGGGGGCATATAAAAAGTGCATGCATTTCATCTTCAACTACACCCAAATTACACTGTCTGCAAAATCTCTGGTCGTGGGGGACTGACATCGGTTTCTTATAGCGGCCGCGTTCTATTTCTAAATCATGAGCAGAGATGTGGAATTTAGTTACAGCTTTTCTTTGTTCTGAGGACAGTTCATCAATGTAACGTTCACGGAGGTAGCTGCTTTTGACCATATGTAAGAACTCAAGTTTACCACTAGATGGATTAAATGAATCACTGCCACTGTCCGATTTCCACGTTTGGGTATAAATATCACAAAGCCGTGTTGCCAATTTATTCTCAAAAAGAGGAGGTGCACTTGAAGGATCAAGCCACACATGTGAGAATCCAGAATCCTGAAGAATTGACTGGATTTCACAGGTGGTACTGTATCTTTTCTTGTCATCTCCTTGTATGTTAAAGTGAGCAGTGGATTAACGTTTTTCGTAACAGCATTTAACCAGTTATTGACTAGTTTACACTTAATTTTGATAGATAACGGGTACCTGCCCAGCTCCGCCAACACCGCTACATTGCTAGATTTAGAATGGACTTACAGAATATTTTTGCAGAATTTTACATGAACGTATTCAATCTTTGTGTGGTTGGTGCGGAGTGTCTGATCACCCCACGCTTCACAGCCGTAGAGTAATATGGGTGTTACTAGTGTATCAAAAAGCTTTTCCCGCACCCGAATATTATCTTTTGAGACCGATGCAAATAAGCGTTCGAGTTTAAAATACACTTTCAGTGCCCTTGCCCTAAGATTCAGGACGGCCCCAGAAAAACTCCCCGAGGCGGATATGATGATTCCCAAGTAAGTGTACGAAGTAACAGCCTCCAGCTGCTCATTCCTATACATGAAATTACTAGTCACTTTTCTTCCTGGCTTGTTAAAAATCAATACTTTGGACTTCTGCTTATTGACAGTGAGCCTCCATTTATTAGAGAAGTCAAACAACGTGTCTATAGATTTCTGAAGTCCCGCCGCAGTTGTAGATAGTAAGACAAGGTCATCAGCATAAAATAGACAGGGTACCATAGTGTCTTGTAGGTCAGGGAAATCTTTGCTGTGTTTTTTAATGTAGTCTGGCAGTTCATCTATGAATAGGTTAAACATTAGAGGGCTTAAATTATTCCCCTGCATCACTCCCACCGGGTTTGAAAACTTGGTGGACAGAGTTTTTCCTATTTTTACCTGTAGAGTACTGGAAGTGAACATTCGTTTAACAGTGCAATAAAACTTTCCCCCAACCCCCTTCTCTACAAGTTTTAGGAAGAGCCCCTCCCGCCAAACTCTGTCGAATGCTTTGTTAAAATCTATAAAACACGCATAGAGCCTTTTATTCAAATTAAAGGCCTTATTGATCAGAGCCTTTATAACTAATATGTGGTCTGGTCTGACATTTTATAACATTTCCTAAACCCAGCCTTAAACTTGTTTGGGGTTCCTTTCTGTGTTAGGAATGATGTTAAATGTTCAGTTAGGATACTAATGTAAAGTTTACCAACGCTACTGCTGATAGTTATACCTCGAAACTGATCGGGACTTTCTGCATTTGTGACCTTCGGGATTGAGACTATATATCCTTCTGACCACTTTTTTGGAAAACTACCACTGCTCAATACCATGTTAAAGAGCTTAGTTAAAACTGGGTTTATAATTGATTTAACCGATTTAATCATCTCATTTTTTATCCCATCTAAGCCTTCAGATCTTCCAGCTTCCAATTTCGAAATGGCACAGCTCGTTTCTTCATCCGAAATTGGAAAGTGTAATGGATTGGACAGGGAAGCCGATAATTCGATGTCTGGGAGGTTTCGTTCCACCCTTTCCCAAAACTCCTCATCAAATCTGCTATTGGGCTTTGGATTGCCCAGTAACATATAATGTTTTTTCCAGGAGCTTATTGAAATATTATCGGATGATTCATCTTTTTCGTTCAATTCATTCTGTAACTTGTTTACAGTTTCCCAAAAGCATTTAGGATTAGCGCTATGCATAGTATCCAGCTTCCTAATAATGTCTTCCTTGTACTGTTTTTTTCTAAGTTTTAGAACCTTCACGTGTTTGCGTTTACAGACGTAATATCTGCCACGTACAACCGGGTCACTGTGGAATTTCTGGAATAAATATCTTTGGTGAACTGAATGCTTTTTCATTTCGTGACAGGTGCTATCATACCAGGGTTTGGGGGGGGCTTTCTTTTCCCCGATTTTCTATTTCTCATATCTTTTGTTTTTAAGCATTTTTTGGAAACATCGTGGATGATATTTTCAAACGCTGATAATTCTAAATCGCAGTTGGAAAATTCAGCCTGAAGGAAATTTTCCAAGCGTGCACATGTTTCAATAGACCTGAATGCATCAACATAACTACCCTTTGCCTGGTCATCCCATATGAATCGCGGTGGGGTTTGCATTTCAATGTCCATTCTCTTGTCAACTTTGTACGAAACTTTTAGTACATACCAGAATTGACAATGGTCCAAGAAAATATTTAGTTTATTAACTTTAAAAACAGGCACGTGACCAAGAAGAGGCTCACTGACAATATCATAATCAACGACTGATTTGCCATTGTACTGGTAAGAGGTATACTGCCCCAGGGCATCGCCAGCCTTTCTTCCACTGAGAATTCTCGTTCCTGACTGGATACACAGATCCAACAATTTCCGACCTTGTAAATCTACTCTCCCGGTATCTTTACTTTGTTTCTTTGTACAGTTATCTGCGCAATAGTGTGGGTACAACGGCACGTAGTCTGTACTGCTATCGTGTATGAAATCCAAGTCATTGCCAGTTCTACAGTTGAGATCCCCCTGGAGTATGATATGGCCAAGAGAGCTGTGATGAAGTATCTCTTTTCCTATCAATTCAAGGGTATGAAATTTAGAACCAGGCTGGAAGAGAGATGACGACACCGGGAGGCATTAAACCTGACACAAGTAAACATCCTTTTCCATATTAAAGAATGCCCTATCGAGTTTCAGCCATATAGCATCTTCACTTTCGGATTTGATCACCATAATCCCAGGCGTTAATCGGTTGTGTACATATACAAGCACCCGTCCTCTGCGGTTATTATTTCTATGACCAGAAAAGCACTTGTATCCCGTGACTGAGGTTGGGCTTTCTTTGGTGGTCCACGTCTCCATCAGTCCTATAATATCAAAATTATTTACAAAGCTGAGAAATTCGAGACTTTTCAGCTTATTAACCCCATCTGACGTTTTGTGTCCCTGTATATTCCAAGATGATATTTTGAGGTCTTGAAATATACTGGCTTTGGTAATCATTGTTTTTTTAAATGAGTTAGTTTATGGATTCGAGATCTGACGATGTTGATCCTGAAACTTTTGGAACATTTCAAGGAAAGGCAAAAAGTTGTTCAGCAGATTGCCACCCCACTGGGACTGAAAATTCTCACTGTTTTTGTTAGTAAACTGATTTGCCAGCTGGCTAAAATTCTCACTGTTTTTGTTAGTAAACTGATTTGCCCGCGGGCTATGGGTGTTCCGTCTGTGTCTATAATCCTTGGAAGTAAACTCCTGCTTCGGGGCATGCGATTGATCGATGTTATTTACTCTTCTATCGGCACGTGGTAACTGCAGGATAGATTTTATGTGAGAAGCCAGTTTCCCTATTCCTTTATTGTTAAGATGTAAATTGTCATGAAAGAGGAATTTGTTTACATCACCATTGCTATCCGTTACAACTCTCGAAATGTTAGAAAAGGCGACTTTCTTGTCGAATTGACACATCTTTTCCACTTCTGAATTTACCTGCCCAGCTCTCTTGTTTTTTTATTGCGAGTCGAGGCGGGGCAAAATACTACACAGGGTAACACTTGCACGTGGGAAAGTATGCTTACAGTGTTGGATGAGAGTTTTAAAGTAATTACGAATACTATCAATTGATTTCCGACTGTCAATCATACTTGTTCCCGTGAATATTACCAATGACTCACATGTTGAATTTGTCTCATACTTTTTCACAAAGTCGATCAGGCCCTTAATCCCGTTAGATTCATTATGCACCCAAGTGTTTTGCTTCGGGTCCAGGCGACTGCCCAGCAACCTTTTGGCGATAGAGTTTGTAAGTATTACATTTTTCTTGTGTGGCATATATTTACTGAATGTCCTTTGTCTAGCCTATTAGTCCCTATTAGTTTTGTTACTGACGTTTTGCGCAGAGTTCGGTTCTCTATTTGATTCATGACCAACTTGTATATTTGGAGGGAGGTCAAACTCAACTTCAGTTTCAAGTTTAGCAGAACTACGATTACTTAATGAGTGTATGTTGTCCGTCATGGGAGAGCTTACGACTTCTTGTCGATTTGTTTCGCCACAGGTCTGCGTGCCAATCTGCTGTTTGCTAGAAACAAGTGCGTTAGATCTTGTTGCATTAACGAGATTGCATAACTCTTCGAATTCCTTCCGCGATACACATTTGTCTGATCACTGACACTTGTTGTCTTCAGAGTTATCGTGTTGTTCAGCTTTTAACTTTTCAAAATTGTGTTGCAAGCGTTCGACGTTGGTGCGAAGTTCTGTTAAGCTTGTTCCCAAACTACCGACGTCTGTTTTTAACACTTCCACATCCGAAACAATCTTTCCTAATCGTTCGTCATTAATCGATTGATTTGTTGATTTCCCCTTCAGTTCAGTAACGTCAAGTTGTAACTCACAGGCAAGTTCCTCCAACAAATTAACCGAGTGTTTTTCAACATTGGCTGTCTTCCGTTCTAAAGTTCTCTCAGCCTTTGCCAACAACTTTTTCCTTGTGTTAGTTGATGACTTGGGCGTATCCACACCCTGTCCACGTAGATGTAATCTGTGGTTCATAGGTGACAAATCAACCGCCTTTGGCTTGGTGACTGAGGTGTCATTTTCGCACTTGTCATTGTAACAGTGTCCGACATGGTCATCATTATTGGAATGTAACAACTCTTTTATAGGTTCAAAGTAGGTGTCTCTCCATTCAATACACGAGTCAAGTCCCTGGACCAGGGCTGTGCCACTATTGTACAGATTTATGGACACAAACTTTGTATGTGGTCTATTTTTCCTGTACAGTAATAATTGAAAAAACATTTTATCGAGTTCCATCTCTTCAATATTGAATTTATCGGAGCATACGTCCTTAATCATATTTGCCCACTTATCCAGTTTGGTTGGTTCCACAAGAAATTCAATATCACACGGCTTTCCAACCCACTTTCCGTTAAACTCTACATTTTGATGGTGTACACAACTGGAACTTCGCACTCTGTTATTTTGTTTCTCATGTTGCGTGATTTACTCGTTTTTTCAGCTTCTGCTCTATTATTTTCCTCGATCTCCTTGAAGGCTTCATCATACATGAGACCGGTAAACACAGTATCGTCACGCCGCTGCGAAGCTGATCGCCTCGTTTGTCTAGGTTCTTCCTCCGCCATCTTTAATTATGCAAATGTCTTGTAGACGGAAAACAAAGAGAAGTGCTTCCACAACAATTCCAAGCGTATTTATGCGAATCCAAGTGGAGAATCCTTTTTACAATTACACAATTAGGAGAAGCAGTTCCATGTCGTCAACCTGATATAGTTTTACTTGATCATCGGTATCTCGAAATCCATAATTTTATAAGTTTTAGAAGGAGCACATTACCATGCTTCTTCTCCTTGGTCACGTGACTAATGTATAGCAGCCAAGTGAAACACTTTTAAAAAGAATTTGAAGGTATTCCAATTCAAGCCCCGAAAACTGGGTGAAGAGTAAAACTTAGAATAAAACATTTCACAGCAAAATTGTTCAAGGATGTATGCCCTATCTTCTCATGGAAAAAACTTTGAGAAAATAAGTCTCCAGTGTTGAGAAATTGCATGTGAAAGTTGGCGAAAACAGCAATTATTCCGACAGTACCCTCATGGGTGCTCCCAAACCTGCCAAGGGTTAAACTTTTTATAATAACATATAGAACAAAAGTTGTCATACACTGACAGCTGGCTGCAGCCAGCCATAGAAAACATTCAACGCTCAATCAATAAGATATGGAGTAAATTGACACTTAAACTTACCAAATTCTAAAAAAAAGTTTTCTTGGATGGTACCTACTTTTAGGCAATCAGAATGGCCATAGGGTTAAACTTTACAACTAAACTTACAAGAACAAATATGCTCGGTTATCAATTGTGAATGCGGACATCCAAATTATTCAATATTCCATTCCAAAGTGGAAGAAAAGTGAACTCAAAGTGAGCGAATTTTAGTTACACTTTTAGGGTGCTCGGATTTAAGCATAGAAAACTGGGTGATGGTTAAAACTTTGAATAAGAGATATAAAAGCAGAATTGTTCCTGGAAGAATGCCCAACCTTCTCATGTGACATGTTTTGAGAAAACTTTGTTGCAGTGCTTAGAAATAGCATGTGAATGTTGGCAATTTTCGCCAAAAATGCATTTTCGGGTAACATTTGGGGCAAAACAGGGTCAACTTGGGTAATACTCCCCCTCTGGGGTAGTTCCGTTTGAAACCGTGGATTCTCAGTTACTGGTGGAGAGATGCTGGTGACTGAAAGATGCATTGTGTACACTGACTGACGCCAAATGGACCTCGCCAAGCTGGTAACAGTTAGATATTTGTCAGAAATGCAAAGTGGACTGTAATCGCGCATGGGTTAATGGCGTAAAGGCGGTCATTCGGCTAATTTGACATTAAAATTGAACAGACAGCAGTGTCGCTCATATGCCCACTGCGTCCAGGCCAGTGAAGGCAGATACACGAAATCTTCAGATGTTGTTCTACTATCCTTGCTTGACAGGCTAGTATCTTTGTCGAGTGGCGTGACCGCGTGGGAACAATGTGGACCACGTGGAAACTATGGGGGCGATTCGTCCCTACTCTATTCCCAATGCAATGCCGTTTCCATTCACTATTTACCCACCACAAGTCGGTCGAGTTTGGCATCATTTCTGTCTATTTGATGAATTGTTCAGCTTTAAATATTCGCACATTCACATGGGACAGAAAGTGTGGAGTTAAATTGCTTATTTTAGGCTGTCCCGACAGAAACTGACAACTTGACCCGGTGGCGAAAAAGCCATCATCTGGCTAATTTAACATTCAAATTGAACAGTTACATTGTTGGATATACGCCAATTATGTCCCGACCGTGCAAGACAGCAACTTGAAATTCTCAGAGTGTGTTCTACTCTCCCTGACCGACAGCTTAGTATCTTTGTTGAGTGCCGAGACCGCGTGGAAACACCGTGAATCAGGTGGAAACCGAGGGCATGATTCGTCCCTACTTTATTCTCAATTCAACGGCTTTTCCATTCATTATTTACCTGTCACCGGCTGAGTTTGGCATTATATCTGTCTGTTTGATGAACTTTTCAACCTTAACTATTTGTGGCTTCATGTTGCACCACCGAAAGGCCAATGGACGGTTACAGTGTTGAGAAATCACCTTTGAAAGTTGGCGAAAACAACAATTATTCCGACTGTACCGTTATGGGATCTCTCAAATCTGCAAGGGTTAACCTCAGGGTTAAATTCTGTTGGAATTAAAATCAGTAAAAGAGAGTCAACAGACTGCTCTTTCACACTGGCATGAATGTAGCATGGTTAATGTCGAAGTCAGGGCAGGCAGGCAGGCTGGCGGGTATACAGGCTTTTTTCGGGAAGGCAGGCAAGTAGTTTTAACAACTCTTTCAACTGAACTCTCACACAGACATGTTAGGTAAATGGTTAAACTCGAAGTCAGGGCATGCTTGCTGTCAGGCAGGTAGGTAGGCAGACAGACTGATAAACTGCATTTCATATTATTCCAGCCATAATTGCTGGAAAATCCATATCTACTTCTATGAAACCACATGTACAGGGTCAAGTTAGAAATCAACAGCCTCACAGCAGTACTGCTTAGAAAATAGTTCGAGCACACATCTGTCTATCAATTCTGTTGCAATAAAAATCAGTAAAAGAGGGTTAACCTAATGTTCTCTTTCACATTGGCATGAATGTTGCATGGTTAATGTCGAAGCCAGGGCAGGCTGGTAGGCTGGCGGGCAGTTCAACAGGCTTTTTCAGGCTGGAAGGCAGGCAGGCAGGCAGGCAGGCAGGCAGGAACTTCTAACAACTCTTCCGACTGGACTCTTTCACACAGGCATGACAGAAAAATGGTTAAAATCGAAGTCATTGCATGCTTGCTGTAAAGTAGGTAGGTAGGTTGACAGACTGCATTTCATAATGTTCCAGCCATAATTGCTGAAAATCCATATCTACTTCTCTGAAACCACGTGCGCAGGGTTAACTTAGAAATCAACAGCATCCCAGCAAAACTGCTTAGGAAATAGTATCGCCACACATTTATCAATTCTGTGGCAATAACAATCAGCAAAAGAGGGTCAACAGACTTCTCTTTCACAATGTCATGACTGTTGTATGGTTAAAGTTGAAGTCAGGGCAGGCGGCATTTCTGACATCTGTTCCGACTCTACCCTTTCACACAGAAATTACTGGCGAATGGTTAAAATCGAATTCAGGGTGTGCTTACTGTCAAGCAGGTAGGAAGATATACACACTCACAGGCCATTTTTAGCTCACCTGACTGAAAGTCAGGGTGAGCTTTTCTGATCACTTTTCGTCCGTCGTCCGGCGTCCGTCGTCCGTCGTCCGGCGTGAAGGTGGTGTTTGGGTCTTTTTCTTCCAAACCACTGGCCGCATGTTAATGAAATTTCATGTGAGTAGGGGTTATATAGCGGCATTTTGATTTTTGGGCAAATTAGGTTTCGGCTCATATTGAGCAGAGGGGTGGGGCAAAAATGCTCCAATTCTTAAAAAATCTTCTTCTCAAGAACCAGCAATAGCAGAGACTTGATATTTGGTATGCAGCTTCCTTTTGAGGTGTAGACTCAAGTTTGTTCAAGAGAAGTTTGTAGGTCTATACTTGGCGATGTTATGGGAGGAGCAAAAATTTTGGCCCCACCCCAAATTTCTATTTTTTAAACCGAGAGGCCAATTTGAACCAAATTTTATGTGAGGGCTTATTGGGTCATAAGTACCTAATTTATGCAGAAATTTTTTTTCCTGTAGCCCCGTGGGAACCACAGGAGCTAAAAATAGAAAAAAATTAAAACGCCTATATCTCAAAAACTGCACGGCACTGAGAATTTTTATTTGGTGTGCAGCTTCCTTGGGACCAACAGAAAGGATTGGTAAAAAAAAATTGCCATCGGTTTTATCATAGGGTACAGTTTCGGGACTTTGAAAAAGTGCTGAGTCAGCACTTTTTAACACTGTAGGCAATGGGAAAAACATTAAAAAATCTTCTTCTCCAGATCCAGCAGGCAGAATCTTTTGATATTTGGTATGCAACATTGTAGGGTGGATCTGATTCAAGTTTGTTCAAATCGGCCCCCTGGGTTCATATTTGGGCTCAGTATAGGAGCCCGATTTCGAACTTAGTGCATTTCAGGCAAATTTCTTAAAAAATCTTCTTCTCCAGATCCAGCAGGCAGAATCTTATGATATTTGGTATGCAACATTGTGGGGTGGATCTGATTCAAGTTTGCTCAAATCGGCTCCCTGGATTCATATTTGGGCTCACTATAAAAGCCCGAATTCGATCTTAGTGCATTTCAGGCAAATTTCTTAAAAAATCTTCTTCAGATCGAGCAGGCAGAATCTTTTGATATTTGGCATGCAACATTGTGGGGTGGATCCGATTCAAGTTTGTTCAAATCGGCCACCTGGGTTTATATTTGGGCTCAGTATAGAAGCTCGAATTCGAACTTAGTGCATTTCAGGCAAATTTCTTAAAAAATCTTCTTCTCCAGATCCAGCAGGCAGAATCTTTGGATATTTGGTATGCAACATTGTGGGGTGGATCTGATTCAAGTTTGTTCAAATCGGCCCCCTGGATTCATATTTGGGCTCACTATAGAAGCCCAAATTCGAACTTAGTGCATTTCAAGGCAAATTTCTTTAAAAATCTTCTTCTCCAGATCCAGCAGGCAGAATCTTTTGTTATTTGTTATGCAACATTGTGGGGTGGATCTGATTCAAGTTTGTTCAAATTGGCCCCCTGGATTCATATTTGGGCTCACTATAGAAGCCCGAATTCGAAGTTAATGCATTTCAGGCAAATTTCTTTGAAAATCTTCTTTTCAAGATCCAGCAGGCAGAATCTTTTGATATTTGGTATGCACCATGCTTAGGGGGTGAGATTCAAGTTTGTTCAAGCCAAGTCCCTTGGTCCATATCTGGGCTCACTGTGGGAGCTTGAATTGTAACTTAGTTCAAAATGAGGAATTTTCTTTAAAAATCTTCTCAAGATCCAGCAGGCAGAATCTTTTGATATTTGGTATGCACCATGCTTAGGGAGTGAGATTCAACTTTGTTCAAGCCAAGTCCCTAGGTCCATATTTGGACTCACTGTGGGAGCCCGAATTATAACTTAGTTCAATATGAGGAATCTTCTTTAAAAATCTTCTATTTTTTTTTTAGATCCACTGGTCAGAATCTTTGGATATTTGGTATAAGCTTTTCTTAGGAGGATCAGATGCAACTTGTTGAAATCAATTCTCTGGGTTGATATTTAGGCTACCATGTCAGGTGAGCGCCCTCAGGCCCCTTGGGGCCTCTTGTTTTCATACTATTCCAGCCATTTTTGCTGGAAATCCATATCTACTTCTCTGTAACAAAGCATGCAGGATTAATTTAGAAATCAACAGCATTATAGTAATATTGCTTTGTTGCAATAAAAATCAGTAAAAGAGGGTTAATGAAAATTTTGAAACGTGCATTTTTTTCAGGCAGTACTCTCTATCAAATAGGAAAAACAGCATCTGGAGAATGCTGGCCAGTTAGAATCATATTACACAAATAAATAAAACAGAACACATGTTGCCAATCACATCTAGACACTGATAACACGGCTTGAGGAAGTTTAACATAGCAGCAAAGAGAACAGCTTTTATAAAGAATTTGAGGGTATAGTAGAACCTGTCTTGAGAGACCGCCCTTTGGGCCACACAAAAGTGGTCTCTCAAGACAGGTGGTCTCTCATAACAGGTTTCAGGTTTTCTCAAGTCAGTGAATAACCAGCCACAAAATTCAGAAATGGAGAAGAATGGATTTTTGTAATTACTTTGTAGTCGTTCTTTTTTATGAAGTTTTTGTAACAAATTGAAATGGACTGTTATAAAAATTATAAAAATAAATTAGTGTTGAAAATCTTCATTGAAGATTTTCAACACTAATTTATTTTTATAATTTTTATAACAGTCCATTTCAATTTGTTACAAAAAGATTTTCAATTCAAATTTATTTTTATTCCTATCTGTCACATTTCAGGTATGTATGAAATTGTTTATTCAGCAATAATCCTAATCTTTTCACAGGGGTCTTATAAAAACATCTCAATCTTTAATGAGTTAGCAATTGAAACCCAATTAAGAGGTTTTAATACTTTTAATTATGTTAGTATAACCACAGTGGATTTTCCAATTCCAGAACAGGTAAAAAGTTTTTGTCATGGTTTCAGTCTTCAAAGGGGCGGTCTCTCAAGACAGGTCCATTATGGCATAAAAATACAAGTTAGTACCAGGTTACAGTGGTCTCTCAAGACAGGTGGTCTCACAAGACATGTGGTCTCCCATAGCAGGTCCATTATAGAGTAAAACCAATCGGTGCCTGGCAGATGTGGTCTCTCAAGACAGGTGGTCTCTCAAGACAGTGGTCTCTCAGTGGTCTCTCAAGACAGGTTTTACTGTACTCCAATTCAAGGCCCAAAAACTGAGTGAAGAGTAAAACTTTGAATAAAACATATCACAGCAAAATTGTGCTAGGATGTACGCCCTATCTTCTCAAGGAAAACACTTTGAGGAAATATGTCTCCAGTGTTGAGAAATCGCATGTGAAAGTTGGCAAAAACAGCAATTATTCCGCCAGTACCCTTATGGGAGCTCTCAAATCTGCCAAGCGTTACACTTTTTATAATAACATATAGAACAAAAGTTGTCATACTTTGACAGCTGCATGCAGCCATTGAAAACATTTAGCGCTCAATCAATTAGATATGGAGTAAATTGACACTTAAACTTGCCAAATTCTAAGAAAATTGGAGTTTTCTTGGACGGTGCCTACTTTTAGGCAACCAGAATGGTTCTAGGGTTAAACTTTTCAACGAAACTTACAACAGCAAATATGCTCGGTAATCAATTGTGAATGCGGACATGCAAAGCATCTTTTGATATTCCGTTCCAAAGTGGAAGAAAAGTGAACTCAAACTGAGCAAATTTTAGTTAGACTTTTAGGGTACTCGGATTTAAGCACTGAAAAGTGGGTGAAGGCTAAATCTTTGAATAAGAGATATTACAGCAAAATTGTTCCTGGATGAATGCCCAACCTTCTCATGTGACATGCTTTGAGAAAAGTTTGCTGCAGTGCTGAGAAATCGCAAATTTTGCCAAAAATGCATTTTCAGGTGACGATTGTGGCAAAATAGGGTCAACCTGGGTAATACCGCCAATGCAGGCAGATGCAATTGGTGATGCTGCACAAGTCAGGAATGTCTCAGCCCAATCTCCCAGAGCAATTGTGAGAATTGTGGCAAAACGTGACATTTTGACTACATTTTTCATGGATTTGGCAGAAAACGAAAAACTTCAGAAAAAGAAAAATAGCAATAACAATAGATCCACCTATTAGAAATAGGTGAATCTAATAAACACAGTTCACCTAATGGAATTGGATACATGATTTAGCTTGCAAACCCAACCCACCTTTCCAACCCTTTAGCTTTGATTTGAAATTCAAATTGTGGATTAAACTGACAATTGAAGCAACAATCTTAACAAATGGTCTGACATTTCTCACCATCGTGTGACCCCCCTCATCCAGGAAAGCACCTGCAGTTCTGGTGTTCAAGATTCAAAATTTGATTTGATTCGAAATTTTTTGAATATTCAATTCAAAATTTGGGATTCGCAGGGCCTTATGATAGTGGTAGTAGTAGTGCCTAGTAGTAGCAGTACTAGTAGCAGGAAGAGAGGCAAAAAAGTAGTCGTTTTAGCAGCAGCAGTAGAGTAGTTGTAGTAGCAGGAGGTGGAGGAGGAATATTAGAGGTTGCAGAAGCAGCTGTGTTAGCAGTAGGAGGATAAATAGTAGTAGTTATAATGGTATAGTAGTAGTAGTAGTGTTACTACTTTTAGTACCGGAAGTAGGAGGATGAGTAGTAGTAGTTATAATGGTATAGTAGTAGTAGTCAGGGACCGATCAGGACTATTTAAAATACGCTCTAGCCTCGGAGCCTATTTTTTCAATTCATGCGCCAGATTTCAATTTACGGAGTCACACTGCTGTTTGTAACACACCCTGCACGTATGTAATAGCTCTCATCATTTTCATTTAGTACACCATAGCAAACATTAATCTTCACTGTGGTTTCTGATCAAGTCTTGGCTGCCTATTTAGGCAGCCAAGACTTGATCAGAAACCACAGTGAAGATTAATGCTTGGTAATTAAGACTTGAAGTATTAACTTAAGCACTCTACAACAATGATAAATGATAATCATATATATAATACATGTAAGAGTGTCTCTCTCGATTATCCATCGAAAGAATATCAAAATATGATCTGAGAAGTTACGTGCCAACTGAGAAGCCTATTTCTGAGATTTAAGAGCCAGGTCCTGATGTTTCAGAACCAAATACGCACTGGCGCATGCCCAGGTCGGTCCCTGAGTAGTGGTGTTACTACTTTTAGTACCGGTAGTAGGAGGAGGAGTAGTAGTAGTTATAATCGTATAGTAGTAGTAGTAGTGTTACTACTTTTAGTACCGGTAGTAGGAGGATGACTAGTAGTAGTTATAATGGTATAGTAGTAGTAGTAGTAGTGTTACTACTTTTAGTACCGGTAGTAGGAGGATGGTTAGTAGTAGTTATAATGGTATAGTAGTAGTAGTAGTGTTACTACTTTTAGTACCGGTAGTAGGAGGATGACTAGTAGTAGTTATAATGGTATAGTAGTAGTAGTAGTGTTACTACTTTTAGTACCAGTAGTAGGAGGAGGAGTAGTAGTAGTTATAATGGAATAGTAATTGTAGTAGTGATAATGAAGGGACAGTAGCAACCAGATTCGCTCCCAGGTTTCGGGTGTGGTCATCTATGGGTGGTGCGAGATAGATGGCCCGGTGAAATCTCCCATGCGCGAAGAAACAGTGGTAGCTCCGTCTGACGGCTTAGGCCCCGGATGGTGTAAAGGTGGTGGGATTTTGTAAAATCCGGTGTCTCGATCCGGTCGGATCGGCATATGTGGTATGGGGGGGGGGGGGGGGTTGTTATGGTTGGTTGTTTCGTTCAATGTAGGTGGTGGGTCCCCCGTATGTAAGGGGGAATCATTGTGGTGGACTGGAGCCATGCAACGTTACTACGTATGGTATGGGTTGTTATGGTTGGTTGTTTCGTTCAATGTAGGTGGTGGGTCCCCCGTATGTAAGGGGGAATCTTTTGTTTGGTGACGGGGGTAGATTGTTTAGTGTGGTATGGTTGGTGTCTCACGCGGTGCGTGTTACCAAGTGATATGAGGTCATATCACATGGCTGGGGGTGACGGTGGTCACTGTTGGTGGGTCATGAGGGTAAGCGATTTGCGGTGGGAACAAAAAGCCGGTGGGGGTATGGTTGGTTTGGTCTGTGCTCCTTCATGGGAGCTTGTTTTTGACAGCACTTTTTGAGGTAAAAGTGTATGAGCATTTGTGAAATGGTACTCTTTTGAATAGTGTGGTGGGCCCTGAAAAGGGCCGTTTGAGGGTGTAGAAAAAATCTACTGCCATGCTTCTTGTTGGTTACTGGGTGGTGAAGCGGAATCCTTTGGTTGTTGCTCGCTGTTTGTGTCATCAGTTGGTTTAGGTGCTTCTTGTAGGAGCTGCGTGGCCACCATAAGGGATATCTTGGCTGCCATATCAGCGATGCGCTGATCATCAGACACGGTTGAAGCTATGTGCGAAGGAGGTTTGGCTGCCCACTGGTTGATGTGGGTAACAATGGCTTCCTTCACGCTCTGGGTGTGCTGAGAGACAAGGTCCCGGAGCTGCTGGTCTAGCTCATACTGGTCAGGTATGCCGGTTGTGTACGGAGGGTGTTTGGTGTACGTCCATTCCGCAGATTGGATGTATGAAATCCAATCCAGAGTGTGTCTGGTCCGTTGCGCCTTCAAAGCTTCATCTCTTGGTATAGTATGGTCAAGAGGAGGCATGATGATTCTGTTGTTAGTATTGGTGGCATGGTATGGCCTTGCTGTTTGGCGTTGCCTGAAGTTGGAGGTACGTGAAGTTCTTGTTGGTCTCATGCATGATTGGTGAGTTGTGAGAGCTGATCGAAAAATTATGGTATATATTGGAACCTGACGGACATGGTAGAAAAATGGTAAAGAATGGTAATAATGTTCCCAATATTCCTATTAAGTCAGTCCTGGTAGCATGGTAATTAGCACGGACGTGATAGTAAACATGAAAAAAATAGGTAAATGCTCAAGACTTGCAGCTCGGGGTTACCGGCGTGCAAAACAGGAAATGCATATTACGTTTGAAAGCACGGACGTCGTTGTAAACCTAATTTCAGGTGTTAGGTTGTGTTTATGATGGTGAAGGTCATAGTTGTCTAGGTGGTTACATGGTAGTATCTAGTAAACACGGACGTCGTTGAGGACGTTTTAGTTGGTGTTCGACTTCCAAACAGGGTGTGTGTGGTTGAACAGTCAGGTATTCCAGCGAGGGGGAGGGAAGGCCTGTAAAGGGGTGGGTGAGGCCTGATCCCCATTCGGAGTGGTATTCTGGTCCTGGTATAGTCAGGTAATTGTGGTCCGATAATGTAGCTCTAAATGGTTCGGAGCCTGAGGCAGCGGCAGGTGAGGTAGTGGTAGTCCATGGAGGAATCTGTTACCATGCTGACCCCCCTTGGGGAGGGGCGAGTGGTTACGGATACGAGAGTGGTATTTATTGGATGGAAGCATCAAGGATTGTATATAGGTTATTATTCCTTGTGTAGACATGGTACGAGTGGTGGTGACTCGTGGGGGGGGGGGGGGGGGGGGCGGTGTAGGCAGCCCAGCCGGCAAAACTTGTGAGTGGTTAGGTACACCTTGTAAAGAAGCTGGTCATTGGTGGTTGTTTAAATGCTCAAAGGGGTAGAGTGGTAGGAGGTACTGTCTTTGGAGAGTGAGGTGGTGGGTGGGTAGGCAACTCGATCTCCCGTTGTATAGGTGAGAGACGGGCACGGACTAGAACGTCCCTAAGGTTTGTGCCACGTTTGAAAGCCAAGATTGGCGGTTCTGGGAATATCTTCCGGAGCTTGGTGTCGGCAGAGATAAGTTCCCAGTATTTAAGAAGTGCTTTCTTAATTCTGGTAATGTAGGGGTTAAAAGTGGTTGTAAAGACCAGAGGTGGCTCCAAATATGCCTTGTTCGGTCGGCCCTGGTTTGTGTTTTTGAATAAGGTGGGTCGAACTGCGAAATTGACCGTGGTGAGCAAAGGTGCAATTTCCAGTTCGGAGTAACCCTGATGGAGGAGCCTTTGACTGAACTGTTCCTTGTGGTGTATATAGTTCGCTTCAGTGGAATTGTTGCGTATGAAGCGTGTCAGCTCGCCCTTAATGAATCCCCGGAAGGTAGCTTGGGGGTGGGCAGATTCACGGTGTAGGTATTGAAATGTTTCCGTGGGTTTGATGTTGAGTCGTACATCAAGTATGCCGGTGGCTTGGTAACGTTCGCTTTTGTAAATTTCAGTATCGAGGAATGTGACCTGGGTGGTCGATGCCTCGTAGACAAAGCGGAATGTAGGGTGAGATTGGTTGGCTCTTTCCATGGAGTTCTGGTTCAGAGCCTGTCCAGATAGATGATGAATGTATCATCCCGGTATGAAGCCATTTGTGAATCTTGTCATGGCCCATGGAAAGAAGGGATCGTTCCCAGGTATGGGCCGAGATGTCGGCTATTTCCGGACTGGCCTTACTGCCCATAGCGGCTCCAAGGGTTTGTATGTAGGTTTGTTCGTTGAATTGGAAGCAATTGTGCTTATGAATAAGGTCAAGAAGCACCATAAGTGAGGCTGTAGGCAGTCTTGGTATAAGGTAGGGTAGATTATGGTTCGCATTGAGAGCTATTTCGACCGCCAGTCGGGCTTCCTCATGTGATATATTGGTATACATGTTAGCAATGTCAGCTGAAACAATGAGGGAGCCAGGAGGTACCGGTGCTTCCTCAATGAGTTGAATAAAATGAGTCGTGTCTCGTATGTAGGTATATTGTTGTTTGGCTATGGGAACTAGGAAAAAATCCAGTAGCTCAGATATGGTAGAGGTGGGGCTGCTGCAGCCGGCGATGATAGGCCTACCTGTGGTGGGTGGGGTTTTGTGTATCTTTGGTAAGAGGTAAAGAACAGGTTGGCTTGTTTTGTCTGGATGAGGTTTGAGTGACGTGTACATTTTGTAGTCAATCTCATGATTTGTGTACATGCGCTCCAATTGCGAACTTCGTATGCGGTACGTGCCGTTATGTCATGTGGGAACGGCTGGTAATGAAGGGCCGAGGTGAGTTGGCAAAGGCCCTCGGAAACATAGGTAGAGCGATCAAGGAGAACAGTTGATCTGCCTTTGTCAGATTGTTTGATGACAATGTCACGGTTACGGCGTAAGGTGGTGAGTGCAATGCGCTCCGCCTTGGTCATATTGTTGCGACAGGAGTCCAATCGTGAAGGGTTAAGGCAGCGTTGTAGTTCAATTTTGGTTTTCGACAGGTATGTTTCAACTGCGACATTGTGACAGGTGATTGGAGCAGTACTGGTCTTTTGGTGGAAAGGGTTAATGAACTGCCGCTGTTGGTCAGTGTGTAGAACCCTCAACCGCATTCTGTTATGAAGCAGTTGGATGTCGCCATTGAAGAATGATCTGGTGGGTTTTGAGGGTGCTGGTATAAACTTTAACCCTTTGCCCAGTACATTTTTTTCATGGGAACTGAGAGTACAGGTGGATAGGTTTGTGATGTGCTTGCTAGCTTTGTCAGCCAACTTGGTGAGGTGTGATTGCCTTTGAAACCGTTGTCGTTTGCGACGCTCCAGGGTATTTTTAGTGTGTCGGTTGGTACAACGGATAGGGCGTGAGGGTAATTCTATAGCCGTGGGAAGGTATGTGTTGGTAGTGGGTTCTTCACGGCCTAGTCATGCTCGTTCTGTGTCGAGTATGCGGGTTAAATTCCGAAGGATAGTTTCTTTGGTATAGTTATGAGCAAGCCGGGTGGATGTTGACGTGGTGGGAAGCGTCTTGCCCGGGTGGTGGTTTGTTTCGTCTGGGTGGTTAAAGGTGGAAGTCCACACGAATGGGTGGTTTGTGACGTTATTTACTCCGGAGGTAGGTGTTGGTGTGACGTCGGCACCAGAGATCTGAGGTGTGGAATGTGTGGTTGAAGCTCCGGTGTCATCAGAGGTAACATGGGAAAATTGAATGCTCTCCGATGAAGTGGTAGTATCGGTGTGGGGGCTGTAGAGGTATTCCTGGTGCCCTGGACTGATATCAGTGGAAATGTTGGTTTCTGGGCGCCATGTCGATGCTGATTCAGTGGTGTTAGGTTCAGATAGGGTACATGCGGTGGCTGGTTTGGCATCGTTTGAGTGGTCTCCAGATTCAAGGTCAGAGTCTGGGTGGATGGGCCAAGATTCCACTGGTACAGTGGTTTGTGACCATGGTAGTTGACTGGTAGAAGGGGTCATGAGTGTACTCAATATGGTTGAAGTAGAAGCACATTCCAAGGTGGCTGGTGGTAGTGGTGTAGTGGGAATGTAGGACCTGGTGACAACCCTTGCCATATATGTCCGGTGGGACGTGTAGATATGCAGCCGGGTGTGGTCATATGGTGGATGGCCTTGGTGGAGGCAGGGGGTGCGGGGTGTGTATTGCCTCTATCTGATGCTTGTGGAGGAGGAATTATTTTGGTCATTCCTAGCTTCCGGCGCTTGGCTGCGTGGGGAAATGAATCGGTTATGGTGCATTGAATGTCACAGGGTGTGGTTTCCCGTGGAGTGTGGTATGAAGAGCTGTTCCCGGTTGAGTTATGTGTGGTCTCAGTTTGTGAGTGGTATGCGTTTGTCTGATGGTATAGTGGTGGTGGACTCTGGGGTAGACGTATGGTGTTGGACCGGTATAGCGGTAGCCATAACCTCCTTAAAGCGTGTATTGTTGGTTAGTTTGTATTTGGTAAGGTCACCGGTGGAGAAGCGGTCTATGGTTTTGTGAAAAAGCTCAAGAAAAGCAGGTTGGTCCCGCCCGGTAACGTTAGGTGCGAGCGGGTGGTTAAGAAACTCGGACACCTGGGTCGTAAGGTCGGAGATACGTTTGTGGTATTGGGTTTGTAAGAGTTGTACCAGACGCTGGGTGGTTTGGAGCGCTAGAGCGTCAATGTCAGAGGACATGTCGTTCTCAAACTTCAGTGTTTTCAAGTTTGTTCAAATCGGCCCCCTGGATTCATATTTGGGCTCAGGATAGAAGCCCGAATTCAAATTTAGTGCAATTCAGGCAAATTTCTTAAAAAATCTTCTTCAAAAGATCCAGCAGGCAGAATCTTTTGATATTTGGTATGCAACATTGTGGGGTGGATCTGATTCAAGATGGTTCAAATCGGCCCCCTGGGTTTATATTTGGGCTCAGTATAGGAGCCCAAATTTGAACTTACTGCATTTCAGGCAAATTTCTTTGAAAATCTTCTTCTCCAGATCCAGCAGGCAGAATCTTTTGATATTTGGTATGCAACACTGTGGGGTGGATCTGATTCAAGTTTGTTCAAATCGGCCCCCTGGATTGATATTTGGGCTCACTATAAAAGCTTGAATTCGAACTTAGTGCATTTCAGCCGAATTTCTTCAAAAATCTTCTCTAGATCCAGCAGGCAGAATCTTTTGATATTTGGTATGCAACATTGTGGGGTGGGTCTGATTCAAGTTTGATCCAATTGGCACCCTGGATTCATATTTGGGCTCACTATAGAAGCCCGAATTCAAACTTAGTGCATTTCAGGCAAATTTCTTAAAAACTCTTCCCCAGATCCAGCTGGGAGAATCTTTTGATATTTGGTATGCAACATTGTGGGGTTGATCTGATTCAACTTTGTTCAAATCGGCCCCCTGGGTTTATATTTGGGCTCAGTATAGGAGCCCAAATTTGAACTTAGTGCATTTCAGGCAAATTTCTTTGAAAATCTCCTTCTCAAGATACAGCAGGCAGAATCTTTTGATATGGGTATGCAGCATGCTTAGGGGGGGTGAAATTAAAGTTTGTTCAAGCCAAGTCCCTGTGTTCATATTTGGACTCACTGTGGTAGCTCGAATTATAACTTAGTTCAAAATGAGGAATTTTCTTTAAAAATCTTCTTCTTCAGATCCAGCAGTCAGAATGTTTTGATATTTGGTATGCAGCATCCTTAAGGGGGTGAGATTCAAGTTTGTTCAAGCCATGTCCCTAGGTCCATATTTCGGTTCACTGTGGGAGCCTGAATTGTAACTTAGTTTGAAATGAGGAATTTGTAGCTCACTGAAGGGAGCTCAACTTATCACTTGCCGTCCGTCGTCCCTCGTCATCGTGAACATTTTTGAAACAACTTCTCTGAAACCACTGGTCCGATTTTCACGAAACTCCATGTGGATGTTCATTGCTATATGGCAATTCAGGTTTGTTCAAATGAAATGGCCACGTCCCTTGGGAGCTCTGTATGGGGCATAACTCTGATAGCACCGTATGAATTATAGAAAAATTATTAAAAAATCTTCTTCTCCAGAACCAGTGGGCAGAATCATTTGATATTTGGTATACAGCATTATGGGGTGGATCTGATTCAAGTTTGTTCAAATTGGCCCCCTGGATTCATATTTGGGCTCACTATAGAAACCCAAATTCGAACTTAGTGCATTTCAGGCAAATTTCTTAAAAAATCTTCTTCGCCAGATGCAGCGGGCAGAATCTTTTGATATTTGGTATGCAACATTGTGGGGTGGATCTGATTTGTTGTTTAAATCTGCCCCTGGATTCATATTTGGGGTCACTATAGAAGCTTGAATTGGAACTTAGTGCTTTTCAGGCAAATTTCTTTTTCACAAAACTTCATGTGGATGTTCATTACTATATGGCAATTCAGGTTAGTTCAAATGAAATGGCCACGTCCCTTGGGGGCTCTGTATGGGGTATAACTCTGATAGCACCATAAGAATTAAAATTATTAAAAAATCTTCTCCAGAACCAGTGGGCAGAATCATTTGATATTTGGTATACAGCATTATGGGGTGGAACTGATTCAAGTTTGTTCAAATTGGCCACCTGGATTCATATTTGGCCTCACTACAGAAACCCAAATTCGAACTTATTGCATTTCAGGCAAATTTCTTAAAAAATCTTCTTCTCCAGATCCAGCAGGCAGAATCTTTTGATATTTGGTATGCAACATTGTGGGGTGGATCTGATTTAAGTTTGTTCAAATCGGCCCCTGGATTCATATTTGGTGTCACTATAGAAGCTCAAATTGGAACTTAGTGCTTTTCAGGCAAATTTCTTAAAAAAATCTTCTTCTCCAGGTCCAGCAGGAAGGATCTTTTGATATTCAACATTGTGGGGTGGATCTGATTCAAGTTTGTTCAAACCGGCCCCCTGGGTTCATATTTGGGCTCAGTATAGAAGCTCGAATTCGAACTTAGTGCATTTCAGGCAAATTTCTTTAAAAATCTTCTTCTCAAGATCCAGCAGGCAGAATCTTTTGATATTGGGTATGCAGCATGCTTAGGGGGGTGAGATTCAAGTTTGTTCAAGCCAAGTCCCTGGGTTCATATTTGGGCTCACTGTGGTAGCTCGAATTATAACTTGGTTCAAAATGAGGAATTTTCTTCAAAAATCTTCTTCAGATCCAGCAGTCAGAATGTTTTGATATTGGGTATGCAGCATCTTTAGGGGGTGAGATTCCAGTTTGTTCAAACCATGCCCCTAGGTCCATATTTGGGCTCACTGTGGGAGCCCGAATGATAACTCAGTTCAAAATGAGGAATTTTCTTTAAAAATCGTCTTCTTCAGATCCAGCAGTCGGAATGTTTTGATATTTGGTATGCAGCATCCTTAGGGGGTGAGATTCAAGTTTGTTCAAACCATATCCCTAGGTCCATTTTTAGGCTCACTGTGGGAGCTTGAATTGTAACTTAGTTCGAAATGAGGAATTTTCTTTAAAAATCTTCTTCTTCAGATCCAGCAGTTGGAATGTTTTGATATGTGGTGTGTAGCATCCTGGGGGGGGGGGGGGGGAGGGGGGGGAGTGAGATTCAAGTTTGTTAAAGCCAAGTCTCTGGGTCCATATTTGGGCTCCCTGTTATAACTTAGTCAATATCAGGAATTTTTCTTTAAAAGTCTTCTTCAGATTCAGCAGTCAGAATGTTTTGATATTTGGCATGCAGCATCCTTAGGGGGGTGAGATTCAAGTTTGTTCAAGCCAAGTCCCTGGGTTCATATTTGGGCTCACTATGGGAGCCCAAATGATAACTTAGTTCAAAATGAGGAATTTTCTTTAAAAATCTTCTTCAGATCCAGTAGATGAATGCTTTTGATATTTGGTATGCAGCATCCTTAAGGGGGGGGGGGGGTAAAAGGCCATAAACATCTTTTTCTTTTTTGCTTTCGCGGATTCTACCATTTGGGATAGTGTGAAAAGATGGTCAGTAACTCTCCTTCCCTTCCTGAAGCCATTCTGGATTTCTCCCAAAAAACCCTGTTGATGCCTCAATACTGGAAGCATGATCTGAAAAAAGGGAATGTAATGTACAGATGAATTAACCATTTACCCAGCATAACGGTAAAAATCAACCAGTAGTATTTGCAAAAATTGCCATTTAATATGCTTTATTTTTTCATGTTTTGCATTCGACATAGCTTATGACTCTATGACTATAACGAGCTTGTTCTAATGAAGAAGCAAAAGCTGTGTTTTTGATGCAAAAAATGCAATAATTTTGTTTGAAAGAGCCGACTGCTTAAAGGGTCTACACTTTCACTGCCACAACCCTGTCTGTGGTTCCATCCCATACGACAAATTGAGACACTGTGATTATATGAGAAAGGTTTTATTGCAACTATTCTGAGAGAACTAAAACTTTAGGGTTATATGATGACAAAATGGAAACACAAATATGGGTTCTGTTATGATGGACTAAGATTATCAGTGAACCCACCTAATTGGTATATGGTTGTAACAGGTAGGGTACACCATGTTCATATTTTGAATTTTTTGATCCGGATCAATACTGTTGTAGTATTAGTAGTAGTGACAGAAGTAGTACTGTTTGTCGAAAACAGAGAAGTGGCATTCACATCAAACTTGATTCCTGGAATATTTGGCATTCAGCATCCCAGCCTTAACTGCTATGGAATACAGATCATTGTCTGGAATGTCAGTAACAACTCCAATCAAATTTCTGGGGTCAATCCTTCCTCTATCAACAGACAGAATTGGCACAGTGACATTATCTCCAACTTTCACCGTTGACATGACGACTTTGCTTTTCTTCACCATTCTCTCTGCTTGCTGGAGCTGGGATTCGGCTGCTCGCTTTCGGTTTTCTCGGATTGATTCTGTGCACTCTTCGATGTCGTCAGTACATTCGTCTGTCTCTGTAGTGTCGTTGTCTGGTGCCGCCTGTTGCTGCAAGACCTGGAGAAGATCGTCTTCTGTCTGTAGCTTGGATATCACCTCATGTGGAAAGCTGGTTGTCGTGAGGCCCACTTTGCCATCGGATCCCAATAGTGCTGCGAACGGTGTCCTCTTAATGCCACTATGAAAGCTTGAATTCTTCTGAAACTGAACAAATTTCAAGCCAATGGTCCAGTCGGTTGTGTCGTTGTCTGCTAGCCAAGCTACAAGAATGTCCTTAATGTCACAATTGGAGCGCTCGATGGAACCTTGGCTCTGAGGGTGTCGAGGCTTACCATGCACAATCACAAGGTCTGGCCACAACTCTTTCAACTCTTTGATGATGCTGGCGGTGAATTCCATTCCGTTGTCAGACTGGAGAATGGATGGAGCTCCTAGAAGAAGGAAAATGTCTAGGAGTTGAAAAGCCACCTCGGCTGCTCTCTTGGAAGTCAGTGGACGAAGAATAACGAATTTAGTCAGGTGGTCGTGGTAGTTCATAATCCATTTATACTGGCCTTGGCTCATAGATTGCATGTCTATAAAGTCTATCTGGGCGCGCGATCTGAAGTCCTTAGAAAGAATTGGCTTAACAGCAACACCTTTAGTAGTAACTCGCTTTCGTTTCTTCTGGCACTGGACGCAGGATGACTTAAATGGACCCAATGATTCTACAGTAATATTGGCATACTTCTTGCAGACCACTTTCAGCATCTTGTCTCTCCCACCATGACCTGTCGCAACATGAGCATGTTTGATCACATCATAAGTGTCCTCAATTGAAACAAAATAGCAGGGCTCTTCTGTCGTGTTTGTGCGTTTTTCGGATGAGCTTCTTCACATCACCACATTCAAGAATGTCATACTTCTTCAAGAGGTAATACTGGTGAGCTGTTTTTTTGGAGGAATTATTTGCTTCTAGAATGTCAGTTATGGCCTTATCGTACTCTTCCTGGGTCAACAGAACACGCTTGTTTGTCTCGTAAGATTTGTAGAGTTTCTCCTGGAAATCTGCCTTTAACTGAATGTCATCCATTGTAGAAGAATTTGTAGTGATGTGGGAAGAGAACGCAGTTATATACTGTAGTCTACCCCACGAGGCCACATAATGTTTGAACAGCAGTGTTTGATGTGATCCACACTTCATTGCAGAACAAATTAGGTGTCGTGACAACTGTTCATAAAATTGTTGTGACAGTCATGTTTGATGTGATTCACACTAAACTTATAAAAAACATTGCTGGATGTTCATAACAGGACAAATATGATGTCATAACAACTGTTCAGAAAAGTGTTTTGACAGCCAACCACCACTAATTAGATTCAGTAAACAAGAATTGCAAAGAAAGAAAACATTAACTAATAAGCGATGTTATTTATTGCCAACGAAATGCTGTCTGGAAGCAGTTGTATTTTTAAACAAGTAGATTAACATGTAATCTCATGAACAATACACATAAAAAAGATGACAAATTCATACAACATATATGCAACAAAGACATTATATACATGTACACACTCATGCTATTAATTCTCATGCATTTTACATGCCGGAAATTTGAAAGCCATGTAAACTGAGAAACCAATGATATAAGAATGGAGAATGAAGGGTGAACAACCATGCAAGGACTATTACCTCCCACCAATCAGCCCACATAGCTGATTGGTGAGGGACAATAGCCCCTAATGATTACTCTTAATAAGGAACCTTAACTAAGTAGGAAGTAAACAATGCAATATTATGCACCAAGCCAAAGGCCGCCAGGAGTAAGATATGACTAATGGACCCAAGTAATGTTGACATGAATAGCTTTAATATAGCTAAAAATTACCCTGAGATATTTGGAGATAAATTGTGGTAAGCTAATACAATCTCCAACCCCGATCCCACCGTGAAGAGAAGGCGAAAGGAGGTGCATATTCGAACCTCACAAACCTCGCCTCTACAACCCTGGGGTACAATGATCCCAGAGGAAGCGAACAACACAATGGAATCGGAGTCCGGGAAACACCAGCAAACCCAAACCAATATAGGTTAAGTTATTGTGCAATTATGCAACACTCTAGAAAAGTCTGTTGACCACCTGAATAAATATATGCCTAAGGCGTCTTGTACCCTCCGAGTTCGGGTGAAGGCCATCCTTTTCAGCAAAAAGTTCTTGTTTTGGTTTACCCCCAGAGACAAAGGATTTATAGGATTTGATAAAGGTTAGCTTCCTATCCTTACATAATTTTTGTAGCCTGGAATTAACCTCATGAACCTTTTTGCCTAAGCTTTCGTGATCCATCGGACGGGGTAGGATGGAAGACAACAAAACTTTAGCACCAGGATGAGTAGCTTGAGTCGTAGTTATAAGGTTATTATATGCAGCAATCATTGCATTGACTGGTTTATATCCTATATCATTGGTTCCAAAATGAAGGATTACATGCGTAAACTGTTCCATACTAGCCTTGGTTTTACTAAGTTCATAGGTCATTCTACCCACAGTGTATCCTGAATAAAATCTCACTTCAAGATCGTAAATGTCCTTAACGTACTTGCAAATAGAGTCACTTAACAAAAGGGCTCTGCGATGTCTTTTGGCTGAAAAGAGAAAGGCAATTATTGAAGTGTGGATTCAATCAATTCTTTCATTTTAGAAAAAACTATCAATTTGTCTTTCAATGTGAAATGCAAGTACTCTTTATATGCGTCACTTGCCCAATCCCCAGCCAACTGAATTAGCTCCGAAGGGACACTCGATTGGAAGGCCCAGGAAGCTCCACCTCTTCGAAAACTATGCGAAGAGTACAAGGATGGATCCCTGCCAGCTCCAAGCAACCTGTCCCTCAGGAACGAATGCAGATGACTGTAAGTGAGTGGAACACGTTTACCATTAACAATATGCATGAAGGCTGGATCGCTATCCTCGCCAGGAATTAATTTTATCATGTCTTTATATGCTGTTACTGGACAAAGAGGGGAATTTGGTATTGCTGTTAAAGGAAATTTTAACACCTTTTGTCCAAATTGTAGAGTTTTTGTCCACTTAATTAATACCAGGAGTATATTGCCCTCCAGAAAAAAATCCCCTCTAGTTAGCTGTTTCTGAGAATCAAATTGCTTCACAGAAACTGGAACCAAATCCACGCATTAACAATTTTAATTCAAAATTTTCAAAAACATCACATTCTAATTCCAGTATGTGGTGTAATGTCTTGACTCCACTCAAGTAACCCCTTATGGACTGCGGTGACTTGAATGATCTGCTTAAAAACTGAACATAAAGCTTAATCGTGTTCAAAGATGCAGGAAGGTCCCGCAATTTAAAATATTCACAAAAGAGGAAGTAAGAAGTCCATTGTGTTTGAAAGTTTTTATAAGTCCCTAAAGCAAAGGCATTACGGACCGACTGTTGAGCTTCCTTTTTCAGCGAAATCAACTGTGAGCCTGAAAGGAAAGTACTGTACATAAATTACCAGTTATTTTCAAAAACAAATTTACAATCAGACAATTTAACTTCAGTGAAGTTTCCATTTGTGTCTAGAAAAAATTTTTCCTGTATGCTAACCCCTTGATTCCATCTAGACAAAAGGTCTGGTAGGCGGTTATCACAGCCTTCAATGTGAGTAGCTTTGATTTCAAATTCATTTATGGCCGCAATGAAGACAATTTCTCTTAAACATTTCTGCATAAATTCATTTTTTGACGAGCCGTTATTAATAACTGAGACTGAGGAAGAATTGTCACAGTGAACGACCACCTTCCTGCCCCTCAGTTTCTTTGCCCAAAGTTTCAGGGAGACCAAGATTGTCAACAGCTCCAATAAATTAATGTGTTAGTTTTGAGTTTGTATGAATTCAGGGTATTCACTGTGAAAATATTCATTTTCACATATTCCTCCACATCCAGATAAACAGGCATCAGTAGCCAAAAGCTGATCTGGCATGGACCACTCCTCGAAGGACATCATTGAAACACCATTGTAAAGATGCAGGAAGGTATTCCACCATGACAAGTCTTTTTTGACATATACAGGAATTTTGATGGAAATTTTTCGGTTATTTTTGAAAGATCTTAACCATTTCAAAATTCTAGAGATAAAAATCCTACCCGGCCGAATACAAGCACAAATAAATTGCAATTTGCCCAAAAGTGATTGCACCTGTTTCAATTTCCCTTTTTTCATCTGAAGCCAATCTGTAATTAATTTGGAAATTTCCCTAATTCTTTCTTCTGTGATATGTAAAGTGAGGGTTCTTGTGTTGAACAGAACACCGAGAAAGACCATTTCTGTGGAAGGGGGACAAGCCTTTTCCACAGACTCTTCCAAACCGCAACTGTTCAACAAGGAACCCAATTTAAAGTAAGCATTGGTACTGTTTTCTTGAATTTCGGCACCGGCAAGATCATCTAAATAATTTATAATAGTAAGATTTTCTTTTGCGGCCATGTATGCTACTGCGTCGGTAACTCTCTGACAAATCTGTGCAGCAGATTTTAGTCCCATTGTCAAGACTTTGTCAAAGTATATTTTTCCCTTCCACATGTACCCGAGAAGATGTATGTCACCAGGATCTAACGGTATTTGGCGATATGCTCTTTTCAAATCTCTTTTGAATAACAGACACCCCTGGCCCTTACATTTAACCATATTGACCAAATCATCCACTTTCGGATATTTTAAATTGATAAATTCACCCAAATAAAAGTCTGATAAAATTCCTTCATTTACAGAAGAGTTGAGGGGAAAACTAAGGTCAAGTATCACTCTACGCTCATCTGAGCTTTTCTTTGGAACAGAGTTAATAGGACTTAGTTTAATATTAGTGTTGAAAGGATTCATGTGGAAAGGACCAATTATGGCATTCTTGAGCAGTTCATTCTGTATATATGCATCTATCTCAACTTCAAATTCAGTAGCACCTTTATGATTTTTTACCTGGTGTGAAGTAGGTATTTCCCCTAAATGGCCCACCGGGAAGCCAAATTCCAGTAGGTCACATATGATAGCATCGCCAAACTGACTTAAATTCTCTCGAAAGAAGGGGATGTTAATGTTAGAAGTAACCGGAACACGACAACCCAGATAATTTGGTTTTCCAGACTTTACTATTTCATCGTGCAACTTTACATAATCTAGGGTGTCTGATAACATAGCACTTTGATCTCCATTCTTCAAAACCTCACCCAAATTATTTTGATAAGGCTTCAAACCATGTAGATCAAAGTCATGAGAAGAATATAATGTACCATTATCATGCGTAAGTTTGTTCGCATCTGTCTGTTTTACATGTATACTTGAATCCTCTGATGGTAAGATTGATTCGTCCACACAACGATATTTATGTTGGGGGTTTAAAACACCAAGATTATCCGCTGTATTTTCAACTAAGATTTTGATTTCTTCCTGTTGCTCAGGGTTTTTCCTGTGAAAGAACTGATTTGAAACATCCAAGGCAGTCTTTTCACCGGACAAGTATGACCCGCCGCCTTTTAATAAATATTGTGGATAAAAAATGTCTGCCATTGGATTGAGTGAAGAATCAATGTGACCGTGGCCTAGTCATTTTTGAAAAACACAGGCGGATGAGCACTCAGGATGAGCCAATTTCTCTTTATTTTTCTGCCAGCATGTGGCGCATATATGCTCTACAAATCTTGGCTGGCCTTTAATAAAACCCTTGTGTGCCCCCTTATATAAGCATTTGTTTTTTTGATAATTGGTACAGAACCATGTCATTGTACTATCTGTCTTGTCTGTCTTGTCTGTCTTGTCAATAAATGTTTTGGAGCTAGAATAAGATTGTGAATTATAATTTTTCGCCCTAACATGCTTAGCTAAAATTGGCAGTTCTATAATACTAGAATCCTCATCCCAAGAGTTGGATCCCAATTCTATACGGCGCACCCAATCCGAGTAAAAGTTCAACAGAGCCTTCCAGTCGTAAATGTTATAATAATAGGCAAGCTTTTTTAGAAGCTTCAATCTTCCATCTCTTTCAGCTTTAGATATGCCTATTCTAGTGATTGTCTCCAGTTCACCTGCCATGAATTGCTGAAAGCTGAGATCTTTGAGTTCTAAATTAGAGTTAACAAATTCATATTGTAAAGACGACTGTGGAAAGATCTGCGGAAACCTCACTCGGTCAGTTGATTTGCCTGTCAATCCTGACTTTAATTTGTGTTTCCTTTTTTGTTGTGTAACACTTTCCCCCATATCTAAGTAGTATTCACCTTCTGAGTCCGATGTGGAAGAGGACACAAATCTGGACTCAGGACCAAATTCGTGTGCTGTTCCAAATCTTACTCTGGGTTTTATATATTTTTTGTGAGTACCCATTTTTTTACGTTTGACTTTAGTAATAGTAGGGTTTCTTTGGTTGTCAGTGTCAACGTCTGAATCAGAGCAGTCATTATCGGCATCTGATTTTAACCCTAACTTCCATAATTTACTACTAACTCTTGCATTTAAAGATTCCATCGCTCTTAAATCGTTTATGTCAAGATTTTTGGACTCCTCGTCCTTCAAAATACCCATACTTTCGCCCCCAGCTGTCATTGATTGCTTCTTAGTAGGTTTTAATTTGGATTTAACACTAGTGCTACGACGAGATTCACTACCTTTCAGTCTTTCTAAATCTTTCTTGGCTTGGGAAATTTCATCTCTCAATCTCTGCTTCTTCAGAAGTTTTTGTTCCTCACGCTTTTTTTGACGCAAACAAAAAAGTTCTACCTGAAGTTCTCTGGTTTCCTCGTCCGACTCAGACTCCGAAACTTCCGGTGACTTGTCAGCTTGATCGGCGACGGTGTCGTTATTGTTAGTTGAATTTCCCGAACTGATACCATGAAGAATATCTTCGTCACTGGTGGAATGTACAGACGACAGTTCCGTGTTAGCAGGGTTGTTTTGTTGTCCGATGTGCGAACCAAGGTGTAAACTTTTATAATCGACTCTGGCGACATCACGTTTATCGCGTTCCGCCATGACAACAATGTAAACAAATGACTGTCACTGACCGATCAACAATTTTCAGCTAGAATTCACTAGTGGAGCAAAGTTCATCAACAATCGACGATGTCATGATAAAACAAGACTTCCAATTTCAAAATTCATTTTTGGCGATATTTCAACAGTGGGAATTCAAAAGGATTTCAAAGAAATTTTTTCAGAAATATTTCAAGATCTGCTTCCCTCAAACAACATTTCAAAACTGAAGAGTTTTATCAAAATTATCCCCCCTTACATTAAACGCCACCAGGGAACATATTAATTCAAATCGGTCTACCTTAATAGTATCGACTGTAATATTTTACTTCCCCTGCAATTAACCAATTTGACTAACGCCAAATATATAATATAAAAAAATCACCTGATATTTCAGTAATTATGTATAATTGAAGATTTTCAACACTAATTTATTTTTAGAATTTTTATAACAGTCCATTTCAATTTGTTACAAAAAGATTTTCAACACAAATTTATTTTTATTCCTGTCACATTTCAGGTATGTATGAAATTGTTTATTCAGTATAATCCTAATCTTTTCACAGGGTCTTATAAAAACATCTCAATCTTTAATGAGTTAGCAATTGAAACCCAATTAAGAGGTTTTAATACTTTTAATTATGTTAGTATAACACAATGGATTTTCCAATTCCAGAACAGGTAAGAAGTTTTTGTCATGGTTTCAGTCTTCAAAGGGGCAGTCTCTCAAGACAGGTCAATTATGGCATAAAAATACAAGTTGGTACCAGGTCACAGTGGTCTCTCAAGACAGGTGGTCTCCCATAGCAGGTCCATTATAGAGTAAAACCAATCGGTGCCTGGCAGATGTGGTCTCTCAAGACAGTGGTCTCTCAAGACAGGTTTTACTGTAGTTGTGTTGCTGCAAAAATAATAATCATACTTACAAGTCTCACATGGTGCCTGCGATGTGATTTCTTAGTTTAAACAATGTTTATTTCCTAATGTACAAGCAAACATAGTGTGAATAGAACAAGCTGGTGGATTCGACTGTAAGCTGATAGCTTATAACTCGTCGTCTCCACAAAACAAGCAACGCAACATATAACCTGTTAGAATGGCAAGAATATCAGTATTAATATTAACACAAATGTTTGATTGTTCCTTAGCCTCTTGCATTCAATGTTGCATAAGAAAGTAAATAGGACGAGAGAGAGAGAGAGATTTATGATTTGTGAATTAACACAACATCTGATTATCCAATGACGTCCCCCCACCCCGCGGGAAAAACCTGAATCAAGATTGTCAAATTGGTTTCGAACAGTACCGTCCATCACATGTGATTTCTTGTGGTATGGTGGATTTTGATGCCTGAATGCTGGAAGCATAGTCTGAAAAAAAGGAATGTAATATATAGATGAATTATCCATTTACCTGACATGATGGTTAAAACCAGCCATCGCTGTTTGCAAAAATTGCCATTCAATTTCCATTATTTTTAGCTCAACTTTGGCGAATCCAAATTTGAGGTATTGTCATGGCCCGTCGTCTGTCTGTCCATCTGTCCATCCATCGCGCCGTACACGCGGCTCGGGCTAGAGGCTGTATTTATGAACCGATCTTTACGAATCTTCTTGGGTACCTTTGTTATCACCGTGAGACGAGAACGAGTGTTTTTGGATCTGGTCCAAAATTCAAGACGGCTGCTGGTAGCCATTTTGTACAAAATTAGGTGCAATCCAATTTTTGCACAGAACTTCCGTATGAAAGCTCTGATTTGAATAATTTTTTGTATGAATGTTTAGTACCATGGGACACATCAAATATAATACAGATTTTTTTCTCGTGCGTAAATTATGCAAATTAGACTAACATTGATTTATTTAGTTTTACTTTCAGCACTGTAACTGCAAATGCCAATACGGCTCGGGCTAGAGGCCGTATTTATGAACCGATCTTTACGAAACTTCTTGGGTACCTTTGTTATCACCGTGGAACGAGAACGTGTGTTTTGGGGTCCGGTCTGAAATTCAAGATGGCCACTGGCAGCCATTTTGTACAAAATTAGGTGCAATCCGATTTTTGCGCAGAACTTCCATATGAAAGCGTTGATTTGAATAATTTTTTGTGTGAACGTTTCGTACCAAGGGATACATCATATATAATACAAGTTTTTTTTCTTGTGCATAAATTATGCCAATTAGACTAACTTTGATCTATTTAGTGTTACTTTCAGCACTAACTGCAGATGCAAATATGGCTCGGGCTAGAGGCTGTATGTATGAACCGATCTTTACGAAACTTCTTGGATATTATCACCGTGGGATGAGAACGAGTGTTTTTGGGTGCAGTCCGAAATTCAAGATGGCTGCCGGCGGCCATTTTATACCAAAATTTGTGCAATCAGTTTTTTGTACAGAACTTCTGTATGAAAGATCTGATTTGAATAAATTTCTATATGAATGTTTAGTAACATGGAATACATCACAGATAATACATTCTGTCAGTCCCACTCTCGGACTCAGATTTCTTTTCTAGTTTAGCATCTAACTGTCGCCCCACTTTTACAATACTTTACCTATATATTTGTTACAGGCTTCGACCAGCATTTATGTACAGACCGTTACAATACATTACATGTACCTTTCACACACTATACATGTACATGCCTTAAACAAGTTGAGCTACAGTGTCATTGACACTTTCATTTGCTTCTCACATATGTTTCTGATGTTCACATAATTAGTCTGGTGAAATATTCAAAACTCACAGCTAACAGTATCAAGCACTTTTTTTTAATTTTTTCCCTTTTTTTTGATAAAAGGTATTTATATTTTCTACAACCAATCAAAAATTTACTCTCATATCATATATTGTGTTTTACAAAACAATTCTGATCATCGAGATGACAAATATATTTTTAAATGATTTTCTTATCTGTTTCCTGTACATTACTTTTTTGATATCAATGTAACAATTTTTTTTAACATCACTTTTTCTGATTTTAAAGCAACATAATTAGTCTGGTGAAATATTCAAAACTCACAGCTAACAGTATCAAGCACTTTTTTTTAATTTTTTCCCCTTTTTTTGATAAAAGGTCTATATATTTTCTACAACCAATCAAAAATTTACTCTCATATCATATATTGTGTTTTACAAAACAATTCTGATCATCGAGATGACAAATATATTTTTAAATGATTTTCATATCCGTTTCCTGTACATTACTTTTTTGATATCAATGTAACAATTTTTTTTTACATCACTTTTTCTGATATTAAAGCAACAAAATATTTTTGTATTTTTTTTTTTAGACATAAAATGGGATTTGGTGCGAAAAAAACAAAGATCCCAAAGCAAAGATTCAACAAAATTATAATCAATTATGTTTATGGAAATGTAAAAAACAGTTGAAAATAGCATCAAACATCTTGTGGTTTTTTAAGTAATAAAAAAAACAAATAAATGTTGATATATATACACAAAGGATGGCAAACTTCAAAGGTTTAGCTTGCAACAAACAAACAACCTTAACAAATCACACAAAGAAAATTTAAAAGTAAATATATGTGTAATATTGCATCAAACAACTTGTGGTTTTACTTTTGTGGAAAACGAAAAATGTCAACAAATATCTCAATGGATGGATTAATAGCAAATTCAGTAATTTTAGGTTGTAACAAACACACAACCTTTAAAAAACATACTAAGAAAATTAAAAAAATATATACGTTCAACAAATATAAAAAACTTCTTATAAAAATACTGTATCCAGGGTTTCCCCGCTATACCGGCAGCGGGTCCGTTGACCGGACCCATTCCCCCCGCCGATCATACTATAATCTGTCAGAAAAGCTGGTGGTTAAAATGTCGAGTACAATGCTGTATCGTAACGACACTCGGGATCCTTTGTTTCCATGTAATATAGGCACAATTATGTTGTACACTATGCCTACTATTACTGGCAACAACCTGATACCTTATAACCCCCAGACGAGAGGGGGAAACAAAGTTCAAATCCTAAACGTCGCCTATAAAATTTCGGACTCAAATTGTTGTGTTTGGTCCGAAATCACTGGCTTTTATTTTGAGCGACAAATGATGTACTCGTTTTGGAAGCTGTCACTTGTTTCAAATGAGTGTGCAGGCTGCTGTCAGTAGTAGTCTGAAACACGCCCACAACATGTAGTTTTCACAGTTTTCACAGTGGTTGAATATCATCAAAAAGATACTGATTGAACACTGCCACTTTCGAGCGGTGCACAACTCATTGTGAAAGAACACTGCCACTTTCGACCGTGCACAACTCATTGTGAAAAACGGGTGTTCAGAAATTAATGAGAAAGTGGTAATTAAAAATAAAAAATAATTACAATTCTGGTATTTGAGAATTATATAACAACATAACCAGGGATATGATTTATGACTTATTGGTTCAATAAAACAAGCTCATTTATCATTTCATCATGCCCTGCAACATGTGAAGTTATGACTTTCAGTGTAAAATCAATTTTTCGAATGGTACCAAGGGAGGCAACTATTTTGTTATTCATATTTCGCTGTGTAAATTTTATCTGGTCTTCATATTATGATTTTTTTATTGAGTTTGTGTGAAGCTATATTTTGTTTTATTCGTAAAATTTTTTAAAAATGTACATATTTAAAAAAACAGCTATTTTTAAACAGACTATGTTTGTCTGCTTTCATGGGGGTGGTTTGCAGTGCTGATTGACACACTTAACGTCCATTTCTGGCTTCGACTTTCGAGAGTAACCTGTACAAAAAATGAAAACAACACCGCATGGTTTTCTGTTTGTTTTATTCATTAAATTGAGGATTAAAACCCGAAATCTGAAAATAAAACGTATGTACAAGATAATTATGAGAATTTATTTTTAAAGCAAATTCTATAAAATTGGTAGGCGGTTTCCAAAGAAACGTAACATACCCAGTGGATATTTACTTGTCTTATATCGCCAATTCCAGACGCATCCCAGCGCAACTTGCAAGCACTATTACTCGTCCCAAAGCCCCCCCCCCCCCATCCCCCACACACACACTTTGCAATTTATCCACTACAAGCACCCCCCTGGGCTTCTACATGAGTCAGTATGGTAATTGCATGTGCATGACGTCACATGTCCGCATCATGGTTCTTTTCGAATATTACCGCGAGCGGTTGAAAACAAAGCTCAGTCACTGTTAGGATTCGTGGATCGGTGCTACTAAATAACGAAAACAAATGAACATAAACGAACACAGACGAAAACAAGTAAAAAAATGGCAAAATATTGGCTTATAAAGGGTTAAAAGGGGTAGAAGGTGTGTGTAAGGATATGTTTTACTCATGTGTGAAATTTTGTTCACTTTTGATGAGTATTTCATAAAGAGGATTTAAAATGTGTTGCGTGACTTGGAACTTGTGTTCGTTAATTAGTCGCAGTTGACCTTCCCTACTAAATAACGAAAATAAGAAACGACTAAATAACGAAAACAAGAAGCGACACTGGATAATTAATTAGCTGCCAATATATTGAATCGGTTTAGCGCTTGCATAAATGGTTGGTTTGGAATGTTGTCTCTTTTATATTTTATATATTTATTATTATTATTTTTTAACTGGCATCTATTTGAATTTTCTTTATTGTCTATCTACTATGTTGGATGTTTTCTTGTTTGTCAAACAATTCTACTGATGTACAACATAGTTGTTTTTGTAATGAGCGATGCACTTTTGATTTTTTATCAGTTATCGCTGAATAGGTCATTTTACAAGTCATTTCACAAAATGCAAAAATCGCTTTGGTTAGCCGATCTCTGGATCATAATATAAATGCATGTGCCCGTAAAAAGGGCTGGTCTTCGGTGTGGACCATGCATGCTATCGCATCAGCTATTGGGTGGCCTTTGAGGTCTGTATATAATGTATAATTAGCAGGAGTATTCAGTTAGCTGGTATTTGGTCACTTCTCCCTATTCTAGAGAAAACTAAACATTTCTTCTTTTATTATATCTTGTTTGAGTTCGACGGAGCCTGTAGATTAAATGCCTGTATTAAATACATACAGCTGTCTCAGCTGTAGTTAATAACTGGTGCTTGTAGGTATAAGACAATCTAATCCAATGACAGGCAACTTCCCAACTATGGGTCGACCTAAAGCAGGAAAGGACTGCGTCTGTATTAAATGAATGATTAAAGCACCTGTACATTTTCTTCTGTCTTCATGGTCTGGTGTAGGCCTATGAATGGTTCTCTTTTGGTACTTGCAGGCAAAAGACGGTCTAATCCGATGATGGGCAACTTCCCAACTATGGGTCGACCTAAGGCAGGAAAGGACTGCATCAGTATTGAATGAATTAATAATTAAACTGCATGACCTATTCAGTGATAATTTATCGAAATTATAAATGCATCAACATTGATTCCTTGAAAATGGATATAAGTTCATCAACACTGTCTCCAAATTATTTTTAGCTCACCTGAGCGAAGCTCAAGGGGAGCTTAACTAATCACTTTCTGTCCGTCGTCTGTCGTCTGTCGTCCGTCGTCCGGCGTCCGTCGTCCGTCGTCGTCCGTCCGGCGTTAACTTTACATTATCGACTTCTCCTCCTAAACCACTAGCCCAATTTTATTCAAATGTTGGCTAAATGTTTATTACCTAATGCCAATTCAGATTTGTTCAAATGAAGTTGCCCCTCCTCCTGGGTGGTGCCACACCCCCAAGGGGCACCAAAATCTTTGTAAATCTTCTTCTCATGAACCAGCAGTAGCAGAGACTTGATATTTGGTGTGCAGCTTCCTTTTGAGGTGTAGACTCAGATTTGTTCAAGAGAAGTTTGTGGGGCTATACTTGACGTTGTTATGAGAGGGGCAAAATTTTTTGCCCCGCCCAAAATTTCTATTTTCCAAACCGAGAGGCTGATTTGAACCAAATTTTATGTGAGGGCTTATTGGGTCATGAGTACTTGATTTATGCAAAAAAAAATTTTCCCGCAGCCCCGTGGGAACCGCAGGAGCTAAAAATAGAAAAAATTTAAAACGCCCATATCTCCAAAACTGCACGGCACTGAGAATTTTTATTTGGTGTGCAGCTTCCTTAGGACCAACAGAAAGGATTGGTAAAAAAAAATTGCCATCGGTTTTATCATAGGGTACAGTTTCGGGACTTTGAAAAAGTGCTGAGTCAGCACTTTTTAACACTGTAGGCAATGGGAAAAACATTAAAAAATCTTCTTCTCCAGATCCAGCAGGCAGAATCTTTTGATATTTGGTATGCAACATTGTAGGGTGGATCTGATTCAAGTTTGTTCAAATCGGCCCCCTGGGTTCATATTTGGGCTCAGTATAGGAGCCCGATTTCGAACTTAGTGCATTTCAGGCAAATTTCTTAAAAAATCTTCTTCTCCAGATCCAGCAGGCAGAATCTTTTGATATTTGGTATGCAACATTGTGGGGTGGATCTGATTCAAGTTTGTTCAAATCGGCCCCCTGGGTTTATATTTGGGTTCAGTATAGGAGCCCAAATTTGAACTTACTGCATTTCAGGCAAATTTCTTTGAAAATCTTCTTCTCCAGATCCAGCAGGCAGAATCTTTTGATATTTGGTATGCAACATTGTAGGGTGGATCTGATTCAAGTTTGTTCAAATCGGCTCCCTAGATTCATATTTGGGCTCACTATAGGAGCTTGAATTCGAATTTAGTGCATTTCAGGCAAATTTCTTCAAAAATCTTCTTCTCCAGATCCAGCAGGCAGAATCTTTTGATATTTGGTATGCAATGTTGCGGGGTAGATCTGATTCAAGTTTGTTCAAATCGGCCCCCTGGATACATATTTGGGCTTACTATAGAAGCCCGAATTCGAACTTAGTGCATTTCAGGCAAATTTCTTAAAAAATCTTCTTCTCCAGATCCAGCAGGCAGAATGTTTTCATATTTGGTAAGCAACATTGTGGGGTGGATCTGATTCAAGATTGTTCAAATCGGCCCCCTGGGTTAATATTTGGGCTCAGTATAGGAGCCCGATTTCGAACTTAGTGCATTTCAGGCAAATTTCTTAAAAAATCTTCTTCTCCAGATCCAGCAGGCAGAATCTTTTGATATTTGGTATGCAACATTGTAGGGTGGATCTGATTCAAGTTTGTTCAAATCGGCCCCCTGGGTTCATATTTGGGCTCAGTATAGGAGCCCGATTTCGAACTTAGTGCATTTAGGCAAATTTCTTAAAAAATCTTCTTCTCCAGATCCAGAAGGCAGAATCTTTTGATATTTGGTATGCAACATTGTGGGGTGGATCTGATTCAAGTTTGTTCAAATCGGCTTCCTAGATTCATATTTGGGCTCACTATAGAAGCTCGAATTTGAACTTAGTGCATTTCATGCAAATTTCTTAAAAAATCTTCTTCTCCAGATCCAGCAGGCAGAATCTTTTCATATTTGGTAAGCAACATTGTGGGGTGGATCTGATTCAAGTTTGTTCAAATCGGCCCCCTGGGTTTATATTTGGGCTCAGTATAGGAGCCCAAATTTGAACTTAGTGCATTTCAAGCAAATTTATTAAAAAATCTTCTTCTCCAGATCCAGCAGGCAGAATCTTTTGATATTTGGTATGCAACATTGTGGGGTGGATCTGATTCAAGTTTGTTCAAATCGGCTTCCTAGATTCATATTTGGGCTCACTATAGAAGCTCGAATTTGAACTTAGTGCATTTCATGCAAATTTCTTAAAAAATCTTCTTCTCCAGATCCAGCAGGCAGAATCTTTTCATATTTGGTAAGCAACATTGTGGGGTGGATCTGATTCAAGTTTGTTCAAATCGGCCCCCTGGGTTTATATTTGGGCTCAGTATAGGAGCCCAAATTTGAACTTAGTGCATTTCAAGCAAATTTATTAAAAAATCTTCTTCTCCAGATCCAGCAGGCAGAATCTTTTGATATTTGGTATGCAACATTGTGGGGTGGATCTGATTCAAGTTTGTTCAAATCGGCTTCCTAGATTCATATTTAGGCTCACTATAGAAGCTCGAATTCGAACTTAGTGCATTTCAGGCAAATTTCTTAAAAAATCATCTTCTCCAGATCCAGCAGGCAGAATCTTTTGATATTTGGTATGCAACATTGCGGGGTGGATCTGATTCAAGTTTGTTCAAATCGGCCCCCTGGATTCATATTTGGGCTCACTATAGAAGCTCGAATTCAAACTTAGTGCATTTCGGGCAAATTTCTTCAAAAATCTTCTTCTCCAGATCCAGCAGGCAGAATCTTTTGATATTTGGTATGCAACATTGCGGGGTGGATCTGATTCAAGTTTGTTCAAATCGGCCCCCTGGATTCATATTTGGGCTTAATATAGAAGCCCGAATTCGCACTTAGTGCATTTCAGGCAAATTTCTTCAAAAATCTTCTTCTCCAGATCCAGCAGGCAGAATCTTTTGATATTTGGTATGCAACATTGCGGGGTGGATCTGATTCAAGTTTGTTCAAATCGGCCCCCTGGATTCATATTTGGGCTTAATATAGAAGCCCGAATTCGCACTTAGTGCATTTCGGGCAAATTTATTAAAAAATCTTCTTCTCCAGATCCAGCAGGCAGAATCTTTTGATATTTGGTATGCAACATTGTGGGGTGGATCTGATTCAAGTTTGTTCAAATCGGCTTCCTAGTTTCATATTTGGGCTCACTATAGAAGCTCGAATTCGAACTTAGTGCATTTCAGGCAAATTTCTTAAAAAATCTTCTTCTCCAGATCCAGCTTCAGAATCTTTTCATATTTGGTAAGCAACATTGTGGGGTGGATCTGATTCAAGTTTGTTCAAATCGGCCCCCTGGGTTTATATTTGGGCTCCATATAGGAGCCCAAATTTTAACTTAGTGCGTTTCAGGCATATTTCTTAAAAAATCTTCTTCTCCAGATCCAGCAGGCAGAATCTTTTGATATTTGGTATGCAACATTGTAGGGTGGATCTGATTGTGATTCATGAACGTATTTATTTGTAAAGTTGATAGAATCTTAGACAAAATTTGCAGAAAAGATCTACTATAGAAGGGGTGGTATCCAGGGTGAACCGTTTACCCAAATCTAGCAGTACTAATGCATTATTCACACAAATCTTCGTTCAAATTTTATGACCCCTCATTGGAACACACGCATTCAGCTCATTCCAACAAAGGTCATATGCCATGTTTTCGAGACAAAGGAATAAAAATTTTAGTTATTCATGAAATTTTTAGGCAACTGTTGTCTGTTATTCACATTGCTTCATGAAATTTCAGTACTTTTAGAAGTTACCTCAGTAATCAAGGGTTAATTCCCCTTAATTAAATGTCGCCTCTAAAAAACAACCACTTTGCATATCTTACCTTTTTACCAGCATAACTGCCAAAACTTGTCAGCATTCTTCGCAAAAATCGCTATTCAAATTTTAATTTTTGTCTCTTAAACATACATGTACTTATCGCTTGTAAATACCCCATTGGAATGAGCTTTTTGAGCTCATTCCAATGAGAGGTCGCACACCATGCTTTTTGAGTCAAAAAAGCAATTTTTTTAGTTATTCCAGAATTTCGTACGTAAAACACAGCTTTATGACTTCACATTAAAATGAGCTCTCTAAGCTTGTTCCAATCAACATTCACGCACTATGTCTTTCACACAAAAAATAAAATTTTCCATTTCTTCAGGAATTTTGTTTGCAAGAACACTCTTACCCCCCCCCCCCCCCCCCCCCACAAACACACACACACAAACACACACACACACACACACAAACACAGACACACACACCTAAAAGTTCGTCAGCAAAAAAACAGTTACTTCAATTTTTAAATGCATTATAGGAACAACTTGCCTAATCAAATTTAAATACTTTTGCATCATTCTGTATCTAGAACAAACCATTTACCATATCTTTACGCAAAATTCTCCAGCATCATTCACAAAAAACACCATTATTTATATATTCACATTTCTGTCTCAAAAATATACCTGATCTTCCCATACCCCTATTGGAATAAGCTGTTTGAGCTTGTTCCAATGATGATAAAAAAAAATAAAATTTGTGAAAATTTTTGTTTTCTTGCATGCAAATATATACATGTAGCACATGGAAGATATCCACAGTTGGGGAGAGATGTCCAAGGCTATCTCTTCACATTCCTTGTTTGTGCTTCATGCTAAACCAGTTTGTCTGCAGAGATAAATTTGCTTTATTAAAAATCATTGGAGATTGGCCACACACCAATGATTTTAAATAAAACTAATTTTAGGTAACAAATGTTGAACTTCAAACAAAATCTATCACTCAACCAGTTAATGTTGATGAGGCATGACATGGTGAAGGTGACCTAAAATACTTCTTAGAGTCACTTTGTCAGGTGAGCGATTAAGGCCACGTGGGGCCTCTTGTTGTAGTAGTCATGGATCATCTGAGCAACTGTTATCTTTATTTGAAGAAACTCTTAAGGGCATCATGGCTGAACATGCACCACCAAAGTCAAAAGTTATAACTCATAGGGAAAAAGTGGAGTGGTTTACAGAAGACGTTAGAGCTGCTAAACAACAGCGTCGCAGACTTGAGCGTCTATACAACAAAACGAAGCTTGAGATTCACCGACAGATGTTCTGCCACCAAAGAAATACAACTAATAAGATCATCAAAAAAGCAAAGAGGGAGTACTGCAATTCTCTGATAGAGGGGTCATCAAATACTAGGGTGTTATTCTCGGAAACCAATAGTCTCCTTGGTAAAGAACAAAAAGTCATTCTCCCAGATCATCTAAATACCAATGAAATTCTGGAAAAATTCAGTGATTTTTTTGTAACCAAAATTCAATTAATCCTGGATAGTATACCATCACGTGAACCACCAGAGTTTGATCAACTTGACATAAAAAGAGATTTTTCCAGTTTTCACACTGTCTTGGAAGAAGATATTCGAAAAATGATTTTGTCATCATCCAATAAATCCAATGATCTAGATGAAATTCCAACATTCCTTCTGAAAGAGACAATTGATCATCTTCTGCCAGCCATATCATCTATTATATCTGCATCCCTTCATGAGGGATTTGTTCCACGCCCACTGAAAAAAGCACTTGTTACTCCACTCATCAAGAAGCCATCTCTTGATCCTGACAACCTGAAGAATTATCGACCAGTATCGAACCTCTCTTTCCTGTCTAAATTGTTGGAAAAGGTTGTTGCTTCACAACTCAAAAAACATCTGGATGAAAATGATCTTTTAGAGCCTTTCCAGTCTGCATACAGAGCCAATCACAGTACAGAGACAGCTTTACTGCGAGTCAACAGCGACATTGTTAAATCAGTGTCTGAGGGTAAGGCTGTACTGCTTGTTCTCTTGGATTTGTCAGCAGCATTCGACACAGTCGACCATGATATTCTTTTGCAGACATTGACACAGCATGGCATATGTGGAACTGTCTTATCATGGTTTGCATCATATCTAGAAGGTCGCAGTCAACAAATATATATCAACAAGACCGGTTCAGAAAGCAAGATGTTAAAGTGTGGTGTTCCTCAGGGCTCAGTTCTTGGCCCACTTTTGTTTACTCTGTACACTTCTTCTCTGGGTCGTCTTCTTAAAAGGCATGGCATATCATATCATCTGTATGCGGATGATACCCAACTGTATATTACATTTAATTCATCTCTTCAAAGTGACTCAATCACTGCAGTCAGCAACATGGAAACTTGCATAAATCTGGTGCGGGAATGGATGATAGATTTTAAACTGAAAATGAATGACTCTAAAACAGAATTCTTAGTGATATCCGGGGTTCGCATGCCTACACCCACTGTTACATCAATTCAGGTTGGAAACAACATCACCATGAAAAGTGAATCGGCCAGGAATATTGGACTGATTATGGACTCAAATTTAAAGCTAGACATCCATATCAATAAAATATGTCAAAAATGTTACTGGCAGCTTCGGAATATTGGAAGACTGAGAACTTATCTTAACCAATCAGCACTTGAAAAACTTGTGCATTCCTTCATCACCTCACAACTAGACTATTGTAATTCAGTGTTAGTGGGGCTGCCGCAGTATTTGATTCAGAAGCTTCAAAAAGTTCAGAATATTGCTGCTAGGATAATTACTGGTAACAAATGCTCTGAACACATAACACCTGTTTTAAGACAATTACATTGGCTTCCAGTTAAACAGAGAATCAATTTCAAAATATTGATCTTAGTATTCAAATGTATCCACAAACTGGCTCCAGTTTACCTGCAAGAGCCCATCACTGTATACACTCCATCACGCAGTCTGAGATCTAAAGATCAAATTCAACTAGTCATACCTTTTAGCAGATCTAATCTGGCTAATGATCGTGTGTTCTCCATCGTGGGTCCAAGATTGTGGAATGCGTTGCCTATTAGTGTCAGAAATTCAGAAACTATCAACATCTTCAAAAGATATCTTAAAACTTTCCTATTTACTGAAGCATTCTCCTGAACCTCCCTAGAGACGACCTAAGACAGTAAAAGACTGCAGCCGTACTGAATGAAAAATTAAAGTGCAGGTAAATTTCTTAAAGTTTTGTTAAAGCACCCGAATTATTAACCGAGGAATGTGGAAATGGAAAACATGAAAATTAAAAGGACAATTTTAAAACAGCCATGTTAAAAACTTGTGTTGAAATGCCTGTCCAAAGTCCGGGTAAATTGGTGATGGGAATTGTCATGCAAGTAGTAATAAATATATAAAATACATAAAATATATAAGATACAAAATTTCAAACCAGCCATTTATACAAGTGCTAATCCGATTCAATATTGACAGCTGATTAATTATCCACTGTTGTTTCTTGTTTTCGTTATTTAGAAGGGCAGGTCATTGCGACTAATTAACGAATACAAGTTCTGCGTCATGCAGCACATTTTAAATCCTCTTAATGACAAAAATTCTCATCAAAAGTGGATAAAATTTCACACATGAGTAAAACATATCCGTACACACACACTCTATCCCTTTTAAACTTTTATCAGCCTATATTTTGTCATATTTTACTTGTTTTCGTTTCCCCGAGGGAACCCCGGGAAGTAAGCAGCACTTGTTTACTGTGGTAAACCAGTTCCGCTTTACTAGTAAAATAGGACCCAGTCACCAATGCTTGGGGTGAAAGTCCTCTAAAATGGGCAACATGTTGATCAACGATTGACTACACTTGACTTCATCTCCATGTTGTGTCACGATTAGCCATGGTGCATAAATATGTGACGTTAACCACCAACAAACAAACAAACAAACTTGTTTTCGTTTGTGTTCATTTATGTTCGTTTGTTTTCGTTATTTAGTAGCACCCTCGTGGATTTTGTGTTGTTTTGGGTTTGTATTTTTATGAAACCTCCGACCAGATGTAGTATTGTGTGTCCCGTGGGAATTTAGAGAATTGTAGGAGGAAAAAATACATATTTTCCACATCAATTATTCAGCATTTTAGCGACCAGAATGTTCCCAGAGAGCACCTAAAAATCCAAATTTTCCTGGGGGGGAGAACCCCCCCCCCAGACCCCCCTCTATACGCATGTGCCTTCGGCAAGTGCGGCACACGCCTAAGGCGTGTGAATTTCACTTTCTTTAAACTACCGCACCCACAAATTTCCCCTAGCGGAAACCCTGCAGTGTATCCAATGTTTTTTTTTTAAAAATTGCTGTCTATAATCTTACGTAGCTAACTGGTTGATGGCTATATTATTTTTGTTCGTCTAAATTTGTTATTTAGTCTTGTTTTATTACAAATTATTAAAGCGTGCAAATGCCTATTGGCATGCTTCAATAATTTATAACAGAACAAATTCATATTAACAAATTATTTATGTCCAAATCTCTGACTGAATATGAAATGTTAGCATGGAAAACATTTACTTTTGCTCTAGATCCCTCATTTTCTTTTGAAAGCCCTAATAAGAGCTTCCAGCACTCAACCAATGACACACTGTCTAATCATAATGTGTAACTTATTGTTTAATGGGTAACTTTCTTTTTATAGTCGTTTCATTTTCATCTCACCTGACTGAAAGTCAGGGTGAACTTTTCTTATCACTTTTCGTCCGTCGTCCTTTGTCTGTCATCAGTCGTCCTGCGTGAAGGTGGTGTTTGAGCCTCTTTCTCCTAAACCACTGGCCACATTTTAATTAATTTCATGTAAGTAGTGGTTATATAGGGGCATTTTGATTTTTATGCAAATTAGGTTTCGGTTCATATTGAGCAGAGGGGTGGGGAAAAAATGGCCAGATTTGAAAAACTTCCAATGAACCACCAGTAGCAGAGACTTGATATGTGGTATACAGAGTTCTTTTGAGGTTTAGAATCAAGTTTGTTCAAGAGAAGTTTGTCGGGCATTATTTGCCTCCGTTATGGGAGGGGCAAAAATTTAGGCCACGCCTAAAATTTCTATTTTCAGAAACGTGAGGTCGATTTGAACCAAATTTGATATGAGATGATAATGGGTCATAAGTAGTTGATTGATGCAAAAAAAATTTTCTGATTGCCCTGTGGGAACCTCTGGAGCTAAAAATATGAAAAACCTTAAAACTGCCATATCTCCAAAACTACATGGCACAGAGAATTCTTATTTTGTATAGAGCTTACTTTTATCCAGTAGAATAGAATGGTCAAAAAATCCCTGTCAGTTTGATTACTGGGTACTTTTTTCAGGACTTTGAAAAAGTGCTGAGTCAGCACTTTTTAACACTGTAGGCAATGGGAAAAGCATTAAAAAATCTTCTCCAGATCCAGCAGGCAGAATTTTTTGATATTTGGTATGCAACGTTGTAGGGTGGATCTGATTCAAGTTTGTTCAAATCGGTCCCCTGGGTTTATATTAGGGCTCAGTATAGGAGCCCGATTTCGAACTTAGTGCATTTCAGGCAAATTTCTTAAAAAATCTTCCTTCTCCAGATCAAGCAGGCAGAATCTTTTGATATTTGGTATGCAACATTGTGGGGTGGATCTGATTCAAGTTTGTTCAAATCGGCCCCCTCTGGATTCATATTTGGGCTCCATATAGAAGCAGGAATTCGAACTTAGTGCATTTCAGGCAAATTTCTTAAAAAAACTCTTCTCCAGATCCAGCAGGCAGAATTTTTTGATATTTGGTATGCAACATTGTGGGGTGGATCTGATTCAAGTTTGTTCAAATCGGCTCCCTGGGTTTATATTTGGGCTCGGTACAGGAGTCCAAATTTGAACTTAGTGCATTTCAGGCAAATTTCTTAGAAAATTTTCTTCTCAAGATCCAGCAGGCAGAATCTTTTGATATTGGGAATGCACCATGCTTAGGGGATGAGATTCAAGTTTGTCAAGCCAAGTCCCTGGGTTCATATTTGGGCTCACTGTGGTAGCCCAAATTATAACTTAGTTCAAAATGAGGAATTTTCTTTAAAAATCTTCTTCAGATCCAGCAGTCGGAATGTTTTGATATTTGGTATGCAGCATCCTTAGGGGGGTGAGATTCAAGTTTGTTCAAGCCATATCCTTAGGTCCATATTTGGGCTCACTGTGGGAGCCTGAATGATAACTTAGTTCAAAATGAGGAATTTTAAAAAAAATCTTCTTCAGATCCATCAGTCGGAATGTTTTGATATTTGGTATGCAGCATCCTTGGGGTGAGATTCAAGTTTGTTCAAGCCATGTCCCTAGGTCCATATTTGGACTCACTGTGGGAGCTCGAATTGCAACTTAGTTCAAAATGAGGAATTTTCTTTAAAAATCTTCTTCTTCAGATCCACCAGTCGGAATGTTTTGATATTTGGTGTGCAGCATCCTTAGGGAGGTGAGATTCAAGTTTGTTAAAGCCAAGTACCTGGGTCCCTATTTGGGCTCCCTGTGGGAGCCTGAATTATAACTTAGTCAATATGGGGAATTTTTCTTTAAAAATCTTCTTCTTCAGATTCAGCAGTCGGAATGTTTTGATATTTGGCATGCAACATCCTTAGGGGGTGAGATTCAAGTTTGTCCAAGCCAAGTCCCTGGGTTTATATTTGGGCTCACGGTGGGAGCCCGAATGATAACTTAGTTCAAAATGAGGAATTTTCATTAAAAATCTTCTTCTTCAGATCCAGCAGATGAATGCTTTTGATATTTGGTATGCGGCATCCTTAGGGGGGTGAGATTCAAGTTTGTCCAAGCCAAGTCCCTGGGTTTATATTTGGGCTCACTGTGGGAGCCCGAATGATAACTTAGTTCAAAATGAGGAATTTTCATTAAAAATCTTCTTCTTCAGATCCAGCAGATGAATGCTTTTGATATTTGGTATGCAGCATCCTTAGGGGGGTAAGATTCAAGTTTGTTCAAGCCATGTCCCTAGTTCCATAAAATTTGTCTGTCATGACTTCATTCCTTTGTAGTGTTGATGAACCATGTGTAACTGAATGTGACTCCAAATACTTCTTTGAACCACTTTGGCCGGTGAGTGATGAAGGCTCCTTGGGGGCCTCTTGTTTTTTTTTTCTGTTTAGGCTCCTTGGGGGCCTCTTGTTTTTTTTTTCTGTTTGTTTGTCAATTTCATATCTGGCTTTAGTGGCATTTCTAAATGTGAGTTATCAAATTTTTCTGGTTTGGTTTGAATTTAGCATATATAAATTGTCAACAATTTCATTAACCATTAAGGGCCTATAAAAAAGGTCTGGAATTCGCACCAATTTTCATACTTTTTTATGTGTTTAATCCAAGATGACTGCTGGCGGCCTTGTTTTTCAACAAGAATTTAAGACAAATTCAGTAACTCGCATAAAAATATATGAAATTTTGAAAAAAAACAAGTGAAAACATGCAGTCTCTACGGTGTAACAATGGAATTTTTGACAATTTATATGCCAAATCGAAGATGGCCACTGGTGGCCATGTTTTTTCAACCAAATTTGGAAAAACTCAATAGCTCACATTTAGGCATTGCCTGAAAGCCACATATGAAATTTGAAATTGATTGGTTGAGAACTGCAGCCTGTCAGTTGAGCTCAAAGAATTATTACAGAGGAATGTACGTACTTATATGTACAGATGGACAACAAATCGCAAGCAGTTGCAATAACTCAAACTTAACATTGTCAAGTTGAGTTAAAACAATAACTAATCACTTTTCAAAAAAAAGCCAACTGTGTACTTATGAGATCTAACACTAATTAGTCTGTGCGAAACACACATACTATTGTTTTTGCACGGTTTCTTTTTCTTTTTCTTTTTTTTCTTCTGCTCTTTCTTCTTCTCCTGTCTTCTGTCTTCTCATCACTTTTTTGTCTGCAAGATAACTCGAAAACGAATTGCCCTATCTCGTTGATTTTTGGCATGCTGATAAACAGTCATAAGTTCTCGGCCACCTATGTTTTTCAGATTCCAGGGGTATTAGTGGTGTCTGTAGGGGTGTTTTGAAAGTGGGTCACGCCTGTATCTCAGGTGTGGTATGATGTATAGACCTGGGACCAACACCAAATGAGTCGACACTCGATGGAGATTCAAAATATGGGTCAAGGTCATGGAGGTCACCTAGGGGTCATTAGGTGCATTTTTCATAATTGCTGGAAATCGCATTTTTGACACCCCTAAAGCATTCTTGATGTACACACATGCATTTTGACGTAAAAAAAAAGTGGGCATAGCCAAAATTTTTGAAAGTGGGTCACGCTCATATCTCAAGCATGGTATGACGTATGGACCTGGGATCAACACCAAATGAGTCGACACACGATGGAGATTCAAAATATGGATCAAGGTCACGGAGGTCACCTAGGGGTCATTAAGTGCATTTTTCATAATTGCAAGAAATCACATTTTTTGACCCCCTGAAGCATTCCTGACATACACACATACATTTTGACGTTAAAAAAAGTGGGTGTGGCCAAAATTTTTGAAAGTGGGTCACGCTCATATCTCAAGCATGGTATGACGTATGGACCTGGGACCAATACCAAATGAGTCGACACTCGATGGAGATTCAAAATATGGGTCAAGGTAACGGAGGTCACCTAGGGGTCTTTAATTGCATTTTTCATAAATGCTAGAAATCACATTTTTTGACCCCCTGAAGCATTCCTGACATACACACATGCATTTTGACGTAAAAAAGTGGGCGTGGCCAAAATTATTGAAAGTGGGTTACTCTCATATCTCAAGCATGGTATGACGTATGGGCCTGGGACCAACACCAAATGAGTCGACACACGATGGAGATTGAAAATATGGGTCAAGGTCACGGAGGTCACCTAGGGGTCATTAAGTGCATTTTTCATAATTGCTGGAAATCACATTTTTTGACCCCCTAAAGCATTCCTGATGTACACACATGCATTTTGATGTAATAAAAAAATGGGCATGGCCAACATTTTTAAAAGTGGGTCATGGTCATATCTCCAGCATGATGTGATAAATGGACCTGGAACTAACACCAAATGAGTCAAAAACTCGATAGAGGTTCAAAATATGGGTCAAGGTCGTGTTATATATTCTATTCAAAGTTTTAACCTTCAACTCGTTTTTGAGCCTTGAATTCAAGTAACTTGTTAATAAAAATGGCTCATTTTTAGTTCATTTTTCTTCCATTTATGAATGGTATATCGAAAAATGATTTACATGTTCGTATTCACAATTACCTATCGAGCATATTTTCTATTGTACGTTTGGTTGTAAAGTTTAACCATATGCCCATTCTCTTTGCATAAAGATAGATGCTGTCCAAAAAACTCACGCTTTTTCAGAATTTGGTACAATTAAGTGACAGTTTACTCCATTCCTTATTGACTGAGTGCTGACTGTTTTCAATAGCTGCATGCAGCAGTCATAGTATGAAAACTTTTGTTTTATATGTGAGTATTAAAAGTTTAACCCTTAGCTGATTTGAGACTCCCATATGGGTACCGTCTGAATAATTGTGATTTTCGTAATATCTGAAAATTCTGTTGACATTCAGATTTACAGTTCAAGTCCAAGAAGATTTTCCTTGATAGGGTAGCTGTAACGTTTAACCTAATCCCTGTTTCGGTTGCATAAAGATAGGTGCCGTCGAAAATAACTCCATTTTTCAGAATTTGGTAAGTTTAAGTCTCGCAATTTACTCCATTCCTAATTGATTGAGTGCTGAATGTTGTCTATGGGTGCATGCGGCTAGCAAAGTATGACAACTTTTGTTTTACGTGTTATTATTAAAAGTTTAATCCTTGGCAGATTTGAGAGTTCCCAAGTGAGTACTGTTGAAATAATTGTTATTTTCGGAAAATCAGTACCTGAATATTCGTAAGCATGCAGTGATCTTTCGGTCCTATATAAAGGTGCAAATAGTTAAAGTTGAACAGTTCATCAGACAGAAAGAATGCCAAACTCTGCCGTTGACAGGAAAATAATGAATGGAAATTTCATTGCATTGAAAATAAAGTGGCAACCAACCGTTCCCATGGTTTCCACACGAGGCGTGGTGTTTTCCAATTTTCACGCGGTCAGAACACTCGATTTCATGCTCAAATGTCTGCCTTCAGCGGTCTGGACACAGTTTGTGTATGTCTGAAGTGCTATTTTAATGTCTTATATGCAAATTCTCATTAATCTTTTCCCGCCAAAAACCTACTCACCGCCGTTTTTTTTCTCACCTTTGACTTCTGACGATTCTCAAATGTTTCAAGGTTGCGATGGGATCCCTGGGTGCTGTTCTTAGTGAAACTACTTTGATTTATAGCCATCTCTCCATCAGTCACACTCTATTGTAACTTTTAAGTGGACCTACCCCAGAGAGGGGGCACCACGAGACATTGTGCCCATTCCCGCCCTCTTCTTTCGCTCCGACTTGAAAAAGAACAAATTCAGAAAATTACCTCCTCTTTTCAAAAACGCTATATGTCAGCGAATTCTCCGCGGATTTCTACGAAATTTTCACTCAGCATTTACGAATAGTTGCTCCGTCGGATGCCTGGAAAGGCGACTCGAATTGCGCATTTCCTCAAGACCAATTCGAAAAGAGCGTATGCACATGCGCTGGAGGCTCCCACAGGCTACGAGTTGGTTGTTGGATTTTTCAGGCACAGGTCGAGTTGGACAGAGTTTCTAGAACAAACGTTGAATATTTCGAGTCGCTACTCCAAAAACTCTCTCCACAATCTACTGTACATGTAACAGAGTGTATACTTTTTATGACCTGCCGGCAGTACCAACCACCCTTCTAGTTTTATATCATGTTATTAATAAACGTTTAACCCTTGGCAGATTTGGGACTTCTCTTATGGGTACATCCACTGTGTTTTCACCCCGTTGCAGGACTCAAGAAAGATACTACATACACTGTCGCGCGGGGATAGTAGAACACATTCACAGAATTTCAAGTGGCTGCCTTGGACGGTCTGGCTACAATTGGCGTATGTCCTTCTTATGCCAACAACAAATAGTCAGGGGGCATATTGTTTTACCTCTGTCTTTCCCGCTGTGTTTCTGCATATAGGGTACATTGTTTGTCCGTCTAACCTCTCTTCTTAGCTCATCTTGACAAAGTCAAGCTGAGCTAATCTCATTGCTTTCCATCCGTCGTCCGCCGTACGGCAACATCATTTTTAGCTCAACTTTGGCAAAGCCAAACTTGAGCTTTTGTCTTGGCCCGTCATCCGCCTGTCTGTCCATACATCAACAATTAGATACGGCTCGGGCTAGAGGCCGTATTTATGAACCGATCTTTACGAAACTTCTTGGGTACCTTTGTTATGACCATGGGACGAGAACTAGTGTTTTTGGGTGTGTCCAAAATTAAAGATGGCTGCCAGCCGCCATTTTGTACCGACGATGCAGAAATCTGTTTTTTGTACAGAACTTCCATATGAAAGCTCTGATTTGAATAATTTTTTGTATGAATGTTTAGTACCATGGGATACATCACATATAATACAGGTTTTTTTCTCGTGCGTAAATTATGCAAATTAGACTAACTTTGATGTTTTTTGGTGTTACTTTCAGCACTGTAAGTGCAAATGCCAATACGGCTCGGGCTAGAGGCCGTATTTATGAACCGATCTTTAAAAAACTTCTTGGGTACCTTTGGTATCACCGTGGGACGAGAACAAGTGTTTTTGGGTCCGGTCCGAAATTCAAGATGGCCGATGGCAGCAATTTTGTACAAAATTTGGTGCAATCAGATTTTTGCACAGAACTTCCATATGAAAGCGCTGATTTGAATAATTTTTTGTGTGAATGTTTAGTGCCATGGGATACATCACATATAATACAGGTTTTTTTCTCGTGCAGAAATTATGCAAATTAGATGAATTTTGATTTTTTCAGTGCAACTAATCTCATTACGGAACTTGTGTAATATTTTCTGTTGATGACATTTCCATGGAGCTTCTCCATCCATCTGTTTCCTATGGTGATTATCAGAACGTCTGATCGAGCTACCGAACCAACATCATCATTCTTCATAATAGAGAACACCTCGTTAACCAATGATTGACTTGCAGTCGGGATTATTCTGCCACACATAACATCACTTTGGATGACAAGACAACTTTGACTATCCTTGTAGGACAACTGAGCACCACATTTTGTGAGATGTCCTTGAAAGCCAACTTTTTTCAACCACTCAAAGCATCTTGGACATGGCCCATAATCTCTTAATTTAAATGTTCCTTTTTCAAATCGCCGTCCCAGAATGATGTCCCCTTTGCCTTTCTTTGCTACAAGTATATTGTGAGTGTTATCAGCTCTTCTTCGCAATTGTGCAATTAATCTCTTTTTCTTCTTCTGGTCATCTTCCGCCATGAATACTTTTACTTCAGTTTCATCTTTATGTCTTCTCTGGAAATGCTGCGCAAAATTTGAAAACATTTTGTCTGTAGAACAAAATGGGCAAGAATGGTATGAGGTATATTGTCTGTCTGACTTTTTTTTAACTCCTTCTCGCTTAAAACTTTGTTACTCTTTTCACAAACACAAATTTGTTTTCTTGACATCTGACAATACATCCTTCAGTATAAAATGAACTTTCAGGTATATAATCATCATCATCATCATCACTTCCGGATTTCGGGCAAGGTTCAGTATTACCCTCAATTTCACCACTAGTATTATTCTCCAGCACTTCCAGTTCATTACATGGAACTGGTTCACTTCCAGTCTCGGAGGAAGGTTGATTTTCACCCTCAATTTCACCACTAGCATTATTCTCCAGCAATTCCAGTTCATTACATGGAACTGGTTCACTTCCAGTCTCGGAGAAAGGTTGATTTTCACCCTCAGTTTCACCTCTAGCATTATTCTCCAGCACTTCCAGTTCATTACGGAACTGGTTCACTTCCAGTCTCTGAGAAAGGTTGATTTTCACCCTCAATTTCACCACTAGCATTATTCTCCAGCACTTCCAGTTCATTACATGGAACTGGTTCACGTCCAGTCTCAGAGAAAGGTTGATTTTCACCCTCAATTTCACCACTAGCATTATTCTCCAGCACTTCCAGTTCATTACATGGAACTGGTTCACTTCCAGACTCGGAGAAAGGTTGATTTTCACCCTCTATTTCACCACTATAATTATTCTGCAGCAATTTCAGTTCATTACATGAAATTACATCACTTCTGGACTCCGGAAAAGGTTCAGTGTTACCCTCCATTTCACTACCGTCAGTCTCAAGTGTTTTTATTTTCTTAGATGAAACTCCATCAATTCCAGTTTCTGAACAGTGTTCTTTGTTACAATCTGTTTCACAACCAACATTGTCATCCAGTGCTTTTCTTTTCCAAGATGAAACTGCAGAATAAAGATATACATTAGATACTTCAGATAGGTCACGAATGTGTCATCTGAACTAAAATTAAGGGCGCACAGTCCATAATGGTGTCACAACGTCCACAGTCAAACAGAAATTTTCAAAGATAAAACTAACAGAATTTCAAGCGTGTTTTTTATCATAAATTATTGAAATAGTTAAAGAACAACATTTTAACCCTTTACCTAACACAAGTGTTTGAAATTTATACCAAAATATTTCAGTATTTTTCAAAAACAAATATATTTTTTTCTTCCAAAACAGCTTATGACCCCTCATTGGAACGAATGCATTGTGCTCGTTCAATGCACACATTCCAATAAGGGGTAATAAATTATGTTTTGGAAGAAAAAAAATTTTTTGGGGGGGGGGGGGGGGAATTGTGTGATGGGTTTTGGCCAATACATTGGGTAAAGGGTTAAAAGAACTTCCGAAGCTCAAACATTAACTGGACAGACATTCCTACATTTTTCTATCAAATATAATTTCTATGGATTACTATGTCCTTTGAGTAATGCAACAATTTTATTTACCTCCAAAACACCAATCTGGATATCCAGATGTAAATTCCCATCGAAAGGGGTTAATACAGTTTTACATCTTCATTATCTCTGTTGTCCAGCCAGTTAATGGTTAATGTCAAAATAGTCAATTAGAGATTAAAATTCCATTGTATAAGTACAGGAGTATACAGCAGGTTGAAGGTTAGGCATCCAGCCCAAGCAGCAATTGGTCAAGGGTCAATGTGCATTTAATAATGATTTAGGACCGCCAAAGGTTAACCCTTTACCCAACGTAACGGCCAAAACCGGCCAGCGCTATTCTCAAAAATCGCCAATTAATTTTCATTATTTTTTCATTTTTTGTCTCAAAAACATAGGTTATGACCCCTCTTTGGAACGAGCTCGTTCCAACGAGGGGTCATAACCTATGTTTTTGAGACAAAAAATGAAAAAAATTAGTTATTCAAGAATTTTTTTTGCAAGTGTCGTCTGCTTTTCATGTTAGGTAAAGGGTTAATACAGGGAGGGAGACCCTAAGTTCCACTGGACTAACAGGTGATTTTAAGGGTTACATACAGTATAATAACTGTCTCCCTGGACTGTATGACCAAATGGATTACGACTAGAACTGTACTGTACTGTTTCTGAACTATGAGCATTTCCTTAATTTTTCTATACGCAACATGCATACAATTTATTATAATTTACAGTTTTACACAGGGAAATTAAACAATTATTTAATTCTAAATGGGTTTCAATTAATAATAAATGTAATTAAATAATAGAGAATTCCATCGGGGTAGAATAAGTTTCATTCTATTCCAGTGGAAGATTCTTTTATACCCAAGACTTTTTACCTTAACTTGACGAAGTCAAGGTAAGCTATTGCCGTGGGGTTGACGGACATCTGTGTGTCTGTCTGTCTGTCTGTCTGTCTGTCCACAATTGCTTCAGACCACCCTACAGGTCACATTTGTCATCCGATCATGACCAAACTTCATTCACATGTTCGGGGTAATGCCTTGATGAGAACATCCCCTTTTGGTTCCGGTCCCCTGCCTAAGATGGCCACCATGGTGGCCATCTTGAATTCCTTTGTCTATGCGTACAGGTCACCTTTATCATCCGATCATGACCAATCTTCATATATATGTTTGGGTCAATGCCTAGATGAGAACGTCCCCTTTTTGTTCTGGTCCGCTGCCCCAAATGGCCGCTACGGTGGCCATCTTGCATTCCTTTGTCTCAGCCTACAGATCACATTTATCATCCGATCATGACCAAACTTCCTATATATATCTCGGTTAATGCCATGACCAGTGTGTCCAAATTTCATTAAGATCAGTCAAAGAGAAGTCAAGTTTTTGACATCAGAAAATATGAAACACAGTATTGATTATTTCACAATTGCTACACACAGTGGCTCAATGATAGCCAGCCAGCACAGCAATCTGGTTTATTGGATGCCTCTATTTTTAGATACAGCAGGAGGTATTTAATACTGTGTACTGGGTAACTCCAATTTTAGACCAAATATCTGTTAGCTCTCAGTTTCACCCTGCTGGCAGGTCATGTATCAAAATGAAGGGAAAAGGTGTAGTTTAATACTTTAAACTTTATTGTAGTTGGCTTGTTATCATTGACACACCCAATTGAAACTAAACATAATAGCTCTAATCAAATTGTTACTGCTGAAGTTTTTATTTGGATGTCATATATCAAAATGAAGGACTGGGCAATAACTAAGAATTTTCCTAATAATGACAACATATACCAACTTGGGATTTTCAACAGTGCAGCGAGGTTGACAAATTCACTATATATCTCAATATGTCAAGTAAATATCCAAATAAATGGAAGATGAATACTTTTCATTGTCACTGGTGGATGCAAAAACTGAACTTTCATTTTGTCCAAATCTGCAGATCACATTTCTCATTCGATTAAACTTCATATGCATATTTGGGTTAATGGCTACACCGGAATTATAGAACAGGTCATGTGCATAGACTAGGTCATATACATAAGACTAGGTCATATACACACACTATGTCATATGCATATATCAGATAATATCCATAGACTAGGTCATATGCATAGACCCATATTCTTATTTTTTCCTGAAATCAGTAAATTTACATTATTAACAATAAATATGTCTTTTTGTCAAGTTAAGCTACAGTGTCATTGACACTCATTATTTTTAAGCATGATCATTTTACACGACAGAGAATTCTGTCAGGGTAGAATGGAGACCATTCCGGTACCCAGAGGGAACCTTCTCCTGACTGTCTGGCATCCAAATAAATAAACATATGGCCTGTGGTGTGTTAATAGCATCGTCTGCACCGCTATTTATACTTTAAGAAATTGCACAGAAATTGTGGGGTCATGTGATCAAATTTCTGCAGGGTCAGGTTACATATTCTCTAGCTCTTCTGCAGTAAATGTGCACGATTCCCACTAAATGGAATATTAAATTTGTATGTAAAAGTCTTGCTAAGGCAATACTTTAAAAGTTAAAAAATTTATAGTAATTTATATATTTTTTATACTTACCAATGACCCAGACATAGCTGGTGCTAACTCTTAAAATACTAGGGCCAAACACAAATTTTGCCCCCCAATCCCCCAATTTTGCATCTAAAACCAAAAGAAATCATGTCCTGAAGGTCCTCCATACTTTGCCCTCACTGCGCATGTGCAGTGTCAAGGACGTCCCGAAATTGGCGCCAATTATCATTCTTACAAGCAGTGCCTGGTCAGCGCTATGTACTCAGTGGGGAGGTATGAGTTCCCAACTCCTGGGAGGGCCATCCCCGTCTGGGTCATTGGTAAGTATAAAAAATATATAAATTACTATAAATTTTTATACTGTACCAATGACCCAGACATAGCTGAATAGTAAAAAGGCTGAAGGGCCTAGGACATAGAGGAAAATCCAATAAGCTCAACTATATCAATAGAGTCAACCCCTCAAGGAGAAAAGGAGTATTAGGCTTTACATGTATCTTTCTTATTTTATGATAAATTAGAAAGATACAATACTCTTCATAATTGAGCACAATAACATTCATGTTCTCTATTAACATCCAGTATAACCCCTTATACTAATTATTTTTAAAGTAAGCCAATAAATAAAGTTAGTCCAGAGAATTGAGACTCTTGATATTCTTTTAAAAGTGTCCGAGGATTGTATATTAACGCCCGTTTGACACTTGACATATACAAATGCATCACACTGAGCTACACTTTAAAAATATGACATGAATGAATTTTTAACATTAATATTACACTTTAAAACCATCCCGGAAACGACTCAGAATTACTGACTCCGGAGGAGGAATCCCCTTGCTTTTCACTATAAAGCAGGTGACCTAAGGGAACACCCCCCCCCCCCCCCCCCTTCCCCTTGCCCTGGGACAAATAGCCCAGAGCGAAGAGAGGGCAGCAGGACGGAGTCACTGCCGGAACAGAAAGCCTGCATAACTATAGTTTCAACTGTTTAGTGGACGACATTCTGAGCAACAGATAACGGACCTAAACAATGCAGGTCTCCAGAAATGGACTCAATATTTCTGAGATAAAAATTCGTGAATGTGGATGGCTGAGACCAATAAGCAGCCTTCATTAAATCTGTAATAGCAACACTATTTGCGTAAGCCCAAGATGTAGAAAGAGCTCTTACTTCATGAGCCGAGATCTTAAGCACAGACTGCTGAGTAGAAGATAGATTATCATAAGCAGTACGGATAGTTAATTGAATCCATCTAGCAATAGAATGGACGGAAATGTCCTTTCTATTAGGCATCAGAGACAGAAAGAAGCGTTTTCGTCCCTTTCTGATAAACTGAGATCTTTGCTTATAAATACGTAAAGTTCTAACAGGACAGAGTAAAGGCCTACGCCCGTCTGAAGACGGCAAAGCCTTAATAACAATAGGTTCCAGATATTTATTAGGAGCCTGATTCTTAGCTAAAAATCCAACATTAGTAGTGAAGGTGATAGTGTTCCCGACACTACGATAGTGAGAATCATCCACCGATAGTGCATGAAGCTCACTGACTCTTCTAGCAGAAGAGAAAGCTAAGAGAAAAGCTGTCTTATAAGACAAGAATTTGAAATCAACTGTCCCAAGAGGCTCAAATGGCTTTTCCTTCAGTTTAAGAAGAACCCAAGCTAAATTCCACTTAGGAATTAATCGAAGAGTTCTGGGTCTGTTTATCGAGAAGTTTCTAACTAACTTAGATAAAGAGACATTAGATCCAATTTGTAAACTATCATGGTGTGCATAGGTATCAGATAACATAGACCTAGAACCCTTAATAGTAACAGGCTGTAGTTTGATCTCGTCAAACAAGTATACTAGAAAGTTTGCAATGTCTGGTATGGAGGGATCAAAAATATCAACAGAATGATCCCTACACCAACGACGAAAAACCTTCCACTTAGCCGCATAGTTTAGCGAAGAGGAGGTCCTCCTACAGTTAGAAATCGCTTCCACTGCACGTCCTGTAAAGTGCTTGCCATGCAAGAAGGACCGCACAACGGAAATACGTGAAGGTTGAGACCTTGCGGGTTGTGATGAAGTTGACGCGATTTCCCCTGCGAAAGAAGATCCTCCCGTGGAGGAAGCTTTCGCGGTAGGTCCCACAGCAGACACCTGAGTAGATTTATCCACAGTCTCTGTGGAGACAGAGATGCTACCAACAGAATCTTGCATTGAGATTGTTTTATCTTTAGCAACACTTGCTGAATTAACGGCGCTGGAGGATACGCATATCCTATCATTCCGTCCCATGAGATCGACAGAGCATCTACTGCATATGCTCATGGATCCGGACATGGTGACACATACGTCTGCAACTGATTGTTGAGATGTGTCGCAAATAAGTCTATCATTGGCCGTTCCCATTGGTAGCAAATCTGATTGAATACCTGTTTGTTGAGAGTCCACTCTGATGGCAACAAGCGACCCTTCCGTGAAAGGGAGTCTGCTAGTACATTCAGACGACCCGGTATATGACGGACCGAAAGTAGAACTTGGTGTTCTAGAGCAAACAGAAGGATTCTTTCCGTTAACTTGAATAACGGAATGGAATGAGTGCCTCCCTGGTTCCGGATATACGCCACTACTGTCGTATTGTCGGACAGGATTTGGACATGAGCTTTCTGAATAATGTCCATCCAGTGACGTAACGCAAGCCAAATTGACATCATTTCCTTGATGTTTATGTGCTTGCTTAGAAACTGTGGATCCCAAAGACCCTGGCACCTCGAATCCGTTGGGATCAATGTTGCACCCCAACCTGTTTGACTGGCATCCGTCATAATCGTAAAACTCGGTTCCGGCAACTGCAGTGGAACTCCCTGAGTCAACCACTGAATGTTTGCCCAAGTCTGAATCTGTTGTTTCACTTGATCTGACAAGAGAACGTCTATATCGAGCGAATGAATCTTCACACTCCAATTCTGAGTCAAGAAAATTTGGAGAGGACGAGTGCGCAACCGCCCCATCGGAATGAGATCCGCAGCGGCTCCGCACAGACCTATCAGTCTCATGAACTCCCTCACTGTGACTTTGTCTGCATGAAGAAAATAGCGAGCGTAACAACTGATTAATTCGCTCTGGTTAACGGCAGACGAACGAGATTGTTGTGCGTCTCGAAGCTCATTCCCAGGTGAGTGAATGACTTGGACGGCACCAGATCCGACTTCTCCTCGTTTATAACAAAACCGAGACGTCGGAGCAATAGAAGCAGATTCTGCACATCGTTCTGAAGCGTTAACTCGTTGCCGTACCTCTGAAGAATGTCGTCCAGGTAGGCCGACGTTACCGCAGACGAATGAGCTCGGAAATACATCTTTACCGAGTTCATTACTCGAGTGAAAGCCCAGGGCGCTAGGTTCAATCCGAAGCACATCGCCCGGAATTGATATACAACTCCTAGGACTGCGAAGCGTAGATACTTTCTGAATGTCGGATGTACCATGACGTGAAAGTACGCATCTTTGAGATCTATGCTTGTAGCATAATCGTTCACCTGAATACTCGCTCTGACCGATCGAATCGTCTCCATATAGAACTTTGGAGCGACAATCAGCTTGTTTATCCAGCTCAAATCTATAACTGGACGGAACGAGCCGTCTGGTTTCGGAACCAGAAATAGATGGCTGTAGAACCCCGGTGATTCCTGGTCTTCTACGACCTCTACCGCGTTCTTCATCAAAAGAGACTGTGCCTCCGATAACAGAGCGTCTCTTTTCTGCGGATTTGACGGAAGTTGAGTCCATTTTGGACTTCGAGTTAATGGAGGCTTTCGTTTGAAGGATATTCTTAGTCCTTCCTAAATCACCCCTCTCACCCAAGGGTCGTCCGTAATCGATGCCCACTCTTCTGAAAAACTCGACAACCTTCCGCCAACCGGAACACGATAGAGGTTCAAACCATCACCTCCTGGACCTGCGAGGCCTGCGGGAGGAGAAACCACGTCCTCCACGACCCACACCCTGTCCGGCGACCTCGGGACGTCAGACCGGTTGTCCCAGCCCGAAGAACATCCTGCACGTGAGTCGCTGCCTTGACGGTCTCTAGAATAAGACCAAGAGGACGCAAAGGAACCTCTATAGGAACCTCTCCTGGGCGTATTTGTCCCAGAAGTGCCTGTCTTACTCTTACCTGCTGTATCCGACTTTTTGGAAGCGGATTTAAAAAGCAGAGAATCCGAAGCTTTCTTAGTTATTTTATCATCGATTGCTGAAAGCTTGCCGTCGAAGAGAAGCTCTCCGGAGACCGAAGCGACTCTGAGAGAGTTCTTCACCTTACTATCCACGCGTGTGGATGTAGCTAGGGCTACGTCACGTCTAACCAACTCCAGGTTTGCCACTGAAAGGGCGGAGTTATACGTGGAATAAGCTACTGCCCTTGAAAGAAGTCTAAATGAGGATTGTATATCCTGGAATTCTTTCCCTTGAAGATGCAGTGATAACGCCTTTGTAGAGTGGTCTGCGTATGATAAAGCGTCTAAGCTGGCTCTGTTAGACGTAATTGTCGTATCCAACACCGCGATTGGAATGGACATAGACAACGGTAATGACAATTCCAAGTCTCCCGCCTCGTCGTCTAGACGCGGAGGAACTCTCGGTATACCCTGTCCTGCCGTATCAAATTTATTCCTTGAATTGATGAAAGGCAGGTTAAGAGCATTGGCGGACAAGAAACCAGCTTTGCCTGTTTTGGAAGCAAGCTTAAAGATAGCGTCGTTCAATAATTCGAATGTTCTTGTAACATTATTGGTCTGTGACGGAAACTCAGGGACGATGTCTCTGAACCGCTCGAAGAATTCAGTGTCGAATGACGCTATCAGTCTCTTATCCGGTATCGCAGCAGTCTGGCCCGACGGAACAACTTGAGGAAGGAAGTGCCGGATGAAATCTACGGCAGCTTTATGTTGTTCCGAAAGGGATAGCTCCAAGTCCTCCGTATCCCTTTCACCATCCGGTCGGACCTCATGATGCTCCCGGTCGTCCGCACCCGATGCTTCGGCGGAGCGTACCGACCCAGCACCGTCATCTAGTTCCTGATCCGACAACGATTCTGTCGTTTGCTGGGATGCTGCGATAATTTGTGCTATCTGAGCTAGCACGTCCATCATCGAGGTCTGCGGAGTAGCGGTCTTTCGCTGCTTAGCCGCGGGAAGCTCCGCATCAACTGACTCCCGCATACTTCTCTTATGAGAACATCCGGAGTCTACCGGCCTCTTGTCCCTGGCTACCGGATGACGTGACCTGGTCACCGATGAATCCTTGATCGGCGAAGCTGGCTGAATATCCGTGGTCACGTAGCCAAGGTGCGGTCGTGTGCGCTGCTGAGAGGATGAGGAAGCCTGTACAGTCTCTGCGGGCTGCCTATGTAACGGACCGTCCCGAGCGGCGGACGTATGCTCCGCTTGCGAAACATTTTGTACCCCAACATCTGGTCCCAGATGTTGTTGTACGAGAGAGGGGCCTCTCTCGCTCGCGGCCCGGCTGGACCTGGACGAGCTAGGAACCGGACTAGAAGGCTTCCTCCGATCTCTCCTCTTATCTGCCGTCACTGGGTGTGCACCTTGTATGTTTATAGTGCTCGCATCACCCAAAACTACTTCCTGGACCTCAACGGATGAACCCGGCTGCCGAACCATTCGGTGAATGGACACTACACCGGGCGAGCTAGCGGACGACAGCGCCATCGATCCTACTAGGGACCTCTTAGGCAACTGTTGTATATCCATGAGCACTTTTGCCGCTAGCTCTTCATTAGATTATGACGACGGAAGCGCACCTTTGGTAGATAACATGGAAACATCACCCTGTTCTTGTTCCTCTGAAATAGAAACTGATAAACTAGAGTGACCCTGCGGAGAAAGACCGGCATAGCCCTTTCCCCGCTAACAACATCCCGTGACACACGTTTCCAATGTTTGTCATCCCAATATTCACATACTGAACAGGAGTTAGTGCGAGTACACTGACTACAATTAATACAATGATCATGAAAGTCAGAGGAAGATTTCCTCTCATTACAATTTGAACAATATCCTAGTACTCGCACGAACCCCTGAAAACAAAGAAACATAATAACATGATCCATTAACATTGAAAAAACAATTGAAATCAAAAATAATTTTTGAAAAAATATTTTTTCAGCAAAGCCCAAGTTTCTGAAAAGTAACGTTGAGCCCCAATGGATCCCAAGCCTAAGTGTGGACAAAAATTTTAAAATTATTTTAAATAATTAATGCAACACTTACGAATAATAATACTCTATCTTGTAATGAGATAAACTACTACAAAGGCAAAAAGCACCCCAGAAAACATGACTCCAGGCACTGACAATCCTGGCCCGAAATCAGTTACCAAAATATACACTATCTGATGCAAAACAGAGACTTCCAGGGAAGAATCTGCAGAACATCAGATGGCAGATGCAGAACACAACGTCTAAACACCCATGGGTGAGAACGTAAACATGGGGAAAATAACAGAATTCATATTGTTACCAAGCTAATTCTCCCAAGAAATTTTAGTAGTAATCTTACTCAAAAATATGCCAAAAGCATGGGAGAATAGCAATGGGGGGACTTAAAGGACAAGGGGAGAGGAAACACTGAATAAGCAGTGCAACTTCATAGCAAGAATGACAACAACAGGCCTATGCCTCGAAAATAGGCAACTTAACATAATTTCATTACAAAATTTTAAGTTACAGCCCTGAATATTTTCTGTCACTCCTTTTTCCTCTCCTCCTTCTATATCCTCCTTAGAATCACCATTTCTCCAATATTTATGTGGGTGGCATCATTTAAACTGAGATTTACAAGCACAAAGATCAGTGAGATGTTAACTGATGACGGGCCAAACAAAGAATGATAATTGGCGCCAATTTCGGGACGTCCTTGACACTGCGCATGCGCAGTGAGGGCAAAGTATGGAGGACCTTCAGGACATGATTTCTTTTGGTTTTAGATGCAAATTTTGGGGATTGGGGGGCAAAATTTGTGTTTGGCCCTAGTATTTTAAGAGTTAGCACCAGCTATGTCTGGGTCATTGGTACAGTATAAAAATATAAGTTTATATCAAACAATTCTGACACAAGGTTGTAAAGATTTTTTAAGAATTTTTCTGATATAGCACCAAGTTAAAATTCGGGCTCCCATAGGGAGCCCAAATATTAACCCAGGCTGATTTGAACAAACTTGAATCTGATCCCTATAAGGATGGTGTATACCAAATATCAAATGATAATGATTGCTAAAAGAGATTTTTTAAAAAATATTCCTCATATTAAAGTAAGTTAACATTTGGGCTATCATGGAGAGCCCAAATATGGACCCAGCACCTTGATTTGAACAAACTTGAATCTGATCCCCCTAAGGATGCTGTATACCAAATATCAAAAGATTCTGACAAGTGGTCGTTAAGATTTTTAAAGAATTTTCCTCATACTGCACAAAGTGAAAATTCGAACCCAGGGACTTGATTTGAACAAACTTGAATCTGATCCCCCCAAGGATGCTGCATACCAAATATCAAAAGATTCTGACATGTAGTTGTCAAGACGATTTTTGAAAATATCGCACTAAGTTAAAATTTGGTCTCCAACAGGGAGCCCAAATATGAAGCCAGGGACTTGATTTGAACAAACTTGTATCTCATTCCCCTAAGGACCCTGTATACCAAATATCAAATGATTTCCATTGATAGTTCTGTAGAAGATTTTTTTAGACTGTTTAACAAATTTTGATAGTGCTAACAGAGTTATGCCCCTTGTGGAGCCACCTGTGGGCGTGGCAACTTCATGTGAACAAATTTGAATTGGCATATGATAAGGAACAAGCAGACCAAATTTGGTTCAAATCGGTCCGGTGGTTTATTAGTAGTCGATAATGTAATATTAACGACGAGGGACAACGGACGGAATGCGATCACTTAAGCTCCCCCGAGCTATCGCTCAGGTGAGCTAAAATATTACAATATAGTTATATTAGTAGATAGATACACAATGAATGTGACCTGCATGTAGACGAAGCTGATCACTACATGGTAATTTATATTCACTGGATGCAGGCCACGAAATTTCAAATATAATTTGCGCAACAGTTAGAGTGATATTGTGTAGCGTATCCCAATGGCTATTAATAAAAATGTGTGCACTCCAATCTATTAGCCCAAATGTTAAATGCGTTAGGTCCTTAAACTAAATATTGATTAACAACAAATTTTCAATAAAAAACCTACAAATATGGATGTCATTGGAATCAGCACAACACACGGATTCCAATGACATCTATATTTGTAAGGTTTTTATTGAAAATTAAGCCTTCAAGATATAATTTTTAAATATTGGAGAAAATACCCAGGTATAAACAATCCTGTTTAACCCTTTACCTAACACAACTTTAAGAAAAAATATATATTTTTAAAAGATTTGAAAAATTTTCTTATCGAAATTTGTCTTCTAAACCATGGGTTGTTTACCCATCATTGGAACAGGATCGGCGAGCCTGTTCCAATGATGGGTAAGAACCCTTGGTTTGGAATAAAAAATTTGGAACCTTTATGCAAATTTGTTAAGAGGGTAGAAACATTTAGTGCATCAATTAACATTCCGTTCCAAAAATTGTACATTTACATTAATACCTGGTAATTTGCCAATCATGTATGTTGCCCATGCTATGTCATCTTGGAAACATTTCAATGTTGCAGGCTTTCATTTGAAGGCAGTTAAATGAGAAAAAATAAGGAAATGAGAAATAAAACAAACAAGAGGTCCCAGGGGACCTTAGGCACTCACCTGAGAACATGTTGACTGAGAAAACATGTTCTGGAGAAGAAAATGTTGAAACAAGCAAATTCTGGTTGAATTTAACGTCCACTGCATCCGTCACAGATATTAAAAGAAAATTCAACAAGAGTTAGTGCAACAAAGGTGCTAGCCACTGGTTCTGGAGAAGATTTTTAAAGAATTTCCATTAAATTGCTCTCAGTTAAAGTTTGGGCTCCCATAAGGAGCCCAAATATGAACGGTGGGACTTGATTTGAACAAACTTGAATCAGACCCACCCAAGAATGTTGCATACCAAATAACAAAAGATTCTGACCACTGGTTCTGGAGAAAAAGATATTTAAAGAATTTTCTCTAAATTGTACTAAGTTAAAGTTTGGGCTCCCATAGGAAGCCCAAATATGAACTGAGCAACTCTATATGAACAAACTTGTATTAGACCCACCCAAGAATGCTGCATACCAAATATCAAAAGATTCTGACCAGCGGTTCTGGAGAAGATGATTTTTAAAAAATTTTCATTAAATTGTACTAAGTTCAAATTCGGGCTCCCATAGTGAGCCCAAATATCAACCCAGGGACCTGATTTGAACAAACTTGGTTCAGACCCACCCAAGAATGTTTCATTCCAAATATCAAAAGATTCTGGCCACTGGTTCTGGAGAAGATTTTTAAAGAATTTCCATTAAATTGCACTAAGCTAAAGTTCGGGCTCCCATAGGGAGCCCAAATATGAATGGGGGGACTTGGTTTGACCAAACTTGAATCAGACCCACCCAAATGATTCTGACCAGTGTTTCTGGAGAAGATGATTTTTAAAGAATTTTCCTTCAGTTGTACTAAGTTAAAATTTGGGCTCCCATAGTGAGCCCAAACTTGGTTCAGACCCACCCAAGAATGTTACATACCAAATATCAGAAGATTCAGCCCACTGGTTCTGGAGAAGAAGTTTTTAAAGACATTTTTCAAGTATTCAATGGTGCTATCAGAGTTATGCCCCCTGTGGACATGACAACTTCTTCTGAACAAATTTGAATTGTCATATGATAAGAAAGGTCCACACCAAATTTGGACCAAATCGGCCCAGCGGTTTTGGAGGAGAAGTCGTTTGAATAAAATTAACGCGGACGCCGGACGATGATGGCCGGCCGGTGATAAGTTAAGCTCCCTCCGGTGACCTAAAAAGTCAAAGACATTGGAGCTAAACTTGTGAATACCGTATGCATATCATAAGAGTGGCACAGCAACATAGATGATGGCCTTTGTCTGATTTTGTACCTTTGTTATTTCAAAATAAAAATTTAGGTTTAACACTTTACCTAACAAATCGGAGCAAACTGGGCAAAATATAGCTACAAAGATCTGAAATAAGTTTTTACTTTCTCAAGAAAACTATACAATAATGGATATCAATGGAACCTGCTTGACTAGGGCTGTCGCGACTATCATTTTTTGTAATCGACTTATTGTGACCAGTAATCGACGGTTAGTCGATTAATAGTCGCTTCCCATGATTTTTTAGCAAATCATTCTTCTGTTCGTAAAACTCTGAAAATGACAATGGCACCAGTGTGTTCAGACGAAGTGGGTTTGTGGGAACAACAAATCGGTCCCGACTGAAGCTACATGTAGTCCAATCTTGGACCCACAGTCCGTAATATAATTTTGGGGGTTGGTACGTCCTGTAGGACGTACCAACCCCAAAAATAATATTACTGACTGCGTGTCCAAGTTTGAACTAGATTGAAGCCGATGAATTAAAATGAATTTACCAAAGAACGTTCCTGCATATGTTTCCTTTCTGCAATAAGTTTCTCGAAATTTTGAACATTGAGATCTATGCATTCCCTCGTCAGTTGTTAAAATTGGATCTTACTCTGAAGTTCCGAACTTTGAGAAGTGATCTGACGTTCTGACTTTCGTCATAATTTTGTCACTTCCGCGCTTTGGGTTTTCCAATGGGTGCATTCGTGTGTACAAGACTGGAGAAATTCAGAAGAATCTATTCTTCTCGAGTAACTGTGAGTGTTCTTTCTTACACAGTCAGTGACAGTCGTACAGTCTTCTGGATATGAATGTTAACTATGGTTAGATATTTAAAGTTATTCACCTTCATTGATCATTCACCTCACAAAACAATGCAATTTAGCCCCGACGTGTAGTAGACGTGTACCACCTTGAAAATGAACGACGATTGACTAAAAATAAAAAACATCGACTACTTCAATAGTCGACGGTTAGTCGACTAATCGAATAATTGCGACAGCCCTATGCTTGACGAGCCTGTTCCATTGATACCCATATTTGTATTACTTTACTGAGAGGTTTTGCTGAAATTTTACCAAAAATATCAAATTTAATATATTTTTTGAAAAACCTGTGTTAGGTAAAGGGTTAAAGCAATGTTGAGAACAAACAACACACCGTCTGCACAGTTGTAAACTCATGATTGAATGATGTTTTATGTCATTTAAAAAGTGGCCCTTGCGATGACATAACAGAGGTACAAAATCAGACAATGGCAACATATTATATCTAACGGCAGTTCCATATATTGAGACTTTCAGTGAGATTTTCTTCCAGCTACATGGAGAATGTGCTCATGAGTGAAAATTCCGCAGACAATGCGAATGGCCCAATGTGCAGTAGTTTTTTGATGGTTGAAATGGGGGAAATAACATACAAAAAAGTTTTCTGACGACCAAAGGCGACTGACCATATTTTTTCTGCAGTCCTTCGATTTTGAACAACCCAGGTGCGCATTTAGTTGCTTGCTGCTTTTGGGATTCAGGCGCGCACTTTTTGTGGGACGTGCAACATCAGGCCTGTACAAATTTTTTCGAGACTCACTTGCCCAGGGGCAACTGAGTTGTAAAATTCCACTTGCCCCAGTAATTATGTACTTTCAGGTCATAAATGAAATATAAATCAAATTTTGTTTGGGATTATTCAACATTATTTTGAAAGTCAGTAGTGTTGAAACGATTATCCGACTAATCCGAGTCGACGCGATTATTAAATTAGTTGATCTGGAAATCTGCTAGTCGATTACTTGGGAAAAACCACCACCTCCATGCAATCAGGTTATCAGTGCCGTTGAACGTTATCGGGACATACGATTAATTTGTTAAAGCCCCAATGCATTGTTGTGTTGATGATTGTCACTGCTGACAGTCTGTGGGGTGAACTCGGTGACCCGAACTGAACTCAAAGTCTCAAACTTCAAAGACAAGTGTCTCCGGAGTTTCATTGTTTTATGTTGAATCGTTGATTACATACGGTGCCAACTGCGACCTTGACCTTGTTTATTTAAAGGACGATGGCGCCGAAGGCGCCTGAGTGAAGACGTCGAACGTCTTCACTCGATCGTCCTTTATACTAAAAACACTTTTCCTTTTTTATTGGAAGTGGCATCCGAGAAGAGACTCTACGAGATTTACTTTCGTCTGGGGAATTTTTCAAAGGAAACAGAGGCAGAAAAAAGCACATCTCAATGAACCCTTGGACACTAACACACATTCGGGATGTACTGCCTTTGCTTCGACCTGACTTATTCCGAGCACCCTCATTTGGTATATTGACCCATAATACATTGGGAGTCAGACCTAGTAGAGCACCGATTATGTCACGGGACTCCTATAGCAACCCACGCGACTCCATAGCAACAAGGAAACTACTGGGTCGATTTGGCCCAAATTTAGTATATGGACCCATAATACAGCATGACGCCAAACAGGAAGTCCAATGATGATGTCACGTGACTTCCCTAGCAACCAAAGCAACTCCCTAGCAACGGACAAACTATTGGTCCGATTTTGATCAAATTTGGTATATGGACACATAATACAGTGGGAAGCCAAACAGGCAGGCCAATGATGATGTCATGTGACTTCCATAGCAACCAAAGCAACTCCCTAGCAATGGACAAACCACTGGGCCGATTGTGATCAAATTTGGTTTATGGACCCATAATACAGTGGGAATCCAAACAGATGTGCCAATTATGATGTCACATGACTTCCCTAGCAACCAAAGCAACTGACAAACTATTGGTCCGATTTTGACCAAATTTAGTATATGGATCTACATTACACTCGGAATCCAAATAGACAGGTTGATGATGCTGTCACGTAACATCCCTAGCAACCATAGAAACTCCATAGCAACGGACAAACTATTGGGCCGATTTGGACCAAATTGAGTACATGGATCTATATTACATTGGGAATCCAAACAGACAGGTCGATGATGATGTCACGTGACTTCCCTAGCAACCAAAGCAGCTCCCTAGCAACAGACAAACTACTGGGCCGATTTTGATTAAATTAGGTATGTGGACCCATAATACAGTGGGAATCCAAACAGACAGGCTAATGATGATGTCACGTGACTTCCTTAGCAACCAAAGCAACTCCCTAGCAACGGACAACCCATTGGGCCGATTTTGACCAAATTTAGTATATGGGTTTATATTACATTGGGAATCCAAACAGACAGGTCGATGATGATGTCACGTGACTTCCCTAGCAAACCAAAGCAGCTCCTTAGCAACAGACAAACTACTGGGCCGATTTTGATCAACTTTGGTATATGGACCCATAATACAGTAGGAATCCAAACAAGCGGGCTACTGATGATGTCACGTGACTCCCCTAGCAACCAATGAACCCCTTAGCAACGGACAAACTATTGGGCCGATTTTGACCAAATGTAGTATAAGGATCTATATTACATCGAGAATCCAAACAGACAGGTCGATGGTGATGACACATGGCATCCCTAGCAACCCCAAAGCCAATTTTGAACAAATTTAGTAGATGGACCCATAATACTATAATAGGAATCCAAAGAAACAGGTCGATGATTATGTCACGTTAATTCCTAGCAACCATGCCAACTCCCAAGCAACTGACAATCTGCTCGGCCAATTTTGACCACATTTGGTAAATGGATCCAAAATATGTTTGGAATACAAACAAAAAGGTCAGTTATTATGTCACCTGGCTTCTTCAGCATCCAAAGCGACTCCCCAGCAATGGGAAAATTCCTGGGTCGGTATTCACCAAATTTGGTTTATGGACAAATAATACAGTTAGGCTTATACAATGAATGTCATGTGACGTCCCTGGTAACCAAAGCAGCCCTCCAGCAATGAACAAACTATTGGGTTGATTTTGATCAGTACACGGGCCAATATTAAATATAGAAAAAGCAGAAAAGAACACCAAATTATTGTGTCATTTGATATAACAAATAAACAGACCAACCGCGGATGTTAATGGCGATTAATATAAGACATATCATGCCTTGGGAAAAGGATGTTGAGCAGTAGTTTTAATGTTCATGTTTTACTGTAGAAGTAAGTCCATTGCTGCATCTTTTTGAAATGCCATGCAAAACTTACATGCTTTCATTCAGTAATTAATTTTTTTGTTTCAAAACACACTAATCATTGAAAATTATTTTTGGGTGCATTTCATTAAATTCACAAAAAATATTTTTACCTTACTAATTTGTTATAAACTTTCACATAGACACAGTTCAGCGGGGTTTTTCAAGGCTTTATTTGATTTTCAAACTGTAGCAGCAGTGGACTTGCCGAATATTGTTGTTTTTTTGTTGATCTCTAACTGTTCTTCATTGTTAACTATTAGTTAATTACAAACCAAAGTAAAACCAAAAGAATTTGCTGCAGTATCTCCTTCAGTATAATGCTAAATTGTAGTGGTCACATTCAAGAGACTACAGAGCTGTATGATCCATTGTTGATGCACGTGCCTACAACTAATTTTAACCATGCTCAATCAGGTTAGAAGGTTTGTGAGTCTGACAGTTACTTACCACTGACTTATGGTTCACTCCATTTACTTCAGCTTTTTCAAACTGAACAATCATCATTTCCTTTGTCCTGTGGGTAGAGTCATTAAATTCTATTGAATAAGCAATCATATAAAAAAACAGCTATGGATGGTGGGGGAGTTGAACCTGGAACACAAAAGTAGTGGCCTTGATAAAAACACGTTAACAGAGTATTTTTCATCGTCCTTTTTTTGCATAGCTTTGCTATATTTTCTTGTTTTGCTGTGATGCAATTCATCTGATTGATACATCAAACTTGTCACTGTGGCACGTGCCGCATTTGCCTTTGATGCAAGCACAATCAATGAGGGTCAGGGACTACTTGGTAGGGTATGATAGAACCTGTCCTCCAGCGATATTGACATGTAGCTCATGTTCTATTCAAAGGTTTCACTATAACAGCACCGGTGTAGAATCTCGGTGAATGGCCTTGTTTTGAGTTTTGTGTATGCATGGTGAACAGCTGATTTTAAAAACCCATGTGATGATATCAGCCAGTAAGCTGCCCATTATTGGTTTATAAGTGACCAAACACAACTGCTTATGCAAAGTAAATATATGACTAACCACTTTCAATTGTGTCGGTTTAGCATTTGAACGTTACGTTCTGACACGCAGAGTTGGTGGATACTCATAACTTATGAAAATATCAATGCCACACTGCCCATTTCATACTGTAGCCAGTGTAGGCACAGACATGGAAAATTTTGGGAGGGGTCCGACTAATCGACTAGTATTCGATTACCTCTGTCGACTAGTCGACTCCTGAAAATCCCCAACCGTTTCAACACTAAAGTCAGTTCGTTTTAGAATGAAAAACTGTTCAATTCCTGTCAAATCTGTCAATATTTTACATAATTTCCACTTCGGAAAACCCCCACTTGTGTCAGTGACTGAGAATACAAAAGTAGTATTGACGTGAAGCAGTTTGCGAATAGAACCAGTGAAATGCTTCAGTCAATAAAAGTGCAGGGATCCCTTGCTAAATTTAGGTTATTGAGCAACACTGCAGTAAAGTACCGTTCTATCAGTTTAAAACCCAAGTGGGACCTGCGCAGATCACATTTATTTCCCAGTCTCATATCACCAACTTGTCAGTGTAAATCGAGAAAGACTTCAAAATTTCCCAATTCTGTCAGCTCTTTAAATAAATATAAACGCATCAATCCTTTCACCCAAAACAATCAAGCTGTTTTTCACCGGGTTGAAAACCAAATAATGAAATTCAACTGAATGGATTAAATGGTTACGAGTGACGGAGTCAACTCGGCGCTGGTCAAGTCAAGTCGTACTGTTGAAAATGGTTCTGTCCATTTTACGTCTTTTTATGATGGACTTGTCTTATTTTCGAGCATGTATTTTACTTTGCCTGTAACGTATAATACATTTCAATAATTGGAGAATACATTTTTCTTGATGTATTGGGCCCCCAAAAAGCGTGGCTTGTAAGTCAACTTGCCAATTTCCAAATGTCACTCTGATTGACATATTGGACACACCTACAGCGCTTTCGTCCATTCTCTGCATAACAGATTCTGCACAGTAAACTCAACTAAAACTGACAAGAGGACATTGACGGTGATTGGCCACGCCTCTGAAACACTTCATTCAAAAGTCGACAAGCGAACTTAACTTGTGGTGTCATGACCAGATGACTGAATCTGACGAGCGAAAAATACGTACATGCATTGTACTCACGTGTTAGTACAGTTACACGCACATCTAAGTTGAGCTTCAAAAAAATGTGAAACTTCAAAGAGTTAGTGATGCTTTGATGTCGGGTCAGTGTGATAATTTTGGAATGAAATTAACGCACCGACTTGAGCGGGATTTTCGAGGCATGCTTTTGATCGCTCGCTGGTTTTGAAATCTGCGTGCGCTGTGGTGCACAAGCGCCACAGCGCGCCTCAAAGTCGAAGGACTGTTTCTGGGGTGTAACCTAAACCATATGATTATTTTTTGGCCTTATAAAGTAGTTGAACACATTATAGCCCAAATATAGCCAAACCAAATAGTCCAAACACATTGCTGACATTTGTCCGTACTCCACAGTTATGCGATATCAATTTTTGATTACATTTGGTAACAGTGAAGTTCGCATGTAGGCCATCGCCACATCAGACTACACAACTGCTCAAGACACATAGTTCCATTCCTTAACTCACTGTGGCACACCAATATAGCTTTGGAAATAGCAATATGATCTAAATGTCTGTGTTGCCCAACACCACTGTTTCAGACACCAAAAACCACATAATCTTCAACAAACCCTGCATACTAGCATTAGTCTGCATTGATATCATTATCATGCAGTATTGCCGGTCACCAATCTAGCTACTCTAAACAAAAACAATACCCTGATAGTGTCAATTTATCGCACCATCTATAAAGGTTACTTTATCTTTTCCGTTTTGTATTGTATTCAGTAACTTATATTTCATAACTGGCAAGAAAAATATTTATTTATTTATTTCATTGATGTTTTACGACACTTTAACATATTAGGTTATATCGTGTCAGACAGTGTCACGGGTGGAGGAAGCCGGAGTACCCAGAGAGAACCACCAAGCAGCGGTGAGTCACTGTCAGACTCTCCAACGTACCAACTCAGCAGAGTTAGCATTTGTTGAAGGCTTGTGTACAGTCAGCGTGCGATATGCCTTAGCATGTTTGCCACTGTGCCCCCAGACAGGCAATGGGGATGAAGTTTCTTGCCCAAGGACACAACTCGGTTGCCTCGGCGGGGAACTGAACCTATGGCTGGGCGATACGAGAATCTGAATACCGGTAATGATATCAGAAAAAATATCGCCATATACCGGTATATCGTGCAGCAGTGTGTGAAACACTGAAAGGGAAAAGTAGCCGGGGGGAAACTACACGAATAGATTCAAACTACTAGTAAATTCTCTTTCTCATCTGGTTTGGTATCCTTCTCGTTATTCTATTTTCTGGGTTGTGGCAGTAATGAATTGTCAATACGAATTAAATCGTCAAAGTCCGCTAATATATTGTATTCCTCCATGCTTTCTTGCTGTTTTCAAGTGTAAAAATAAAACCTGAGAAATGCCATCGCTTTGCTTTTAAATAGGGATGACCGACGTCTCAGAAAGCATGATTTACATTTCCAGATCTTGGTTGAGCGTACCCACTCGAGGTTGAGCCAATTGTGTTTGTGAGAGAATGTTTTTTTGCTTCTAACTTTTTTATTTATTTCTCTATTTTTTTTATCTAAGTATCGTTGGAATCGGAAGGGTTTCCCATTGAATGTGGTATATAACATGACTGGTTACACCCTACTCTAGCAGAATTATAGATTAAAATACCGGTTCTAAAAATCACCTTCTCGAAAAGTGCTATGTTGATATTTACCCATTCCCATCAAAATGTACATTTTATGGGTAATGGAATCAAACTATCCTTTAACTACTTCATTAAGAAAGAATCGAGAATACAGAAATTGAGAATATTAGATAACAGACGACACCTACCACTTCACTCGAGATCTGAATACGTGGTCAGGAGAAATGGCGTTTCAAGATGTGAGGTTTTTTCTTCTGTCTCTGTTATTATTTACCCGATTTGTATGCGGATGGTACCGATGGAAAGGTGGTATCAACGTGCATTTATTCGTGTAGGTTTCCCCTCACCAACCTTCTTGTTCACGAAATGAGATAAGATAAACTTCCTGTATTTTCAAAGCAACTTTCTGTGCGATTTCAAGAAAAAACACATGTTGAAACTTTATTATCATGTGGCCGAAACCAATATCATTACAGACGATATACCGGTATTGCCAGAAAATAGACGATATTTAACCGGTACCGATTTCAATACCGGTATTTACAGGTATATCGAAATATCACCCAGCCCTAACCCAGTCTGAACCCAGATCCTCTAGATACCTTCAGATCAGGAGTCCAATGCCCTATCGACTGAGCTACCCAGCTCTCCGGCAAGAAAAATAAGCAATGTGTACGGATACATGTAAATCTATAAGAATTTGATTGATTATCCGGAATATAACATGTATTTCTTTATTAACCCTTTACCTAATGTAGGTTTTTTGAAATATAAATTAAATTTTTGAAACATTTAGACAACATTAACCATATATACATATGGATATCAATGGAACAAACCCATTCCATTGATATCCATATTGTAAGGTTTGAGAAAGTAAATAGATATTTTGTGTAACCTTCTATGGGTCCATTTTCTCTCGCCGTTTTTGGCCGCTATGTAAGCCTATGTTAGGTAAAGGGTTAAGATAAATATTAAAACTGAAATGTAGCTGCAAATGGAAAACATAAAAACTCAAATGTAGTTGTAGACTGGATGAAAACACACTTAAGGTGAAACAAGGTTAAGTGAATATACTGCTATATGCACAATGTTTAGATTATTTTCCATATATAAATACTAACTTATTGAAGTCTTCATAATTATCTAGCTTCTAACAACAACGTTTTATGGAGATCATTTGGAAAATCTCTCTGTGGCAAAGTAAAATGCATTGTTGATTGTTATTTGTTTGAGTTGGGTTTATGTTTGTTTGTTTAAATGGGGTTTAATGTCACTTTCAACAACTAAGGCTATATCATGACACTGCTAGTTCCCGAGATGAAATTAATAAAGCAGATGCTCAAGATGGGTAAAAAACTCACTAACCACTGGCGAGGAATAACAAGCTCCTTCATGTAGATGTATCAAGATACTGATATAACAAATATCTCTGCTTCTGCGGAATATGCTACATTACATGAGCAGCTTGATATACCTCTACGTACAGCCAGGCCATTGTGGCAGTGCGTTAAGACTGGGTTTTAACATCGCTCAACAATTAAGGCTAAATCACGACATACTTAGTTTCAAAGATGAAGGTGACGGCAACAGAGCAGATCCACAGGATGGCTTGAAAACCCACCAACCACTGGCGAGGAGCATTGTGGTAGTGAGTTAAAAGCCCACAATGCGTTCAAATCAGTATATTTTGTTATGCGTGTATTATGTATGTTTGGAGAGAGGAAGCCCAAAGGTATATGTTCGGACATATAAACCCATTGAAACAATAACCAAATAAGAAAAAAAGCCTGTTTTTTTTTTTTGACAGAGTTATGTTAAGTTTGGTCAGTATTGTGTATGGTTCCAATATGCAGTCTACTGATTGGATAAACGGAAACTCGGTCATTCTGAGTGTTTTGTTTACAAACAATGTGGGCTAAATTTTCGTCAAAATTTTAAGAAAAGTCTGCTTTTGAAGCGAGGATTTGAATCATTTTATATATCGTTTTTGGGCGATGCGAACATATTTGACTTATAATAGATACTTTTTGACCCCTATTTCACACCGCTAATGACAATAAGAATGAAATAAATAGCGACTTGAACGCATTGTGGGCCTTTAACATCCTGGCTACCAGTAGTATGCCAATTACCCCGGCAAACCTTCAGTAACAGAGATAAATTATTCATATGTGCACATATGGCTTCAAAATTTTGAGAAATAATTGCTTCAAAGTTGATACATGCTGAAGTTCATACAGAATATAACAATTATTATCCATGTTTTCAGGCCTGTAAACTGGTCTTATTTTTTGCTAAAAGAAGATAAGCCACAAGTTTGTTTTTTTGTGGTTATAGTTTGCCCAATGGCTAGTTCAGAAAATTTGGCAAGTTAACCCTTTACCAAACACAGGTTCCTAAAATGCCAAAATATCTCACAATTTTTGTTAAAAAATAAAAAAATTCTTCCAAAACATAGCTTATGCACCCTCCACCACCCCCACCACCACATGTCACTAATACTGCCTAGAAACCGTTGACAGATTATTGGTAATATTATATTTCAATTTTCACGGTCAAAAGATAGTATGTCAACATTTTAAAAAACTTATTTTTGGTAGATGTACAATGTAATTTGGAACAATTTACAGGCCTGTAGAGTACTCATGTGTGCCAAATAATCATACATATATGATTATTAATTTTGATGACTTTTTTCCACCCTGTATGATGCTTATTCCACCCTGTATTATTATTAAATTCTCTGTTGTCGTGAAGGGAGACATTTCCACAAAGTAACACCAGCTGTTAATATTTAGAATTATAAACATAGCAGTCCCTATATGACTGAACTAATCTCGGGCATCATTCCCTGAAAAATCTCTAGGAGAGTTTTCCAAGGAAGGATGTCTGATACTTACATTTTCCCATGCATAAATTGACTCACTTCGAAGACATTTCTTCCCTGTACTATTATTTGGCACACAAGAGTATACATAAAACACAAATTTTGAAACATTAACAAAAATTAAAACAGAGATTTCAAAATTGGTACCATAGCCTTTCTTTTCCAACTGAACATTGGGAAAAGACACAAGTTGGTCTTTGCGAACAGCGTATCTGTAAAGAAAGTTGCATGAAATATTTAACTCTGTAGTTGCCAAGGAAAAATGGTCATTCAGGACATTCGGTCGTTCAAGAGAGGTTTGGCATCCAGATGTGCGACTTGCAGTCCTCATAATTGGCTTCAGAAATCAGCAGTGCCGAAGCAATTTGCCGAAGAAAACAGTACCCACTACGGCATTCTATTGTAGCAGATAAGATGCTGTCCCCCATGGATGTGAGTCCTCGCTGTTAACACTTTAGCTAACAAATTGGACAAATCTGCCGGTGTGATATAACATACATACAATTTTTCAAAAGAATTTTATTTTTTTCTTCCAAAACATAGCTTATGACCCTTCATTGGAATGAGTGTGTTATGCTCGTTCCAATGAAGGGTCATAAGCTATGTTTTACAAGGAATTTTTTTTTTTTAAATTTCAAATCCTGGAATATTTTGGGATAAATTTCATAAACCTGTGTTAGGTATAAATGGTTAAGTGTTAACCCTTTACCCAACGTAACGGCCAAAACCGGCCAGCGCTATTCTCAAAAATCGTCAGTTAATTTTCAAAATATTTTCATTTTTTGTCTCAAAAACAAAGGTTATGACCCCTCGTTGGAACGAGCTCGTCGAGCTCGTTCCAACGAGGGGTCATAACCTATGTTTTTGAGACAAAAAATGAAAAAAATTAGTTATTCAAGAATTTTTTTTGCAAGTGTCGTCTGCTTTTCATGTTAGGTAAAGGGTTAAATCAAAACAAAATCACATGAGGTTATTACCCGATGGAAATCTGATCTCTAATTTTATTTCTAATGTCCATTGAAAACTGATATTAAATACAGGGTATCAGTTTTATTTCAGATGTCATGGTGTGTAAAAATGCTGTAATCATTGCCGAAGCATATCAATTTGGCTGCAGCATTTTATTGCCGAAGCCAAAAAATCTGAATTGTGAGGGCTGGACTTGGGACATTTTATGATCAACAACTTTGAAGTCTTGAGTGACTAGCGAAATCTGGACTATTTGCAGCCCTCGCAATTCAAATTTTTTGGCTTCGGCAGTTGTTTGCCATAGCAAATTTTATGTGCTTCGGCAGTTACTAAGGCATTTCTGGGAAGGCAATACATGCAGATGCCGAAGGCATCTGCAGCGAGTGCCGAATGCACGATTTTTCAGACCGATTTTGAAAAACAGTGCGAGCGCTGCATTTAGCTCTTCTAATTTGCCCTGGCACGCTCTTTTTTCTGTCAAAATTTATCATCAAAATTAACCCCCCCCCCCCCACTGCCAAAAAATGTGCATACATTTATCGTAAAATATGACTAAACACATTATTACTTGCCCAATGATGGAATGGAACGCATGTCAGCTTGTATGCCGCAACCAATTGCAAGAGGAAATTCAAAGAATGAATTTCAAAGTGCGAACACTTTCATTAAATATATGTTCCGGGGGACGTTCAGAAGTGTAAACCCCAAATACAACTATAACTTAACTTTGGAACATGATGTAAGATATCTAACGATGTCTTATGTTTAAATTTGTGAGTCCACCTTAAAACGTGTTTTACAAAACTATACATGGAAAATAACAATAAAAAATAATACTTCACTTGAGTATCTGGAAAAAACACTAATATCATTAAGAGTATGTTTTACAAGATTTTGTGGATCAAAAATACACTTTGTGGAAATGCATCTCTTGTTAAATGGCATTAGAAACTTATTATTCATGAAAAATCAGGTACAAATCCACATTTTCTATGATTCAGGGGAGGCTTCTGACTGAGTACAATGTACTTTGGTTTCAACTTTCATCATTGCCTTCGACAATTTCTGTCATTTGTTTAAAGATTTCACAAATCGTTTTTTTGGGGCAAATTGTTGATTTATTTTATTCATTTATTGATTATGGTGTTTGAAAGTAAAACTGTTCTGTTATTAGATTATCTCTCATTAAATGTACATAGTACATATCTAGCAGTAGCGGAATGTTTTTTCCTTCATTGATAACCCTTTACCTAATGCTAGTAGCAGACAACACTCGTAGAAAAATTCTCGGCGTAACTAAAAATCTTCATTTTTTGCTTCCAAAACATAGGTTGTGACCCCTCATTGGAACGAGCGTGATGCGTCACTAATGGCATTTGCCTGCGCTCTACGTGCGCAAGCGCTATAGCGCACATCAAAATCGGTCTGATTTTTTAGTGGGGGGGGGGGGGGGGGGGGGTCTTACCCCCCCCCCCTCTCCCCACCAAGGAAACTTTTGAAATCTGCTATTAAATGGAGCGACCACATGGCTTTGGGGGTGGAAATCCACTTGATATTTTGGATGACAAAATTAGGTTTTTTTTTACTTGAATCCGCTCCCGCAATGTAGTATGCACGGTCGATTTGTCCGTTTGCGATCGAAATTTGCTGGACAGCAAAACGAATGAATTTCATCTGAGCTGAATACTGACTACATTTCAAAGATGTTTCTCAGAAAAAACATGCCGTTTGTTTACCTGTATTTATGTATATTCCCTGCAATCAAAAAAATCTGTAAATGTAGAACTCAGTCCGGGAAACCCCCACACATATTTATATTATGGAGAAGATGTGCATGTGTACGGCGCAAATTCAATTGTTTTCGAGAGGGGTATCACAATAAACAAACCGATGACACAAAGTTTAAGTAAGTGTAACGTTGGCTGCGAGTTTCCGTTTTCAGTACCGGTGTGTGTCTCTCGTTGTGCACAGTGAACTACTCTGCCTGTCACACACTCGTCCAAACCTGGACCCAAAGTCCATAATATAAATTTTTGGTGTGATACGTCCAGTGGAACAGGATGTACCAAACCAAAAAAATATATTACGGACTTTGGGTCAAAGTTTGGACAAGTCAAACACCACTGTGGATTATTTCTTCTACTATGGCAACCGTGTGCCATAGTCAGTGCCGTTTGCTTCAGCAAATCGCTTCGGCAATGCCGATGCCGAAGCCAATTGCGAGGGCTGTATTTGATACACTTAACCATTTCTGATTTAGATAAAAGCAAAATAAAATGCAATAGTAGCACAATTTTGACATTTCTAATAATTTTTTACACAGACACATCAAAAACAAACGTCCGTGAAATGAAGTCTCTTGTCTCGGCATATAAATTTCCAATGAGGACAAAATGTGTCAAAATACAGTATTTGACACTATAATATTTTATTGTCAAGTAACGTTAATATTTATTCATTCCAATGATATTTATTTCACTGTAAAATTTTAAATCTTGGACTTTTCGAACTCGCTCTAGATATTGTTATAAGACATCTAACTACCAAATTTGAAACAAATCGGTTGCTGTTTGTTCCGAGTTATCACGCTATCAAGGTTATAATTGTTGAAAATTAATAAATTGTCTCATAACTCTGTCAAATATTTGGAACTCGCTCTAGAATTTTTTTCAAAACATCTAAATACCAAATTTGAAACAAATCAATCAACGTTTGTTCAAGTTATTTATAATTGATAAAATAAATGACGTTCTTTAATTCCATAAAGTCATCCTTAATTTTTAGCTCAACTTTGGCGAAGCCAAATTTGAGCTTATGCCATGGCCCGTCGTCCGTCTGTCCGTCAACAATTTGATACGGCTCGGGCTAGAGGCCGTATTTATGAACCGATCTTTACAAAACTTCTTGGGTACCTTTGTTATGACCATGGGACGAGAACGAGTGTTTTTGGGTTTGGTCCGAAATTCAAGATGGCTGCCAGCCGCCATTTTGTACCGACGATGCAGAAATCTGTTTTTTGTACAGAACTTCCATATGAAAGCTATGATTTGAATAATTTTTTGTATGAATGTTTAGTACCATGGGATACATCACATATAATACGGGTTTTTTTCTCGTGCGTAAATTATGCAAATTAGACTAACTTTGATGTTTTTTGGTGTTACTTTCAGCACTGTAAGTGCAAATGCCAATACGACTCGGGCTAGAGGCCGTATTTATGAACCGATCTTTATGAAATTCCTTGGGTACCTTTGTTATCACCGTGGGACGAGAACGAGTGTTTTTGGGTCCAGTCCGAAATTCAAGATGGCCGATGGCAGCCATTTTGTACAAAATTTGGTGCAATCAGATTTTTGCACAGAACTTCCATATGAAAGCGCTGATTTGAATAATTTTTTGTGTGAATGTTTAGTACCATGGGATACATCACATATAATACGGGTTTTTTTCTCGTGCAGAAATTATGCAAATTAGATGAACTTTGATTTTTTCACTGCTACTTACACACAGTAAGTACACATGTCAATACGGCTCGGGCTAGAGTCTGTATTGATGAACCGATCTTCACGAAACGTCTTGGGTACCTTTGATATCACCTTGGGACGAGAACGAGTGTTTCTGGGTGCGGTCCAAAATTCAAGATGGCTGCCAGTGGCCATTTTGTACCGAAATTAGATCTAATCAGTTTTTTGTACACAACTTCTATGTACCGCTCAGGCTAGAGGCTGTATTTACGAACCGATCTTTACGAAACTTCTTGGGTACCTTTGTTATCACCGTGGGATGTGAACGAGTGTTTTTGGGTGTGGTCCAAAATTCAAGATGGCCACCAGCAGCCATTTTGTACCAAAATTAGTGCAATCAGTCTTTTGTGCAGAACTTCTGTATGAAAGTTCTGATTTGAATATATTTTTGTATGAATGTTTAGTAACATGGAATACATCACATATAGTACAGGTTTTTTTCTCGTGCAGAAATTATGCAAATTAGATGAACTTTGATTTATTCAGTGCTACTTATACACTGTAAGTGCACATGTCAATACGGCTCGGGCTAGAGGCTATATTTATGAACCGATCTTCACAAAACTTCTTGAGTACCTTTGTTATCTCCTTGGGACGAGAACGAGTGTTTCTGGGTGCAGTCCAGAATTAGGTCCAATCAGTTTTTTGTCACAACTTCTATACAGCTCATATTTGTGAACTGATCTTCACGAAACTTCTTGGGTACCTTTGTTTTCACCTTGGGAGAGGAATGAGTGTGTTTTGGGGTGCCTTTGTTATCACTGTGCTATGAGAACAAATATTTTGGGGTTCAGTCAGACCCACTCTGGGACTCAAACATTTTTTTCTAGTTTAGCATATGACTGTCACCCCCCTTTACAATACTTTACCTATACATTTGTTACAGGCAACGGTCAGTATTTATGTACAGACCGTTACAATACTTTATATGTACCTTTGTTATCAGGTCATTACCTAGATGTTTGTCATTGCTGTGTCACATACTATACATGTACATGTCTTTGTCTTGACAAGTTGAGCTACAGTGTCATTGACACTTTCATTTTAAAATTAAGTTGTAACAAATATACTTACAATTCATTATCAGACTTAGAAAATACAGTTGCTAAGGATGAATCGGTTCGGAGAGACCCTCGAAGTTCCACTGGCCATTTCACATTTCTTGGTAAGCCACAAATATCTGAATAGAACATGATCTGAAAATATTTAAAACATCTTTGTCAAGCTGCAGGCAAACCTTCATTTTGTTTTTAAGCTGGCTGGCATAATTTCTCTCTGAAATTCATAACCCATCAGTTTTTTATGAAATAATAAAAACTTGTTGGCATAACTCAACAAATATATTATGGACTGCAACTCACGTTATATTTCACCCGAATCTCTCTCATGCAACAGGTTTTTTTAGGAAATAATACAATTTGTTACAAAAATATTATGGGCTGCAACTCACAGTATTATTTACTTTAGTCGGACTCAAGATTTTTCATGTTGGAATCTGCGTCTGTTTTTAGGAAGTAATACAATTTGTTACAAAAATATTATGAGCTGCAACTCACAGTATTATTTACATTAGTTGGACTCCAGATTTTTCATGATGGAATCTGCGACAGTTTTTAGAAAATAATACAAGTTGTTGGACAAATATTATGGGCTGCAACTCACAGTATTATTTACATTAGTCTGACTCGAGATTTTTCATGTTGGAATCTGTGTCAGTTTTTAGGAAATAATACAAGTTGTTGGACAAATATTATGGGCTGCAACTCACAGTAACCCTTTGCCTAACACAGGTTTTTGAAATTTGTACCAAAATATTTCAGACTTTTTCCAAAAAATTAATTTTTTTCTTCCAAAATATAGCTTACGACCCCACAATGGAACGAGCTCATTGCGCATGTTCCAATGAGGGATCATAAGTTACGTTTTGGAAGAAAAAATTTATTTTGGGGGGGGGGGTGGGGAAATAGTGTGGTGATTTTTAGCTCAACTTTGACAAAGTCAAATTTGAGCTATTGTCATGGCCCGTCGTCCATCGTCCGTCTGTCCGTACGTCAACAATTGGCTATGGCTCGGGCTAGAGGTCGTATTTATGAACCGATCTTTACGAAACTTCTTGTGTACCTTTGTTATGACCCTGGGACGGGAACGAGTGTTTTTAGGTGTGGTCCGAAATTCAAGATGGCTGCCAGTGGCCATTTTGTTCCGATGATGCAAAAATCAGTTTTTTGTACAGAACTTCTGTATGAAAGTTCTGATTTGAATAAAGTTTTGTATAAATGTTTAGTACCATGGGATACATCACATATAATACAGGTTTTTTTCTCGTGCGTAAATTATGCAAATTAGACTGACTTTGATTTATTTAGTGTTACTTTCAGATCTGTAAGTGCCAAGCTGCTATGGCTCGGGCTAGAGGCCGTATTTATGAACCGATCTTTACGAAACTTCTTGGGTACCTTTGTTATGACCGTGGGACGAGAACGAGTGTTTTTGGGTGCGGTCCGAAATTCCAGATGGCTGCCAGCCGCCATTTTGTACCGACGATGCAGAAATCTGTTTTTTGTACAGAACTTCCATATGAAAGCTCTGATTTGAATAATTTTTTGTATGACTGTTTAGTACCATGGGATACATCACATATAATACGGGTTTTTTTCTCGTACGTAAATTGTGCAAATTAGACTAATTTTGATGTTTTTGGGGGTTACTTTCAGCACTGTATGTGCAAATGCCAATACGGCTCGGGCTAGAGGCTGTATTTATGAACCGATCTTTACGAAACTTCTTGGGTACCGTTGGTATCACCGTGGGACGAGAACAAGTGTTTTTGGGTCCGGTCCGAAATTCAAGATGGCCGATGGCAGCCATTTTGTACAAAATTTGGTGCAATCAGATTTTTGCACAGAACTTCCATATGAAAGCCCTGATTTGAATAATTATTTTGTGTGAATGTTTAGTACCATGGGATACATCACATATAATACGGGTTTTTTTCTCGTGCAGAAATTATGCAAATTAGATGAACTTTGATTTTTTCAGTGCGACTTACACACAGTAAGTACACCAGGGCTTGATTTAATCTGAAAATTTTGAATAGCAATTTACTATTCACCCTGGAAAATTGATTAGCAGTTGATCCAAAAGCACTTGAAACTAATAAATCTTGAATAGCAAAATTCAGAAATTGGAGAGCAAAGTGCTATGCTAATCCAGTTAAATCGAGCCCTGTACACATGTCAATACGGCTCAGACTAGAGTCTGTATTTATGAACTGATCTTCACGAAATGTCTTGGGTACCTTTGTTATCACCTTGGGACGAGAACGAGTGTTTCTGGGTGCGGTCTAAAATTCAAGATGGCTGCCAGTGGCCATTTTGTACCGAAATTAGGTCTAATCAGTTTTTTGTACACATCTTCTATACAGCTCAGACTAGAGGCCATATTTATGAACCAATCTTTACGAAACTTCTTGGGTACCTTTGTTATCACCGTGGGATGAGAGCGAGTGTTTTTGGGTGTGGTCCGAAATTCAAGATGGCCACCAGCAGCCATTTTGTACCAAAATTAGTGCAATCAGTCTTTTGTATAGAACTTCTGTATGAAAGTTCTGATTTGAATAAATTTTTGTATGAATGTTTAATAACATGGAATACATCACATATTGTAAAGGGTTTTTTTTCGTGCCGAAATTATGCAAATTAGATGAACTTTGATTTATTCAGTGCTACTTACACAATGTAAGCACACATGTCAATACGGCTCAGGGTAGAGGCTGTATTTATGAACCGATCTTCACAAAACTTCTTGGGTACCTTTGTTATCTCCTTGGGATGAGAATGAGTGTTTCTGGGTACGGTCCAAAATTCAAGATGGCTGCCAGTGGCCATTTTGTACCGAAATTAGGTCCAATCAGTTTTTTGTCACAAGTTCTATTCAGCTCGTATTTATGAACTGATCTTCACAAAACTTCTTGAGTACTTTTGTTTTCACCTTGGGACAGGAACGAGTGTGTTTTGGGGTGCCTTTGTTATCACTGTGCTATGAGAACAAATATTTTGGGGTTCAGTCAGACCCACTCTGGGACTCAAAGATTTTTTCTAGTTCAGCATCTGACTGTCACCCACCTTTACAATACTTTACCTATACATTTGTTACAGGCAACGGTCAGTATTCATGTACAGACCGTTACAATACTTTATATGTACCTTTGTTATCAGGTCATTACCTAGATGTTTGTCATTGCTGTGTCACATACTATACATGTACATGTCTTTGTCTTGACAAGTTGAGCTACAGTGTCATTGACACTTTCATTCTATATTTCGGGGGCGGATGTGGCTGATTCGTTAGGTGAAGAGTTAATCAATTATAATCAGATTTTTTTTATCAGCTATGGAATAAGTGTCAATTATATTGTACTGTTGAGAATGGGTTGAATAAAATGTGCACTAAACAGGTACCATACCATGTGGAATCATGACATAATTTTTAAAGGGTTAGGATAGTGGATATTATAGTCTATAGTATCCACTATCCTAACCCTTCAAAAATTACAAATTATGTCTGATTTGGGGTGATTCCGCTGGGTATGGTATCCTTTCTTAGTGTTTATTCTAGTGTTGAAACGATTATGTGACTAATCGACGTCAACGCGATTAATAAATTAGTCGATCCCGAAATCTGCTAGTCGATTAGTCGGAAAAAACCACCACCTCCAAGCTATCAGTTCATCAGTGCCGTTGAACGTTATCGGGACACATGATTAATTTGTTAAAGCCCCAATGAATTGTTGCTTTGATGATTGCCGCTGCCTACAGTCTGTGGGGGTGAACTCGGTGACCTGAACTGGACTCAAAGTATCAAACTTCAAAGACAAGAGTCTGTGCGGTTTCATTGTTTTCTGTTGATTAAATACAGTGCCAACTGCGACCTTGTTTATTATGATGTAATGCAATTGATCGGACTCATCTGAGTTACACATGTAACTTGTCACTGTAGCACGTGCCGCGTAGGCCTTTGATGTGAGCACAATGAGGGTATAGCATTGAATGCCATTTGCATTCCTACTTCATAACATCATATTCTGACCTCAGCCAGTCTGCATTCTCAGTATAGCGATCATCATCATGGCTGCTTATGTTCTCTTCAGCAGGTTTCACTATGACAGCACCGGTGTAGAATCTTGGTGACTGGCCTCGTTTTGAGTTTTGTGTACGCATGGCGAGCAGCTGATTTTAAAAACCCATGTTATGATATGAGCCCGTAAGCTGCCCGTTTATCAGTTTATAAGTGACCAAACACAACTGCTTAAGCAAAGTAAATGTAAGTAACCACTTTCAATCACGTTGGTTTTGCATTTGAGCGTTACGTTCTGACATGCAGTGTTTGATACTCATAACTTATGAAAATACTGCCCATTTCATACCTGTAGGCACAGAAATGGAAAATTTTGGGAGGGGTCCGACTAATCGACTAGTATTCGATTACCTCTGTCAACTAGTTGACTCCTGAAAATCCCTAACCGTTTCAACACTAGTTTATTCAACACATTCTGAGCTGTACAACGAATAAAAACTAGATAAGTAAGCATGCAATGAAACAACGGTCTGATAATTTGAAATGTGGATCAGAAGTTTTTAAAAAAATTTTGTATTATTGCTTAAAGTCACATTCATCAGTGATGGCTATGTACTGACCACAGCAGAGGAATGACATCAGGTTTAACCAATCATCGGGGTTGGGGCGAATACAATGCATATGTATTGAATACGAATACTTTATAATGTATTCATGAATAGAAATGAATACAAATTTTAATACTTGAATACATGTTAAAGTTATCTCATCTAAATTAATAAAAAAAAAGGAATTAAAGATTATGGAAGGATAATGAATTATACTACAGTGGAACCTGTCTTGAGAGACTGCCCTTATTGCCAAGCAAAAGCGGTCTCTCAAGACAGGTGGTCTCTCATTAGAGGTTTGTCAATGAAGTGACCAAAAATAATTTGCACTCAATACACAAGGAATCTTGACTGTGAATGCTATTTTTTCAACTTTATAGAACAATGTACTGAACAGCAATCATGAATGTAATGTTTTTCAAATAATATTAATAAAAATATTTTATACATGAACATTTGTTTTATTTCTTTGTTATTTGCAGCCAAATAAAAAATGTTGAAGCTAAATTAGTGTCCAACACAATTACTTTCTCTTACATTTTCCATTTGTTAGAAACTGTCAGATTGCATGTGTGGTTCTTTGAGTTTTCACTGGCATATATTTATAAGGGAATGGGCTAATGACCACACAGTAGAAAGAGCAAGGTAGTGTGTGTGTTTGTGTGTGTGTGTGTGTGTGTGTGTAGGGGGGGGGGGAGCAACTGGCTAGATACCTATGAAAACTTGAAGGGGGTGGGGGGGGGGAGGTGTCCATGTACTAAAACACCTGTGCTGTTCTGTACACAATGCAAAACCACCATTGGAGTACCCCAAAGAACCATTCTAATACCCAGCACCGTGTATCTACATGTAGCCAGCAAAAAAAAAAAACTGGCTAGACACCTATGAAAACTTGAAAGGGGGGGGGGGGGGGGGGGGCATGTACTAAAACACCTGTGCTGTTCTGTACACAATGCAAACCACCATTGGAGTACCCCAAATAACCATTCTAGTACTCAGCACCATGTGTCTGTGTCTAGCCAGCAACAAAAATGGTTATAGATACTTATGAAAACTTGAAGGGAGGGGGGGGGGGGGGGGTGTGCATGTACTAAAAGACCTGTGCTGTTCTGTACACAATGCAACCCACCATTGGAGTACCCAAAGAACCATTCTAGTACCGAGCACCATGTGTCTAGCCACCAACAAATATGGCTATAGATACCTATGAAAACTTGAAAGGGGTGGGGGGGGGGGGGGAGGGGGGTGTGCACGTACTAAAACACCTGTGCTGTTCTGTACACAATGCAAACCACCATTGATTGGAGTACCCCAAAGAACCATTCTAGTACCCAGCACCATGTACAATAACACCAGCATGATTACTTGTCACATGACAGGATTTTTACATGTGAAAATATGTGAATGAGTAGACCTTGAGATCACCTGTAAAAAGGTTTAAGGGGGTCAGTGGATCTAAAAAAAAAAAAAAAAAAAAAAGGACCAGATTGTAAATCGGAGGAAACCATCTGTCGTATCAAGGAACAACAATCTTGGGTGTCAATTCTACATTTTTAATGCATGAATAAATATGCGCGAGTGGACGCAAGCCTGAACAACAATGCGATGAGGCAAATCGTCATTGCAGATTTCCCCTTGCTGAGACATCCCACTCCCAGGGGCGAAACGTCCAAGTGCCTTGGGAACAAGTGCAAGATTTCACAGGGCCATCGTTGGGTTATTCACTCTTTCGAAACACACAAGTCCCAGTAGAGTATAAGTGGTCAGTGGTGGGGGATGAGCAACTCAACATATTTTTAAATGATATATATGCACGGCAGTGTAAAAGTACTGTTGACAATTCAGCTTTTAATTCTGATGCCAGCACACACGTGTTTTGACAAAATTTGTAAACAAGGCAGCTGACTCACTTCAGTTAAATAAAAATATATCTTACATCCGTTCATGGCATTGTGGGCCTTTCTTTTATTGTGTTTTCCGCTGGACATGTCAATTCTAGTTTTAATTCCATGAATAAATGTGCGTGAATGAACCGCTCAACGCCAAACTGTTGAAGTGAACTATCAAGAATGAACTGCGCAAGTTTCCTGCATAAATTAACTCAGATTTTGACCTCCACTTCCGTCTGGGCAGTTATCAAATTCTTTATTTTTTTGGATGAAATAATCCACCCCCATCATATTTGTTTGGGTAACAATAAAATTTACTAAAATTATTTATTTTAGAAGACGTACAGAAAAAAACAGGTCTTGTTACAGTACTGTGATCACAAAAGCGGCCATATAATTTCGGTCCGGTTGAGGCGCGGTCGCGAACGAGGCGACGGGTCATGAAAAAACATTATCGACACAAGCGCGGCTAAAGCAAAACAGAATCGGTACTCCGTCGATTGGATTCTCGGTGAAGATTTTCACAAACGTCGACAGCGTCGCGATTTTGTCGAGGGAAAATGATTTAATCGACAAAAAATCAACTGGTACTCGTGTGCACCCAATCGCCCTACAGGTATCGTTGGTTGTGGAGAATGGCGGTCATTCAACACTTTCGCTTCGCAATGTTGCATCGGTACCCCGAGTGTAAAATGACCAGTTTGCGATTCATCAAACCGATGTCAGAAGTTGTGCTGAGA